>JAZDUH010000049.1:3227500-3672500 GCA_036419115.1 Scarus forsteni
TATGTACAGGTGTATGCTTGACATAAAAATATATATATACACACGCTATTTCTTTTTGAGCAAACACATACATTTATGTGCTAACAAATGGACCATATAGCCCTTTATAGTGTGTTTACTTGCAAGTGCGTTTCTGTGTGTGCGTAGGTGTGTGTAGGTGTGTGTGCCTGTGTCTTTGGAGAATTGTCCTGTGCTCTGATCTCCTCCCCTGACCCAGCTTCAAAGCCAACACACTGTGCGCCACAGGAGCAGCTAAGGGCCATTGGCAGAAGTGAAGAGGGTTTGTGTTCAATGTAAGTCAGCAAAAAAGTGCACACAAACACAGACCTTGAGACATCTCGGCAAAAGGCTAACGCGTTAGTGCATGGTGATAATACGCTTAGGCATTCACATCAGCAGATAAACAGATGTAGGAGTCAAAGCAATGGGAGAAAAAAAACAATTGCATAACAGGACCCACACATGGAAAGAAGGATGAGGGGATTTTGAAAAAGGTGCTCTCTTTTGTCGAGTTTCCTGGATTGACAACTAAAGTTGGACCACCACCAAAATCTTATCACTTATTCCTCCTGCCGTGAACAGCATACTCTGAAATATTCATCCAAATCAGTTGAGAACTTTTTGACTTGTAGCAAAAAATGTGAAAAACTGCCCTATCTTAGGATGTATACAAATCAGAACCAGATTTGAATCACCACCTTAATCGGTGAATCACCTCCACTTTGTCATGGAGCTATGAACATCATCCCCTGAAAATTTCATCAAATCCGTTCTAAACTTTTCAAGTTATCTAGCTAACGGACAAACAGAGAGGCCAAAACATAACGTCCTTTACAAAGGTAAAAATGCAAAAGAACTCGAGTGTCCACTTAAAGCTATGGTCTACGATTTGGAAGCTTTGTACATCTTAATAACACTGTTTATAAGGCTGTTATGGTCCTGTGGTCCTATCTACACAGTATAAAGACCAAAAGAATGAAAAAAATCCATTCAGTATATCCGCTGCAAAGCTGCATACTAGCTGACCAATCAAGCCTTGAAGGCAGTAAGGTTCAATTGGTCCGTGAGTCCATCCAATCCCCTGTCTCCCTCACTACGCAGCGTCATGCCCATGGTCCCGCCTCCTCCCATCTACCTCCGGTGAGCAGCTAGCAGCGTTAGCTACTGAACTAGCCAGAAAAGCCTAGCGCCGAAACCGGGAAGCCGCTTCCCTCTCCCGCGGGGCCCAACGGAGCTCTGCCCGCGGGTTGAGGCCTGTTAGCGGGCTAACGGCTAACGAATGGCCTCAGTCGGCCGTCAGACCTTCAGCATCGGCCGTTTCGCCCCTGGTTGATCAGGTAATGGCTTTGTTTACTACAGTGTGAGATGTCTGCTGAATAACTCTGGTTAGTCTGTGCCTGTCCTGGCTAACGACTTGTAGTGGAGCGGGTTAGCCTGTTAGCCGCTAATCGTTAGCATTGTAAGCTGAGCTGGGAAGGACAGGCCAAGAAAGATAAATCCTCCCCCACAATCGGCTCCGCTCTGGCGGCGCCAGACCCGCATTGCCGCCGGTCCAATTGAAATGGCTACCGCTGTGTGTTACAAGGGGAATGACTGTCGTGTTTGATACTTTCAGTTGAGCTGAGCTGTTTTTGATTGAGTTGGCTGCTGATATATTATGCTAGTCGCTTGTAGCTCTGCCGGAGGGGGCTTGTTAAGAGGCGAGGCGACACGAGTTGGGGGCAGGATCTTGGAACACGGAGGGGAGAGGTGAGGGAAGGGGGGGCAGGCTGCGGTTTCAAATCGTAGACCACAGCTTTAAGGATGGCTCTAGAGACACTGAAAGTCACTACATGCCTCCTGTTTAAATGTGTCTTATACAGTGAAACAAACACGTTTACAGCCTGATTCTTAAAAGTGTGTTTCACAGCTAAAATAAACATGTTTACAGCCTGGCTCTTAAAACAAACATAGTCTGTACAATTTATGCCTGTTTCCAGATTCCCAGCCTACAAACTATATAGTCCTCTATAAAGTGAATTTATCGTCCAACGTAATCCTTTTGGAAATCTGAGTGAGCACTGTCACAGCTGGGGATGCTCCCAGGTGAATAATTTAAATCCAACACTAGTAAAAACAAGATTTATCAGGCTAGTGTAAAGTTAAAAAAGTACTCATAACAGTCATAATTGAGTACTCTTCATCACAGGATCATGGCGCGAGTGGTGGACAATGTAATCTTGCTGCTCTAGTCTAGCAATTATACATATAAATGTAACCTGACACAGCTCACATACAAATAAATCTCAAGCTTTTAGATCAAAATTCTGCTAGACATCATCATGGTATCCACTCAAAACTTTAAAGAGCCTACAGTATGATTAACAAAACTCCTTCTTGTGACAGAGTACTTCTATAAACAAGATAAAAAGTCTGTGGTATCAGGTTTCTCCCTCTCCCCCTCTTAACATCTCTAGTAGCTGCCTAGAACATCTTGTTACCCTGTCCCCTACTAAATAGACCATCCCATTCAATGTCCTACCAGTGTTCCATCAACACTTTGAGCCAGTTGGCAGTTGGGCTGGGTTAAAAAAAAGATTTAATCGATTTAAATCGATTTTCCTTTAACTGATTCATAATAGATCCATAAAATCCAAAGATCGATCTTTTAACTTGGGTAGTTTTTTTCTTCTTTGGATGTGCAGAGAAGCAGCCTGTGGTATCAACCCTGCTACTCCCGTGTAATCAGCGTTTACCGTTGCTTACTGAACAAGGTCTCATGAGATGTTACTGCAAACAAACATAGTGGAACTACTATATGGGCCCCACTGGCAAGTATAAAAGCTGATGTTTGGATGTACAGTATTTGAGATTTAACAAGTACAAAGGAAAATACGAGTTGGACTAAAAACAAGTAATATGCAGAATATGCATTAATGCATATCATTAAAATATGATTAATGTAACTGCTTTGGGTTTGGTTCTTCATGTTAAAACAATTTCTAATGATGTACCAGGTCAAAAGGTCACTTTTCAAATTTACAGCACTATTTTAACTAAGATATCTCAGACTGAATAAATATTGAATTGAATCGTGAATCGAATCGATTTGAGACCTTGTAATATCGAATCGAATCGATCCAGAAAATCTGAATCGATTCCCAGCCCTAGTTGGCAGAGCAAAAATGTTTGAATGAATGAAGCGTTGTTGGCAAAATGGTGTCCAGCAGCAATGTGCAGACCAATGACCACAGACTAGACCTAAAAACCTGATTAGATAGGCAGGAGCTCTATTATAAACATACCCAGCAGTCACCCAAGAATGCATAGACAAGAAAAAGACTCAGGAAGCGCAGACCTCCACCACGCAGCTGTTACAGCAGTGAGAAGATACAATTCTGGATCACCACCCACTCCGGCTGGACACCGAGTCTCCTCTTATGTCTGTCCATGTGGATAACTCCTTGACAATGCAAGGAAAGCTGGGAAATGTAGTGACATAGGATTGAAAAGTGTTGACGTCAATTTTCAAATAAACTATAATTGCCATAATGACTTAAATGAGGCAAAACCCTCACAGCAGCCAAGGAGAAATGAAAAGAATTTCCCATTATAAGCTTCAATTTAATGGCTTCTTCCTTGGACCAAACCACAACTCTGGTAAAATTTCCATGTAAATCCATCCAGTAGTTTTTTCTGAAATCTTGCGAACAGACAAACAAACAAACAATCAAACAGACAGACCCTGGCAAAAACATCACCTCCTTGGTGTAGGTCATAGGCCAGATCTAAGGCAAAATATGAGCTCCTTATAACATCTCCTTAACCAAACTGTCAATCTGGTGCCAGCTATTTTTTTTATCTGAATTTAATTGTTTATTCATCTATCTACATGCATCCTTACTTAACACCTAATAGGTATGGTCATTGTACCCCACAGTGCATTGTGAAAAGTAGTAAACAACCAATGATCACTATCTTGGCAGTATCATTGCAGATCAAAGCCTCAATGAGTGGAAAGTAATGGGAGCACAACCAGAATGCTGAAGGAAACACAGAACAGTTCATCTCTGAGGGCCTTAAACTGAAATCTTAAGCCAAATCTGTTTTTAAAAAGACTAAAAGGAGTTAGGACAGAGTAACAAATACTCCTTATGACGGTAACAGGCTTTACAAATAAGGAAACAGGATTCAGCACAGAACAGAATATCTTTGTTTCCTTAAAACTCAAACTGTTCATTCATGTATTATATCTTCTTTCAAAGTATTAAAACCGTCATTGTGGTATTGCCATATTTATCCATCTCCAGCTGGTTCTGCTACTGGCTAAATTAGGCACATAGTTGGCATGAATGAAGTCAGTACTTTTCCAAGAGTCTTTCAACTCAATTCAGCTCTGTTTTAAAGACTGTTACATGGTTAGGTGAAAGGTAGAGAGGGGCTTTTCAATGTGGAGACTACCATGACTTGGCATTAAAAGATGAAATCAACTATCAAATGGATGATGTCACAGTAAGACTCGTGAACAAGAGCACAACTCATGCACAGAAGTCAGTGAGACCACCCCTAAGCAGATTGTCAACTTAGCAAACACAGCACATAAAATTACAGTTTAACTTTACAGTGTCTGTCCATCAGAAGTCAGTATAGAGATTGAAGAAAAATGTTTGATTCCAATAAAAGTGCATTTCCTGTAGAGATACTCAGGGGCCTAACAAAAAATACTCGCACAGTTTGAACTGGTAAAAGTGAGCAATAATATCATAATTACATCTGGGAATACTGAATTTAAAATTCAGAAGAAAGGTGATTTTTAATCACTTTGTGTACCACAATAAATACTACTTCCTGAAATTTTAAGCACTAGATCAAGTAAATGTAATGGCTATTTTAATTACATAAAATTTATCAAGTAACATTTTACATTAAAAATCCAATTTTGCAAAAGACATTAAAATTTGTTGTACTTTGCTTTTAATTTGTTTGTTAAGAAGTAAAGGAATGAGCAGCTTAAAAAACTGCTCAAACTGATTTATTTCTTTTAGTTAAGTTCAGAATGAAAGAGTTATTACATAATTGTTAAAAGCTGGATCATAATAGGATGATGGGAATCAAAACAAAATCCAGAATCGATAGTAAATAGGTCACGTTGCAATGGCACTGTAGGACAACGGCGGCCTTTTCCAGTAGCTCTCTAGTTTTTTCCCCCCTTTTTAAAGACTACAATTTCTATTTTTAGCTATTTTGTGTATCAGTTTTAGTTTTTCTCATCCTTTCTACCTTTCTGCTCTTTTAATGAAGATATGTTTTTTAGTTTCAAGTATATCCCATGCATGTTTTTGAGTCTACTCTGCTACCAGGTGACAGTTTGGGTTATGCCAGAAGACAGTGTCAAGAGGCAGTCTTCTAACTTATTCAAGGGAGGAACTGCTGGCTCTGGTGCCAAAAGGACGAGCTGGGATAAGACACCACATCCTGGCTGAGGTTAGGAGGAGATCCAGGGTCTGTAAGGCCAGGGCTGAGCTTAAGGCTAGGCTAGCGGTGAACAGTAGGCGACACAAACCATTGATGCCCTCCATGATTACGGGGAATGTGAAGTTGCTGCAGAACAAGACCGGCGAGCTGTACACACTGACCAACAAGAGGATTTACTGTGACAGCAGCTTGTTCATCTTTACGGAGACATGGCTAACCCACCTTGTACCGACGATGATGACCTGGATTCACTGCTGTGAGAGCCAACAGGGGCAATAAAGAGTGTAGAAAAAGCAAAGGTGGGGGACTCATCATGTATGTCAAGAACCACTGGCGTAACCCAGGTGTAACCTTTTCTGTAATGTAGTGATCTCGAGCAACTAGCCGTTAGCCTGCAGACATATCTGTCGAAGGAGCTCAGTCCCGTGATCGCAGTCTGTGTTTTCATCCCTTGGAGGGCAGATGCAGCCTCCACTAATGATCATTTCTGGGGACTTTAACCATGCAACTTAGGATTCTACTTTGGCTGCTTTCCACCAGATTGTGAATCGTCCTACAAGAAACAACAGAGCAATTGACTTGCTGAATGTTAATGTCAGGGATGCAGAGTCACACCTACCCCCCCTTTAGGGAAGTCTAACCACAACCTGGTCCACCTACAGCCAGAGTACACCCCCTGGTCCACAGGCAGCTGGTAACCACTCGTTCCATCAGGAAGAGGTCTTCTGAGATGGAAGGTGCCCTCAGAGAGTGCTTCAGAACCACGGCCTGGGATGAGCTGATAAACCCCCATGGTGAGGACATTGAGGTGTTGATACACTGTCTGACAGACTACGTCAACTTCTGTGCAGACGTGGTCTCCCCTGCCAAGACTGTCCACTATTACTCTAATTACAAACCAAGGGTAACGTGGGAATTCAAAGCTGCCCTCAATAGGAGGAAGCCCGCCTTTAAGAGAAGACAAAAGAGAACAACATGAGATCTGGAATGGTGTAAAGACCATCCCAGGCTACAACACAAAGACCAGTGATGTGTGTCCCCTACTACTGAAGGCATGTGTTGCTGAACTGGGAGAACCACTACAACGCATCTTCAACATTAGCCTGCAGCTAGGCAGAGTGCCCACTCTCTCGAAAAACATCCTGCATTGTTCCAGTTCCTAAGAAGAGCTGGCCCAGCAAGCTGATGAAGACATTGGAGCAGCTTTTCCTCTGCCTCCTTAGACCCCAGGTAAAACACGCTCAGGATCATCTGCAGTTTGCTTACCAGGCAGGTGTTGGTGTGGAGGATGCCATCCTCTACCTGCTTCACCGAGTTCACTCACACCTTGATATGGGATGCAGCATGGTGAGGATTCTCTTTCTGGACTTCTCGAGCACCTTCGGAACCATCCAGCCCACTGTACTTTAGGACAAACTGAACAAGGACACCACGTCTGACACTGTGGTCAGTAGCACTGGAGCACCCCAGGGCATGGTTCTGGCCCCTCTTCTCTTCACTCTGTACACCACGGACTTCTGCTACAACTCTAGGCTGTGTCACATGGAGAAGTTTGCCGATGACACAGCCACTGTTGGATGCAGGAGCCTAGTGAGGGACTTTGCTTTCTGGTGCCACACAAACCATCCACAGCTCAACATCTCAAAGACAAAGGAGCAGGTCATTGACTTTGTGGGATTAGGGGAGTAACAGGAAATAGAAGAAGGCAGAAAGGATCAGTAGCCAGCCTGAAGACATACATTTGTTTATTTTCATTTTTGATATCTATATTTATTTATCTATTTATATTTTGGTTTATATCTATCTTTTTATTTATGATTTCATGTACTTTTCAAATGCTATAAGAATCTTAATTTCCCTGAGGGAGATTCCCGAAACGGATTAATAAAGTTCAGTCTAATCTAATCTAATCTAAGTGATCAATGGCATACGCCCTTTCGCTTATCAGTTCCCCTTTTAATTCCTTTCACTTTATCCGGCACGCACTTCAGTGACACTGCACCCTGACCAAAGGCAGTCAGCAGAAATGACAGTGTATATGTCAAAGACATAATCATGGCAGACAAGAGGCAGTAAAGTGTCAAACTTGTAGCTTAATTTTACAAATATGATGCTAACTACACAATGCAGCATCTGTGTCAGTGTGATATCAAGCAAGAGTGGAAGAAGGAGCAGCTAAGGGAAGCATCAGCCATGTGTTTGACGTGTTTGTTAATAAAAGTCTGTGTAGGCCAACTTTTTTAACACAGAAAATCCACAGGAATTGATAAGGGAATTGATAAAAAATTAGGTTAATAGGCAGAATCAATGATGACATTGTTATTAATAAAATCTTATCAATTTTTATTCCTCAGTGACAGATAAAGAATTGACAGGCAAAGTATGACTAGGCAAGTTTACTCATTAAGCCCACTTTTAGAATCTGATCAGGCAGCATCATGTACATGTCAAAAAGAATGGGCCCCTGAACTGATTATATGAAAATGCCACATGTGAGATTTCACTAACTGGGATTAATGAATCACAAAGTTTCTAAGATACAACTTGATAAGCAGGAGTGTTTCACCATTTAGGACAGCACCAGTAAATGCCACTCCCAATTCCAGTCTGTTGAGAAGTGCTGGGGTCAGTGAGGTCAAAGCATCATGTAGCCAACATGAAATCAGTTCAACAATGTTAACTTCATTATAATACAAAACACAAGTGCTTTCAAGAAGTTTTAATGGCAAAGCTGTCACTACAATTCGTTATTCATATTTCATTTGTATCATTGAAAGGTCACACTGACGTATAAGTGTGAGGTGTACAAACTGCCCCCTTATGACAGTTTGTTTGAATTTATGCTATTTCAATGACCTGAATATTGAGCATGCTCTTCTTCCATTACCTCCCACAGGTTACACTCACCATGACCTCACTGGACAGATATCCTCAGGAACAAAAGCCCCATCTGAACCATATAATCACATTTTTCTGCAGCCATCATTCTCCATATAACCCTTGAAAAATCATTTGGGTTTTTCTTCAGACCCGTCCAAAACCATGACACATAATGTTATGCATAGTGTTCCAGTACACACGCACACACATACACACACACATATCCACAGAGGAACACTATCTGATTTTTGTTCCCACCACCCGAGCTCCATCACCACTGAACTGCATTCCTAACATGATGATAAAATGAAGTCTGGACACACATCTATCTTTTGCTGTTTTGAGATTTTCAGTTTGTGTGCAATATGTGTGGGTTTGTGTCCAACCCCAGAGTGGGTGGATAATTTGCTGTAATTGCTCCTCGGCTGGGGCTTTGCTAAAAGATAGATATCCGAGGTATGGCTGTTGGACTGTGAGGTATCAGTATTTTTCATCAATGGACTGACAGCTGAGTGGTAGCAGTCATCAGCTCTCTGTTCAGTCTCCAGTTGGCCTTCGGGTAGATGGATGTGTCATACCTGTGTGTCAATGAGGGATTTGATTCCATCTCATCACGTAGTATTACTAAGGATTAAAATGTGGACATTCTCCACTCAACTGCTGAAGACCTTTGGACCTATGAAAAGAATATCAGTTTGTGTATGTTCTAAATATGCCACAGCCAATTAGTCCCTCAAAGTATGTTGTATCATAAGATTACACAAGTTTGTGCTGACAAAAAAGGTTAGATAATGTGTAGTAAAGAACAGAAGCATCACTCTGTTTATTCAAACGAGAACAGGGACTGACAAATCACTGAATTTTGATAGTTTTGAAAAGCTTTGATATTAAAAGCTAAAGTATTTGCATGTAAAAATAAAGTAAAGACAAAATATCAGAGTGTCACATCTATGGGTACACATTACAGCTCGAGATACTGCTATGACCTACGAACACATGATGGCTGCCTCGCATTCCTTGCATTGGTTGTGGACGTTATTTCTAACTATTGTGATGCTAGCTGGAGTCTACACGTCACCAGCAGGATCACTGCAGAGGCACAGGACAGAATCAACACATCAGCAGCAACAAATCACAACAACAAAATGTTTATGACGCCAGTTGATGCAAACTCAAGGATAAACTGAAAGAATATCTACCGCCTTGATAATAACAACAAAAAAGACTAGGTTATTTCACAAGACATTATAATAATAATGATAAGTTTATTTATATAGCACCTTTCAAGAACAGCAAAGTCACAGAGTGCTTCACAAAACAATGTAAAATAAAACAAGCAATTTTTAAAGGTAAAATAAAAGGAAACACAGCACACAAAACACATTAATTAAAAGCCAGACCAAACAAGTAGGTCTTAAGTTGTTTTTTAAAAGAATCAACTGTTTCAGCCGATCTTAAACCCAAGGGGAGCGAGTTCCACAGAGTTGGAGCCGTGGTACTAAAAGCACAGTCACCTTCAGTTTTTAGTCTGGAGTTTGGAACAACCAAGAGGTTTTGCTCAGTGGACCGAAGAGACCTACCAGGTATGTAGTGTTTTTAGAGTTCTGTGATGTATGCTGGAGCCTGACAGGGCTTTGAGAGTGAGCAACAGTATCTTAAAATGTATTTTGAAATGTATGGGAAGCCAGTGGATTGAAAACAGAATTGGTGTGACGTGTGACCTTTTTGGAGACCTGGTAAGTAGTCTGGCTGCAGCATTTAGTACTAATTGTAGACGGTTTATGGATGTTTTACTGCGACAGGTGTAAAGTGAGTTACAGAAGTCTAAACAGGAAGAAATGAATGCCTGAATAACCATCGACATTTGAGCTGTAGAAACAATGTGTCTGAGTTGTACAATATTTCTGAGATGAAAAAAACAAGAACGGACCAGGTTATTGATTTAATGATCTGGAGATGGTGAGTGGCTTAAAGAAACACCAAGATTACATAGAGTTGGTTTTGCAAAAGTGGACAGGGTTTCCAGTTTCTGAAGTATGTCTGGCACTAAGCCCTCCGGACAAGGACCTCTGTTTTTTAGAGTTGAGTTGTAATGAATTATCTAATATCCAGTCTCTAATTGGCACTTAAACAACTGAGTTGGCTTAACACTTGAGAGTAATCATTAGGTGAAAAGGATACATGTAGCCGGATATCATCTGCATTACAATGATACAATACATTGCTAAAACTGTTGATTAGGTGGCTTTGTGGGAGCAACTACAGAGAAAATAATATTGGGCCAAGCCTTGAGGAACTCCACAAACTAGGGGGGAATTAGAAGAGGTGTGGGGATTGACAGTAACAGAGAATGTTTGGAGAACCAATCAAGGGCAGAGCCAGAAATGTCCACCCACTGCCTTAGTCTATTAATTAAAACACCATGATCCACAGTGTCAAATGCTGCACTGAGTTCCAATAAAACCAACACAGAACACTTTCCTTTGTCACTGCTAAGTAGAAGGTCATTAAAACTCTAAAAAGAGCTGTTTCTGTGGAATGGGACTGACAAAAACCAGACATGTCATTAAACAAAGTTACAGAGTATGAGCCAGGATAAAAACAGCATACTGTATCACCTAGAGTAGGCATGTTAAGTTAGCAAAGATAAGTCTAGCTAGCACAGCCTTATTTCGTTGTTAATAATATTAACAATGAAAAGCAAAATGAAATGCATCATAGTTTTACAATTGCAATTATGAAATGTTTGATTTTCCCTTCTATTGTCCCTAGTTTAAAAGAAGGAAGGTGACAACTTTTTTTGCTACAGAAAAGGTATCATTGAGAGAAATTTGCCAGTTTTATGGGGAGAAAGTTGTAAATTGACTTAAGTTTACAGATCTCTTCTCTAGTCTATCTCATATACATGCTGCTGACAAAACAGTCAGAGGGTAAAATGTCTTGTCCAAGGGCACAATGACATGTAACTGCAAGAACAACCAACAACACATAGCAAAACATTTGTAGTTACTTCAAGAGATTGTACAAGAAACGTTACTGATCATCATCAACCTTAGTGGGAAATTTTGGATGAATTTGCAAGTTCTACAGTTCTTTCACATACTAATGTTTGGTTTGCATGTTGACATTTGTTCTGCCTTTAAATGACTAAAAAAGTGTTTTGAAGATAAAACAAGAGTTTTCACAGGCCTGAGAAGACAAATTTGCATGCAAGAAAGGTGCCTTACAAATGTACAAATCTGACCTTTATACAGATCTCTGCAATCCGTCTTCACACTGCATCAGAGTCTGTTTGAACGCTTACATGTTTAAACAGCCACAGAAAAACAATCATTGACATTAATGGCCAACTGTGATTTCCCCAAAAGCTCTTGTGAAAACAAGTGGTCTTTCATTGGACATCAATTCCAGCCAATGAGCTGTCAACAAAAGACGATGTAACATCTTTTTCACATTTTAAGGAAATTCCATGAAATCAGGAAAGAAGTGAACTGGAAAATAAACAACGCAGAAGATCCCTTTTCCACTTTATGGGATGTTAATAAAAATGTAATTCTACCAAAACGCAGCTGTCACAACAGCCTCTGGTCAAACTTATGGGGGCCTGCATTTCAACTTAAATCAGCGATTTTTACACATGACTTGGTCCAGACGTAAGGAGCCATATTGCTTTTCAAGTCCTCACTCGTACAAAACACATAAAACAAGACGGCCCCTATCCTGTTTAAGTAAAAAGCCTTTCAAATTTATGTGAGAGAAGTGAACATAATAAGTCATTTTTGTGTTTTACAATGTGTTAGCAAAAGACCACAACAGAGATTGAAATAAGAAACCGGTAACTTTGATCTGAAAATGACAGGTGCTCCTAAATCTTAAAAATTAGACAATTGAATGAACTCATGCTGCTCATAGGGGTCATTAAATATAAGCCCACAATTTCTGCTGGAGTTAGCTGCATTAGACCACTTTGTTCCTGCTCCAACATCTTGTTGCGTTTGGAGGCTGAGTTGGCAGAAATATGATGAGTTGTTTGATTTACACACGAACAAGAAAATAAACGCAACCAAACACAGCAGATATAAACAAAATGAGCGATACCAAACACTTCACTGCGTAATGTATGTATGTAACAACAAAAAGCATAACCAGAATCATTAATCTTACAATACACTACCCTCTCAGCAATACATTGTTTGAAGTTAGTCGGATTTTGCTGTCTTAGTTGCCATTGGCTACGATGTAAAAACATTGGGTGGTCAGTGGAGGAGGCTTCACCTGGATCTTTGATTCCCTACAATAAATTACACATTGCTGCAAATCTATCAGCGTTTTTTGACAATAAAGAGATCCCCAAATGTAGAATAACAGGTGGACCCATTTTACAAGAAGCTTCGAAGATGCCATTAAAGCCAGTATTTATTAGGAGAATCAATGACCATGGCATAAGGGGTCATCTGAAAAAAACAGAGGGAAAGTAATATCTCTGATCTTGTTCCCGCTTCCTATGAGATTCTGTGTCCTTGATGTTCAGCTACATTTCCACTTAGATTTATTTGACAGACGATGATGACTTACTATTTCCCTCTAAGGCTCAAACACAAGCTCTTAAACAGAGCTCCTCTCACTTCTGCAGAGGTTCCATACCAATCTGCATTTGTATGATTTTGTGGTTTTTGGTAGGATACTATGCAGGCTGCTTTTTCTCTGTTTTCAAATTGCCTCTGTATATGCTGGAAGCAGGTATATGTGTATGTTTTATGTGTCCATGTGACTCCACCTTGGTGCAGCAGTCCAGGCAGTAAAGAGGCCTGCTATAGCGATCTGTGGTTGTCTGCTTTTGGGCAGCAGGTGTGTACGTGTGTTTGTGTGCTTGTGTGTCTGAGCTCGGCCAGTCTGGTCCCAGATTTAGAGGAGGAAGCTGGTGTCAGGGCCAGGAGATGGATCTCTCCTGAGGGATCCGATAAATAAGGAAAAAATATCTTTGAAAAAGGGAAACACAGCTGTTTCCAAAGGAGAAGTCAAAATATTGGTGGCTTTACATTCCATGGACAGAAGGTAGAAGGCCAGCACACTTTGTGATACTGTTTCACTCCCTACTTTTCCGCCCTCTAACCCTACTTTGTCTTTGCTTTTTTCTTGTCTTCCTTTCTGCACATCTATCCTTCCCTCTATACCACATTTCACTATCCACTCTTCTCAGTCTGTCTTTCCCTCCCCTATACGCTCTCTGTCAGGAAGACAGTCCAGCTTCAGTGTGATTCCCTTTGGAAAGTCTGCAGCGACCACAATGCATTTCAGCGGTTAAAGAACGAGCATATGATCCTCTGATGAATCAGTCTGGGCCAGATTCAATCTCCCCCCTGGGCTGCCTTACATGCAAGACCCACTGCTTGTTTTACATATAGGCACAGCTCCAAAAACAGCGATGGTAACTGGATACCTGGATATTCAAAAAGCAGGAGGGCCTCGAGGAAAACCAGGAGAAAAACAAACAATTTTCCTAATAATACATCTGTCCACAATGTCAACACAATATCAGTGAGATGAAAAAAAAGGGAACTGTGGCTTTGTTCATGTTATTTTAGTTTTTTGCTGGAAGCAGAAATGCATACACAAGCTACCTTGAGCAATGACGATCTATCCCAGTGTGGGGGGCCTGATTGATACCCCTCTCCTAAGCTGCTTTCCAGTGGTCTGGTTTAGTTCAGAACAGTTCATTAGGGTTTGAATTGGTAAGCTCTGATTTTGTCTGCATTGCCACTGGCAGCTGAACCTTCTCTTGAGGGCAGGGATATGTGCCGGTAAGTGAGGGTCATCCAGCTACATAACAGCAGCGCAACACAGTGCAGCATTCTGAAGTGGAGCGCAGAGCTGTAAACACAGAGCAACAATTGAGGACTTTTGCACTCAAGTTCTTCTTTGTTTGGAACTTGTTGTTTGGTGTGGACATTCTTTACAGCGACAGCAGTAAACAAATCAGTCTAAATCCATGTGCATTTTTGTTTCGCTGCTGTTGTATGGGAAGTGATGATTACCCAGACCAATAGACAGACTGCAGCATTTTCACCTCATTTAAAAGTGGAAACACCAAAAACTGGGCACTGAGCCAAACTGAGCGGTTTTAGGTCATTTTCACACCTAGATTATGTAGGAGAGTTGTTCTTGTCTAAGTGTGCCTTCTGTGTTATGTCCGCCAAGGTAGATACTGGTGACTGTTGAAAGCCCCTCTTTCTTGTGCACTGAGTTTGTTCACATTTATATTGCATGGCATGTCGCTATCATTGATATGTATGTTCATCCTTATTATCCTTTATAATATATTTGACCCTGTCTGTTAAACAATGACTGCTTTTGTAGATCACTTAGCCTCCTAATTTCTATCCCATTATGTAAGGCACAACTCAGAATCACAGCAAAACTGGCTGCGACGTAATGATACACACCCAGCCTTCCTGTATTCAAAATATACTGCAGCATGAGCATGAAATGATGCAGAGGAAAAGTGTATGTTTGTGGCATTTTTTCAACTGACCTGGCACATGGCAACTGAGCAACAGGAGTGAAAATTACCTTCAAACTGTTTTATAAGAAGCACAAACTACAAGTCATTCTAATCTATGAGAAAAGCTCCAGCAAAAATGTTGTAGAACTTTTCTTACAGATACCACACTGTGTAGATCGCTTCAGTTTGGTGAATGGTAAGACAGCAAAGTTTGTAGAAATCTTCCACTAGGACGTCCTCATCAAAACATACAAGACCACAACAGACTGTGGAAGATATGAGATTAACCCACTGGAACCTCCTGCTATTATTTAGTTTATGTCTTGATGTAAATTTAGGACTCTCAATAAAAAAACATCAGTAGATGAAGTGTTTTACTGAAGGGCAACCAGTGTTTTCATTTTGTGGTTAATTCACATGTCAAGAAGGAGAAATCTTTAAAAGTGGTCCTGGTTCACTCTGGCCCCGTATCCACCAAGTGGTCTGTTATGGATCGGCATGGTTTGGCTCAGGCCAGATCGGTAAAGCCTGATCCTGTTTGTGTTTCCACAGCCAACCGAACCCTACTTGGTAGACGGCGTATAAACCGGATGCAGATAGCATGACGTCATAGCAACGTGACACCGTGTACTATTAAATACAACAAAGAAGAAAACGCGACACGGTAAACAAATAGCAACGATGGAAGACAGCCAGCAATTCTTGTTTTTTTGATCAGCATGTGGCTTTTTTGTTACGAAGTACAACCAAGCCTTGTTTCAGAGAAGGCTGTGTACCTCGAGAGTTGTTGCTGGGTAAGTGACGTGTCCTTCGACCAATCAACAGACTGCAGTGTTCCTAGCTCCACCTTCTGGGGTTGAATCAGTGTGCTTGGCACCCCAACAGGAGGGTCCCAAAAAGTAGGACTGTATGGTTCGCTTATAAGGGGTCCTGTCCTGGTTTTAGGCTATGGAAACACCACAAAAAGCGAGCCATACCGAGATGAACCGAACTTAGCCATCTGGTGGGAACGGGGCTTCTGTGAGCTGTTCGCAAAGCCCTATGGGTTTGCTCACACCATGAACCAGGAAGTCCACTTTCAAACTATTTTTTTTCTCAGTATGCAAAATATATCCACATAATTTAAACATCAGTTTGCTGTTTAGTAAATAAATCTCATGGAGTTTTGAATAGAGTCCTCAGTCATATCCATTATAATGGAGGGTACACAAAATTATTCAATTTGACAAAATATATTGCCTTGAATCAATATTTTCCTGCATGCAGTTTAAAAAACTAAGCTTTTACTACATTCACAAACTGTTCTTTTCCTCACTGGCATGAGAGCAGAAAACTGAAAATCACTGCAGATCATGAATGAATGTTGTTCTCTACTTTTGACTTATCTTTGTGCTTTTATCACAGAGGAGCCAGTGTTCTCTGAGAGGGGACGTGGGGGCACACACGTCGTGATAGGGCTGCTCAATTATGGAAAAAAAAAAGATTTTTTTTTTTTGATTGATATATAGATCAAAATTATTAAGGAGGATAACTCATTGATTTTTTAATGTCTCTGCTTTAGTGTTATTTAATCAAATAAACTATTTCCTTGGGAAGCAGACACTCAGTGCTTTATACGTAGAGACTTCATTGAGGATATTTTTGTTTGACTGATCTAAAGAATGTAATTTCCTTTAGTTTTAAAGAATTCAAAACATTATGACTTTAAAGAAACCTTGTGTTGTCTTTGAAAAACCCATAGCACAATGCATTTCATGAATATACTCATCCAAACAAGCTCACATTCATACACTGATAGTAGACATTCCCACCATGTATGCCAATCATAACCAATTCAAACACACAACCTCTTTGATACACAGAACTTGGGTCAGTATAGAAACCTAGAATATTTTACCATCAAGACTTAAAAAGCAAGGCAAATAATCATCAATTTCTCAAATAGCAGGGACTTGCTCTACTCTGATCCACAATCACCCAACCCCTGCCCTCATGGCTGAGCTCAACAGGTATCCATTTAATTATTTTTTTCTGATCCAGATGATCAGCCAGGTGTAAATGACTAGACTGACCGATATTTCACTGATTGATTGACTGACTGTAAAATATGTCACTTCCATGATGTAAATAATTCCTCACCTTCTATGAAAACTACAACAAGGGGCACTTCAACACACTTTGACAGTGTTGAACCACCAACAGGTTGAGCGTTCAAGCCCTTCTCTGGCTGTCACATACTGATTTGTCCTTGGGCAAGACACTTGACTCAAAGAAGCTTGTGTTACTGGCTCAGAGAGTGGATGTGTGAGCAGATACTGATGGTTAGCTTACATGGAAACTTCATTTATCACTGAGTAAATGTGAGGGTAAATGTGTGCGGATGGGTAGAAGTGAGCTGCTGTGTAAGAGCACTTTGAGTCAACAGAAAGAAGAGAAAAGGCTACATATGCTGAAGTCCATTTACTCTGATGACTAAGTGTTGGAGGTCTTAAAACCATAAGACATGTATACATAGGTCACAACAAAAAAAACATAATGACAAGCATGACATAATTAGAAGTTTGAGGTCATAGCTCAAATTCACAGTCTCATGTTTATGCACTGCTCATTAGAGCAGTTATGTTAATGAGATTTCATAGGTATGATGTACATCCTGTATGATACAAGAATTAACTAATAGGGTTTTAAAGGTCATAGTACCTATTGGCAGTGTTGGGCAAGTTACTTAAAAAAGTGCAAAGCACTTTGAACAAATGCCGAGTTGACTGTCTTTGAACTGACTAAGATCCACAAAGAAGGGCTGAAGAGAGCCCTGATCTCAGTTATGCGCCATTTGCTTCTCAAGAGTTCCAACATCTACCTCTTGGTCCACAGCTGCTGTAGCATTGCCACTTTAAATACACCTGACAGCACATGCTACGAACTCTATTACCCTCCTTATGGACGACCAGTTCAACTATGAAGGCCGAGGGAGGCAAGACCTAGGAAATAAATGTGGTGAACAAGTGGGAACCTCCCTTACCCCATGTTTTTAGTAAAGTTATCCCACTGGAAGGCAGGACTATGAGCTCAAGTGCCCCCTCCATGACAGCTTTTACCACCCACCACCAACTGAACTTTTTAATCTCACCAATTCTGCTTGATGGCAGATGCAAAGCAAACAGTGTTGCTACCTTCGAAAGACCCCAGGTCTGTACTACATGCTCCAGGTGGTAACATTTTATATTCTACCATTCTAGTCCATGGCCAACTGCACTCATATACAGAGCTATTACTGGTGCCCAGAAAAACAACACTATGGAAACAAATAAAGAGGAATGACTTATAGTTTCATGTATTTTTTTGCCTCCAATTGATAGTATTCCTCCACAACACAAATCAACAGACTGCTTCATGTGACATCTTCATTTTTTCTGCAATTCTGCCCCTGCACTCCCAGCTTTCTCTGCAATAATCAAACCCTGCCCTTCTGCTCTGTGAGGAGGACACTGCAGATATTAATAAAGTTTGAGATGGTTTATTAATGCACACCCAGTTGGGGTTTGGAGTACAGTCAAGCTCTGACTTTGGCAGTAAATTAAAGGTCAATCATTTTGAACCTTTAGAAAAGAAGTTAACAGAATACAGCAATTATGTAAGCATGAATTAAAACAGGCAAGCACTAGGGCTCAGCAATACAGGCCAGATATTTTCAGCTGAATGGTGATACCAGAAAGATATCTAAATTTTTTTCCACATATGTAAGTCAAAACCCCAGGATACTGAAGCTTAAATTAGGAGTATTTCTGGGCTAAAAAAACATGAGGTTTGAGGCTGCAGCTCATCATTTTACTAAGCCATCAAAGTGCACTTTGTAGTTCTTATGTAAAACTTGGAAAAGTGTCATCATGCTCAAGCTTTTTACCACCTGTTTAGTGATTCTCAGTTAAAAAAAAATATGTCTCTGTCGGTCATCTGAAATCTTGAACTTGCATAATTGAGACAATATTTTTCATTTTACCCTCTGGTCTTTTCCTCTTCATTAGTGCTATTCTGGTCTTTCTTTCCCTCCATTTTTGGTGCTGCTGTAAGGGAGCATGGGATGAGGTGGGCTGTTGTGTTTTTAAAAATGTTGCTTTTGTGGAGAGGAAGAAAGGCAGGGAGGGCAGAACACAAAGGAGAGAGAATTACCTGAAATGGCAGCTCATTAAATGCTATTTTTCATCAACAACTATTGATAAAAAAACAATACTGTCTAAATTTTAATAATTTTAGAATATACTGTACATCTTTGAAAAAAGAAATATATCTCCAAGCCCCATTTGGAACTACTATATTTCCATCATCATTAAACCTTGTGCTGCAGGTGGACACACTTGTTTATTGTCTGTTATCAGACAGATCCGTCTTGCCAAACTACAATCTACAACAACCGTGAGCAGCCCAAAGCAGCACACCCCAATCTGTGAGCTACAAGGAAGTGGCTGCTCGTATATTCACAACACTGTAGACATTTTTGATGAGTTTAGTTTGATTTCTTTGTGGCTGATTTTGTATTTTACACTGCAGCAGCAGCAGCAGCCACCTACTACATTATCTGATTGGTCCATAATGATATAACTGACAGGGCAATTATCCAATCTCTTACACTGTATATTTTTGAAAGGTTCTGCCCATTGCCAAACACCTTATGGGCGGTTGTCCAGATGGACTGGTGAAATATATTTTCACTTTCAACGGTCAATCTGTCAGGTTAATCCTCATGTCTTTGAGACAATTCCTGGAACACTCAAATAAACAAAAGGTTATTGAAAAATTCTATAAATTTTATTTCTTTAATTAAATTTCGAATTGGGTGAACAACATATCATCTGGCCTTGCATTGCAACTTATCTCAGTAAATGTATGTTTAGAAGTCTTGATATACATACCATATTGCACAGAGTGTAAAAAACTTTATATTTCCATACGCCTAACCTGACACTTTAACCGGTACAGGAATTGTACTTGACTTTTTAACACTGTCAGATTTGTTATCTACGAGACGTGCCACTCAGAGGTGTGGAAAGTGTCCGTGCAGGAGGAAGGACTGGGCAGAGTTTCCCTTGCACATCCTTAGTGATAAGATCCTTTTATCCCGAGTGCCTGCAGCACTGGGAGTGGATACATTTTTCATACATGTGACCTCATTGGAAGTTAAACCTCTAACCCATATTGGTGTTGCTGTTATACCCACTGACATAGAATAACATCCCCTCTTCCTCTCACTTTTTTGCATGAAGTTCTCTGTTTCACATATCTGTGTTAGGAATTTATTTATTTTCTCTCATTTTACAGGTTTATAACAGGTGTCTTTAGTTTGATGGAAGACAGTGCAAAAGCAATCTAGATTCAAATAAACAGAGCACTGTAAACTGATGATTTGTGAGCCAACCATTTGATGTTTCATAAATTACACATTTTTAAGAGCATGCTGACAAAGTTAGAGAACGTAGTTGCCTCTTCCCTTTCTCTGCAGTCTTTTCTCATCTCTGCCTCCATTCCTGCCTCCCTGAATCCCTCCCGTCTCCGACTGTTTTCCTGTCAGTATCATGTTTGGAAAGTCAGCCTGTGGGTCAGCCTAGGGCTCGTAAATTTGTCAGCAGCAGCGCGGTTGAAAGGGAGGCTACTTGCTCAGGAGGGTCAGGAGAATATGCGCTCACATGGGGCCTTTTTCTCACTGTGGACCCTCGGTTGTTGTTTCAGGCATGTCCTCTTTTGAGAAATGACCAGCCTGGGAACATGTAACAGGGCCGAGGGTTGAAACTCTCTATGTGATGCCTTTATTTGATGTAACCTTTCAGTAAAATGACTGACAAGTTCATGTTGTCCAACAAGCATGTTCAAATACACCCATATCATCAGTGCAGACTCATACTAGTCAGGCCCCATATGTAAGTATTTGCATACATGTAAGGACTTTGTGTGAGTGAATGACTACATTCATGCCCTAACCTTTAGCCCTGACCTTTAAGGAGCATTAGCCTGACAAAGTTGTAACTGTCAGCACACAGCTATTGTAAAATGCTTCAAGTCTCTAAGGTTAGATGTCGTGTTTTTTTTTTTTTCCTGAGGTGTATTTCTGTATATTGTTAAAAAATGGCAATACATTTTTTTAAAGAGCAATAGAATTTCAAAAACTCCAGTCATGTTACCAAATTGTTACTGCCTGACAAGCACTGGTCAGATAATGAATAACACTTTTTTGTTGTTACAAATACTGTGACAGTTTAGTTTTGCAGGTAAAGTTATGTGTACTTGTTTAATAAAAGTAATTTCTTACAGCAAAAACTACCCTATTTCACAGCCCTTCCCTCGCAGATGCCTTTTGACAGTTACTGGGCTGCAGTCAGCACCAGTAATGACCTTAATTTGGGTCGAGGATCGTTCTGTGTCTTGACAGACAGCCAATTGGATCCTGTGGCTCAGGGCCAGTGAAATTTTTTTGGGTCAACAGGTTATGCAGCTCAACAATCCAACCATGTTCAAAGACAGAAAGCTTTTCTGCCATTGCAATCAGGAGGTCCTGACAGTGTGAATACCTGACAGAAAATGACACAGAATCCATATTTTTGCACAAATGTATGGCTTTTAAAGGCTATGGTCTTAAAGGGGCTATAAGGAGAATCTATTACCAGTGACATTTAGACTCTGCTACCCATGAGCACACGCGGCAACTGTCGTAATGCTGCGTTCCAGTAACCTCGGAACTGGGAGTGACATCATCTCTGACTTATCGGCGTTCCAGTTGAAGTCGGAAAAAATGTGCCGATCGACCAGGCTATTGTTAGCTGTTGTTAGCACGCCCTTGTTGTTCACAAATATCACATGAAGAATGTGATTATCACTATGGCAGCATTTTTGTAAATATAAGTCTAACAATACTATGTATACAGCTGATCTAGAGCGACACACCCCAGTCAGAAGTACAAATAAATTGATTAATACAGGAGCTAAATAACTGTTCACACTGGGGTCACCCATCTTCGACTGTCAACTTTGGGGGTGGCGAGGTTTTACCGAGTTACCAGTAGGAAATTCCGACTTTGGGGGGCGTTCCAGTTGCAGTTTCCTACTCGGAACTCTGAAATTCCTACTTCTGACTACAACTGGAACGCACCAAAAGACGTGACCCAAGCCAAAGCGTGTGTTTGTTGTGATGCTAATAAATGCAGCTCGGACCTTCCTCAGAACTCTGCATTGCTTTACAACTTCTTTTTTCAACAACTTACAAGATGCAAAGCAACGACGTAATGTATCTCTTTCTAGTTATGTAGCGGTAGCTTTTGATGTGTGACAACAAGCAATTTTTGGAAAACTTAGTATCGTACTTTTGTAGCCGGCTATATATCGCTACTTACAGCCCGGTGCTCTAAGACGTGTCCGTATAATATAAATTTGCTCTAGTTTTAATTGTCTTGTTCCTGAAGTTGAGTATCCAGGCCAGTCCAGCCCTGTCCAACCCGACCGCGAAGCTAAGGAATAGCATTTATAGATAACCTATTTTGATACTATAAAACTCATCTTAAAGTGTGTATTTCGATCAGGCATATATCCAAAAGTGAGACTTTTTTGTAATTACTTAGAAACTCCTCACAGTCCCTTTAAACTTTGATCAGCTTACAAAAGCATGTTTGAGTTTAAACACTTTTCAATAAATTCCCAGCTCAATTTTTTTTTCTCTTTGGGTCCTATCGCTTCTCTTTTTTTTTTTTGAAGCTTTATTTTTAATCTCCTTAAGATCCATCCAAATAAAATGCAAGTTCCTGTCATTTTACCACTGGTCTTAGGATTTTGATCAGAAGGGCATTTTACCACTGTATTATTTCAATGTCACGCTACTTTAAATCCACCATGCCAACTTTCTGCCTTCTTCTTGCTAGTATCCACCATAAGCGTCAATGACTGACACAGTGTAGAAAATAGTGATGATGAATTCTATAGATTTTTATGAAATAATAGGATTTGTTATGTCCTAATCATGAAATACACGTGTTCAATGTTTTTTGAGAGAGACTGATTTTGTGAATCAAACAAAAGCACATGTAAAAGTAGTTCAGTAAAAATGCATGAGAACGTATGAACAGGTAAATTCCCGTCATTTAGAAACGAGACAACACCCATAAATCAATATTGTACTTTGTTCTTGATAATTTATTCAGCCCCTGTAAGAGAAAATAAATATGCTGCCTTTTGCACATTCTGTGTGTCTATTTTCTGTTGTCCTCAGTGGAAATTCAAAAATAAAAAGCCAAATTAAGAAAAGTAAGCACAAATGATGGGTTAGGGCTAGAAGTAGCACTGTTGTGACCTACTTCAGGTTTGGGTGATCTTGGGAGACATAACTTTTCATCTGCTAAAGCATTTTTCGTGATTTTGAAAGGTGCTTCGTTTCAAAATCCTGTCTCATCATGTGCTCATGCATGTGAATTTTCAGAAAATTAAAGCGCCACTTTTGGGATGTTTGGATTATGGTCAACTTAAACAACACTGAAGGGCTTCAGTCAGGGGTGTCCAAACTTTTTTCATCGAGGGCCACATGAAGAGGAATACATGGACAACTGAGCCACTTTCCATGCCTCACTTTTAGTGTATTGAAGTTAAAATCTTAAGGTTTATGGGTGGGTTATCACCTGTCGAGGGGCCTTTGTTACCCCGAGCTACTACTAGATTCACACCTAGTACGGGCAAGACCTTTTGAGCAGCAGCAGAGATGGGAGACACTGACATCTTAGCTTCACTTTCAGACACAAAACAAGAGTAAATTGCAAGAATGTTGGTACTTGAAGATGAATATTGCAGTATACTTTGTAAATGAGACCTTGTGGCAAAGTAAATAAAGCAGAAAATGTGCATGACTGATGGTATTTGCTGCTGTAATTAAAATATCTTGATTTCTCAACTGTTTCGGGGGCCGATTCAAAATGGGCAAATGCCGCATTTGGCCCCCGGGCCACAGTTTGGACACCCCTGGCTTCAGTAAAAGGAGCATAACATTTAGCTTCATGCTAACACCAACATTCTAAACAGCATCATGAGTATAGTATGGCTTCTTCAAATAAGCTCCACCACAACCAAGATGCTGCTCGGGCTGATAATAGCATATATCTGCGCTGAAGGGGGTTAAACAAAATAATAAAACTAAATTTTAATATTATCCTGAAAATAATACCTGGAAAAAGATTAACTGCTATACCATCAACATGTAAACCACATCTTATCCTATAAAGAAACATGAGTCTGTGATAAATTTCAAGGCAATCCATCAAGACATATAAAACTCAAATAAGTCATGGCATGATGGCAAATGTAAAAGAAGTCAGTCATCAACAAAACCAGTAGGATTTTTTATTCGAGAACAGATGATTGTTTAAAAATTTGAAGTTGTGAAGTCATTCTGGACCAAAGTGAGCACAGACCAACAGACATGTAGCTGGAATTGTCTGAAAAGGATTCCCATCATAGTTTAAGTCCAACATAGAGTAAATTTTCAAATAAGAACATTTGCTAACACATAAATGTATATGTGCAACTCCTCAAACAAACATGCACCCGCACTCCTTCTGCTCCTTCAAGGTCACCAGAGGCTTTAAATCACCCTCCAGGATCCTCTGGGTGTGCCTCTCCTTTCCTCTTTTTTCTTTTACTTTGCCTTTATTCACTAGAGCTGAATCCCTGCAGGTTTCCTGGTGGCTTCACAGAGGAATGTGACAACAGGAATGTTTACCGTGGCATTTATGCCATTCCCAGTGGCTATAGTCACCTTTTTTACAAGAACGAGCCTCTCCAGCAGAGCAGAGGACAGAATCATTGTGATAATGAAGTTTAGTGGGCACACATGGACATGTTGATTTGGAGTTCAGTGGTTCACAGGTTCACAACCTTTTTCAGACCAGAAATTCCAAAGACATACCAATCATTGTTAAATACAAAAAGCCCCAGGCATGTGACGTTAAATGCCGTATCATAGTTTAGTGATGTGACTACAACACATAGAATCAATCAAGACAAATAGCAAGAAGACAAAGTGAAGTTAATAGTTAGGAGCAGGTTTAAGAACATTTACCAGATTTAAGGATTTCATCATCTACAGTCCATCATATTATCAATTTATCATCATTTAAAACCAACATTGTTCTATAAGGATATTCATACTTGAGCACAAACTCTCTCGAAACCACTGTTAGTTCACAGTTTGTCGCCACATCTTCAAGAGCAACTTTAAACTCAACAATGTAAAGTGAAAGCCTGGTAGTCTGATGAGATTGTCATCAGCACAAAATTTTAAAGCTAACATCTGTGAGTATGAGGGTGTTTTAGTGCCCATGGCATGGGCACCTTGTACATCCATGAAAGCACCATTAATGCTGAAAGGTACATAGAGGTTTTAAAGGAACATATGCTGCCATGCAAGAAACACCTAAACATCTAATTATGGCAGCAAGACAGTGCAAAGCCACCCTCTGCATGCGTTACAACAGCGTGGATTTGCTGCTAAAAAGTGAGGTACTAGCCAGTCCAGGTCTGTCTCCCATTAAAAAAGTGCTGCTATGAAGTGCAAAATACATCAATGGAGACCCAGGACTGTTGAGCAACTAAAGCCATTTAACACACAAGAATGGAAAATAATTCCACCTCCAAAGCTTCAACAATTAGTGTCCTCAGATCCCAAATGCTTATTGTTATTAGGTGGTGATGCAACACAGCAGTTTCAAGCTCCTATTCCAGCATTTTCAGAACATGTTCAAATACAAAAACAATGAGTGAATATTTCCTAAGAATCATTCAAGTTTATCTGTTTAAACATTACATGTCTGTCTTTATAAGGAAGTAAAAAGGGGTAAGAATCCTTGTATTCTTGTATGCCCCAGCTTCACTGAAATTGGGTGTTGTAGAAGAAGTGGGAGCAGTGGCAGTACAGATAATAACACTTATCTCTACAGGCTGTTATTCCTTATTGGTAATTACCGTTAAGACAGAAACTACAAGTTTGATAACCCAATGAAACTACATTCAACATTTTTCCTTAGCCCTGTACTATCCATCTAAAAACACAAGATCAGTGTTTTTATCCTTAAACAAATGATTTTGTAGTTTCATTGTTCAATTCATGTGAGAAGATAAACCAATGGATTGTTTGTCTTTCAATTTCCTTCTTTGTTACTCTTTAACAAGTATACAAACTTCTTTCACACAAATAGCCTAGCACATGCCCAAACAAATACCAATTCCAGGTTAATGATCTCCTCTGTTCCACCTCCTCATGGTTTGTTAAAATCAATACAAGGCAGAAAGCTTTGTGGAGCTCCAACTAGGGAAGAGCAATGAATGGGGAAATCAGACATTGTTTAAGTTAGACTAAAATCCTGTTGGATTTTTCTCTGTAGTCTGTACCAAACAAAAAGTTATCAATCATACAATTTTTGGTCTTTGTGATTGTCTTAAGAACAAATCTAACTTTCAGAATTTATTTAGCTTTAATATAATCAAGAGTAAAAAGCTACTACTGTGGAGTTACAACAGGAGGTTAGCAACAGTCACAGTGTTTCTAGCGTACATGCTGTATAACCTCTCATTTGAGAATTCCCTCATAATTGAGTGATATTGGTCCATATGGTTGTGGCAATGGTGTGAGAATTACTGAACATTAAAAAAAAAAAAAAAGATTGCATTTCGGTCCCTGCATTTGTTGTAATCCTTATTTGCATTTTTTCCAAAAGTCTTTTTAAAAACAAAATAATTCTTTATAATTCAAAAGTGGGCATTATCAAATGAATTTTGTAATTGTATTTTTATCCATCGATCATTCTAATTCAAATTCCCATGCACTTTTGGCCTTCGGAACCAGGAAGTGTTAAATGCTAGCTCACTTCCTTATTATGGACTTACATCTGGGGTTGCTTGCAGTGTGAACTAAGCAGTCCACTTTTAGGAGCTTTTCCCCTTATTCTGTGACATTTACCTTCAAATGTAAGGATGGTTTGCTTATGGGATGTGGTTCTTATCAAGCTGCAGTCAAAAGGTGACAGCAGGTGTCATTTTGACTTCTGAAATGTTAAGTTTTGCCAAAGAATAAAAATGACAAATCAGGATTAGTCAGGGTGAAACATGGACACACAACCAGGACAGCAGAACTAAACTGCAGAACATGCTTGTTTGTAAAAGATTTTTTTTTTTAAGTTAGAGGCTACATGTTTTCATATCAGCAATTAGCTAGCTCTGTCTGTCTTGGTCCTATTAAGACAGCAGTATCATGTTTGGAAAGTCAGCCCGTGGGTCCTCACCCACATTGTAATTTTCACCATAAATATTAGTCCTACCTTTATTTCATCTAAATATTTAGATTCCTTGACCATGAAAACAAACCCTTATAATTATGAATTCAATTGCTATCTATTTTTGGTTCAGTAGTTATTCCCGAAAATTGCATTTTGTCATTATGGCCGTTTTACACTGATCTGGATCACTCCAAAAATCGAATAATTGTTCCTTGACCCAATCCGGACAGTTCCTGAAAATTTTATCAAAATCCAGCCAGACTTTTTGAGTTACGTTGCTAAAAGAGAAACTAACAGATGCCTGCAATAACGTAACCTCCTTGGCGGAGTTAAAAAGACAGTTATATTCTTCCATACCTCAGGAACTAACTGAGATAATGTAAATGTTCAAATGAAAGTGTATATTCACAAAATGTATCCATCCATCCATTATATATACCACTTAGGTGTCACAGGGGCTTGGACCTGTCTCAGCAGACATTGGGCGAGAGGTATGGTGCATCCTGAATTGGTCACCACCCAATCACAGGGCCATATAGAATGAAGGACTTTGGGGCAATTTGGAGTCACCAATCAACCTAATAAGCATGTTTTTGGTCCGTGGGTAGAAACTGCAGTGCCCAGAGAGAACCCCGGCATGCACAGGGGAACACATGTGAACTCCACACATAAAGGCCCACCAGCAACACTCTTGTTGTGAGGCATGAGATACCTGCTGTCCCTCCGTGCTGACCTATCATTAGTATGATTAATTAAAAAACTAAACATTTTCTGACTTTCTAAATACATCTTTGAAGCCTAAAAAAGTCTTGTTTTATAACCTCCATAAGGAGGACACCTTATCAACCTGCTCTTAGTCAGCTGCCTCTTCTTGCACAAAATGTGGTCCAGATTCTGTGAGCTACAATAGCATCAAGTAAACACATAAAATGCAGCAGTAATATGATGCAAAGCAAAGGAGCAAGGACCGTGGAAAACAACAGATGTGTGATAGGTCATGAAGCTCTGCCCCATCCTCCCTCAAGCACAGGAGAGAAAACTGCAAATTCCTTAATGCCTGCACCCAGAGGTGATAAATGGGAGCAGCGGGCCCTAATCAGTTGTTCCGCCATGGGTTATCTACTTGGTTCTATAGATCGTTACCAGCCGTGAGTGTGCCTCACTTCACCTCCTTATCTGGTCGCACTCCTCCATCCCTCAGCACATCACTCCGTAATGGAATGTCCAATGAAGACAGGCAACTGGAAGGAGGAGAGGAAATGAAGACAGAACGCAAAAACAAGGCAGATGTGTTATCTCTGTGCTTAGGTCTCATCTACGCTGCCATCTAGTCAAGTCTCAGTTGTGGCGTGAGAGGGGGAGATATCATCGGAGTGGGTGGGCACTACAGTGGAGGAGTGATGTGTGTGTGTCTGCATAGTGGGGTGTCAGGTGTAGAGTGTGTGACAGAGATGACATCAAGTGTAAATGGAATGTTCCTTATAAATGGTTATCTTCTGACCTTCGGGTCAAAGCTGTGTGTGCTGTCTCCATCTATGTGCAGACCCACAGAAGAAAAAGCTTCTCTTCATCCAGTCCTCCACCTGCAGAGCACATGGCTGCAAACTCTGGCCTGTAACCAAAGTCAGATGGACAACAGAGATGTTCTGCAACACCTTGCCTTTTATGACTGACAAAACAGAGCTGGAAAAGACATAATCTGGTTAACCAGACATGTTCTCCTCATCAAACCTGTTTGTTTCTTGTGGAAGTTGTGTATTTTGCCAAGAAGTTTGACAACCAATACAATCCAAACATGAGAAAAAGGAAGCACTTTCAAACACTGTAACTCAATAAGTGAAATTATTTGTATATCTTGGGCCGCACTTGAACATCAGTGCGAATTCAAGGGAACTTGTTGCGGCGGTGAAATATCTGATACTGTAAACAGATGAAAACAAACAAGGGTTTATAGTTTGTTAATACAGTTTTTCTCACCAGCGCTGGAAGGCTTTGGCTGCCAAGATTGTGTCTCAGAAAATATCCTCCATTCTGCTAAAACATATCCTGAATTCCTCACTCAACTTCTTGTTAATACTGTTTAGGGTGCGCTCAGAGTTGAAGAGAAGTGACGGGTGGTCTCTGTTATGTTCGGGTCTCTGAGGATTTGCAGGAAGTGTTTCAAGAAGGTTAGTGAACATTTTCCAAAAGCTGCCTTCTGCATCAAACAATTGACTCTTTGATCGAAGCCAGCTAATTATTTGATCATGCTGGGGCTTTGGGACACGTTTCACTGCAAAGGAAGTGGCTTACCTGGACTTAGGCGCTGAGAAATGCAGCCAGGCATCATAAGACAGGGAAAACAGCCGTTTAATAACTACACTTTGTTTTAGAGTAAGCTCAAGGCTGTCTGGAGCGGGCTAATCTCCTGAAAACCCACTTCTTTAAACCCCTGGCTTGTTTGCCTTTAATGTGTGGGAGGTTGGCTAGTAGAAAGCTCAGATGTTGACTTAGGTGAGAGGCATAGTGACAGCTCAGCTATGGCCAAGCAATGAGGTGTGTAGAGGTGCAGAGGAGAAAGCAGAAGAGGAAGAGGACGGTAGATACGATGACAGGCAAGTGCACAAAAGCATCAAGCCATTGTTAAACACTTAAGCAACAGTTTCAATTTCTTAGGCAGCATGAGCTATTGAAATGAAATGAAACACTTGGACCACATTTATGTTTTGTTTCTTGCTGACTGATTAGCTGTCTGATTCAGGAAAATGCAATGTGTAATGTGTGTAAATACAACAATCTGACTTTTTGGACAAACTTCAAAATGTTGTTTGGGAGTAGATAGCCAATGAGCTATAATCCAAACTTGTAATTTACCATGAAGTGATTTGTAATGAAATAGAAAAGCTGTGTCACTTTTTTAAAGTAATTTCACCAACACCAGCTTTATGATAATCTACATGAGCACCACATCTGCTAAAACAGACGCACTTATTCATGCCAAAGTACCTTTTAAAGACACAAAATTGTCGAAGATGGGGCCAAAGTCAAGGACAAAGCAGTAACTGGTATACAATGCACCATTCATGTAATGTACCATTGTAATAACCATCTTCTGCAATTAATTACAACTGTAAAGTATATATAGGCAGTCAGGGAAAAGGACAAATACAAGATATTGCATCTGGAATGTGGCAAATAAAGACACACACTGCTTATGAGTGTGAGCATGAATGGTTGACTGTCTCTCTGTGGGACTCTGTAACCAGCTGGCAACTGGTTCAAGGTGTACCCTACCACTCCTACCTCTCAACGCCAACTCAGATAGGCTCTAGCCCCCCAAAAACGCATAGGGGAAAAGGGGTATAGATAATGGATAGATGGATGACTTCCCTACACCCCATTAGTTTTCAGCATGAGCAGGGCTTTAGACAGAATAAAAAGTGCTTTTTATTGTTACTGTTCTGGTCTTTGATATTCAGCAAGAGTTTGGAGTTGTGTAGGCTGCATAAGCTGTAAGATGTACAAATCTGCTGATTCTATATCTTCAGTCCTTCCCTTTATCCCACTGATGGCTTGAGGGTTGTAACTACTAACTTAAATTTGAGTAAAATTTAATCAAATAAAAACCAACTTTAAACAAAGGCATGTGGAGGAGCATCTTTATAACTCAACATGCCAAACTGGGGGGCGAATAGGCAACAGGAGAACACCACACCAGGTACTGCCCCTATCATTAAGGACAAATGAAGAGGCTACAACTTACACATGCGCACCAAAACTGTACAAGCAAAGACTGGGGGACTACGTGATTAAATCAGTCTCTTTTCTGCTATGATCAGAATTCTTTGTAAGTAATAAAGAAATATTGATCCACCCTGCCGTAGATCAGTGATTCATGCTGTTGATGGTTGTGTAACAGTGTTGAGGATATTTTCTAAACACATTTAGGTCTAGGCATTTAGATGCATTCCTACATGGATAGTGTAGCCATCGAGTAACTACTCCCAGCAGGGTAACGCACCACATCACACTGCTTATATCATCTCAGGCTTCATCCAAATGTTGGTGAGTATTTGTTTTAAGCAGAGGTTTTCCAACTGTTTTAAAAAAAGAATCGAATTCAAACATGTAAATATTCACATGGAATTTAGAAACATCTTTATTCACCTAAAAAGTACTGTCAGTTCTATCAATGGGGCGCAATAACATCTTACATATGAAAGTTTTCTTTTTATTCTGCTGCAATGACCATGTTATTCTAAAATCATTCTTCCAACCAAAAGTCAGAGTGGTGGTAGGGTTTAATTTGGTGTGAACTAACTTTCCCCACGAATGTTTGGCAATCCATCTAGGACATACCTGTTGAGCTACAGTCAACACTATGATATACTATGATAAAGAAATGCATAAAAAGTATTTAAGAGCACTCCTGCCTGTTTTGAAATACTATTATAAAAACAGCAACCACTGACTATAACACAACGTATTAGCTAAAACTGTATTAGCATCAAAGTGGGAGTGCATCTATGAGTGTATGTGGACATATATAATTAGTTTATTTAGCAAAAATGGGCAGGCGATGCAACAAACTTAAACAATTTTTAACCTGTCTACACATGGACACAATTAAAAAATTTCTTGAAAATCCCCAACTCAACAGCAGTTTCTCAAAGTGTGCTTTTTCAGTGAGATAAAACAATGTTAGCATGTGTACACTTGGCTCAAATGCACAGCTAATGCCACATTTTCAATAAGACCCACTAGTGTGTATGGTCTTATTTCTTGAACACGACAGTCAAGACATAATGAGTTCACTATACTCAAATGGCTTCCTACAACATAGCTACACCACAGGCAATCCTGCAGTGACAGCACTATGCTAATTTCTCAATGCTGAACAAAATCCCTGCGACACTGGTATTATTCCAATAATTTTCTGACAAATTTATGTCATAAAGAATGAAGGCAGTTCTCAGAGTAGTGGGAGGTTGAATCAAAATCAAGTAGGGGCGGCTGATAAGCTGTCAGTGACAGTTTAGTTTATGGAGGTATAATGAGTTTATAATGACTCATCTGGGTTTTTAGCAGCAATGACCCAACTAAACAGGATGTTCAAAACACAGCTTGAGGACATATTCCTGACAAAATAACAAGAACAAGAATGCAGGGTCAAGCTCACCTGTTTATTATGAGTGAGTAGAGTGGAGGGTAATGAAACAAGATTTCCACTGAACCCAAAAATGATTCCCTAGGACGAAACCCTCCCTGTGGTAGGACTTAGCAAACAGAAAAAGATGGGAGGGATTTTATGCAACACCTTGAGCGAAAACAAGTTTTAATAGACCTTCACACCTGACTGTTAAGCTAACATAAGGAGCTACAGCAAAGCAAACACAGCATAGTAAAATACAAATGACAAGGAAACAACATCAGGAGTTCTTGTTCTGTGACCCATAAAACCAGAGCCATTCCTGTGCATCTTTGACTCAGCAAAACCACAAATACCCAGGTTAATTGAAATAGTACATTTCCTTGCACTGTCTTTTATAGCAGTAGTGGCCAGAAATATTTTTCTAGTTAAATTAACAGACGGAACAGTTGACTTTTATATTTGTTTGATATCCAGATGCATCCAACCAATTCTTTAGCTCTGAAACAGTTTAAGATATGCTACTGGAGACCAGAACTGAAAATCCTAGTTACACAGTGAGTAAGGTCACTTTTACACCTCATAAGTTAGAGTATGACCGAATGAACTCTGGTTTACTTTTTGGTAGGGATGGGCATCGAAAACCAATCAAAGAATCGATATCAATTAGTCTTTTTGCTAATCAATTCCCTTATCAATTCCTTCAGAAGTGGTCAGAATTGTGGCTTAATTTTTTACAAAAGGTGTCTACTGCACAACCTTACGTGAGTGGAAACACTTGCAACTTACAGAAGCAGTTATCTATGCTGTGACATGTCTATGACCTACAGGCCAACATTTGCCCACAGGGAAAATCTGCAGGAATAAATAAGGGAATCGTTCAAGAATTGAATAAATTAGCAGGATGGTTAATAGCACTGATCAATAAAATCTTATCAATTTCAATCCCTACTGTACTTTTTGGAGAGTTTCGCTGATTTGAAAGCTCACACAAACCAACGAATGGGAGCATTCGGCAAGCTAAAGTAGTAGCAGGTGACAATATCAACCAGATTGTGGCTAACAATAGCATTACTAGCATCACTATTCAATAAATTCAAGTCTACAGTTCTGAAAAGATCATGGTTACATATTGACACAGCCTTAAAACAACTTTACCTTTTTTCATTGCTAAAAATACTACTAAACTGCTTCAGGCAAAGCAGTGTTACTTCACCATGCCCGGTTTTGTATTTTTGTGCAACATCCAGCTGAATGGCAGGCACAATGACCACTGCTATAGCTAGTAGGGGGGGCTACACTACACAGTGTCTGACAGGCTTTACTCTGTCTGAGAACGAGCAGCGTGAGCAACATTAATCAACTAAAAAAGCCAAACTTTATAAGTGATACAAAGTACCAACAAGAAATTCCCTTTCAGTAGCAAAGCTTCAACAATGGACCTTCAGTTCGGGGACAGTTTAGTGACAGCCCGTCGTAAGGGTATGCCTTATGTTTGGTGGGTTGGTCCTGTGCATCCTTTGACATTGAAATATAATGTACATCAAGAGTCACTGAAAAGGGCTATTTGGTAGGTCGACGATTTACATGAGGTCAGCACCCTGCACAGCTTCATCCAGGTCTAGACAGAACGTCCATGGGTCTAGGCAGGGTCAGGCTGAAGTTTTTGGGCCCAATCTAAATTCTAGACCCAGCAAGAAGCTAGAACATATTGTACTGTTTTTACAGAAGTTTTTTACATGATCATAAGCTTTAAGAAACAACAGACTGAAAGTTAGACACTGAGCTGACTATATTGCTATCTGTCTTTTTTGTTAGTTCTGCTATCATGTTACAAAGTTGTCTTTTTTTCCATAAAACCCATCCAACCCATCTCAACTAGCATGTGATAAATCAGTCTTTCCAATACAACAGACATGTTGAATGTTGGGGACACATTCTCATAGTCTGCATGCAAAAAAAATCAAAAAGTGGGCAGTTAAAACCGGAAAGGCTGTTTTTAATATATTCAAATGATAATAATGAACCTTATTCGTTGAACTTTATGGTTTTTCACAAAGTTTACCTTCCTGGCTTCACCACCCTCTGGATGTCAACAAATGCACACCATCTGTATAGAGCAGGTAATAGCACAGTTTCACACAGAGGCCTTTGGTCACTACTATAGAGTAACAAAACCAAATCCTTACAATGGTGCTGCTTTAAGCCTGTCTCCCTGTTTAAGCATCAGAGAAAAGCAAACATAGTACAATATACAAGTATGCACAAGTACAGAAATGAGTGTGTTAAGCACATTTCTTTGGAGGTTGCAGTGACTTGATTTCAGAAAAACAAAAAACCTAAGCCACATTGAGGGGCTGCTACTTGCATATCGAATTGACACATTGCCATGTAGTGAATCAAACATCTTGAACGTGTGCTCAATATGCACTTATTTACAACACCAACTGGCCGTGTACCCATACAGCCTTTACAATCTACACACACTTATCAATAACTTATGTGCAAAACAAACAAAAAGGCTAAAAGTTTATCCAATAAACAGTGGACAAAAAATGTGTGCTTCTCTCTGTTAGCAGCAGCTCCTTCTTATGCATTTCCATTTGTTGTTGTCCAAAACGCCACCTAGTGCAACAACCAGGGAGTGACTTTTCTACACACAGATACACATGGCTCTAACTGAGGCCATCATGTTTTTTCCATTAAATATTTAAGGTCCATGGCAAATATGTTTCCTCCCTGACACCCTCTTTGAAACATTTTGTCAGCTATTGCAGCTACTGGGTTGTTTGGAACTGTGCTTACAAGCTTGTATTCCAACTTTGGGAGTAGTTTCTTTTGGTTTAAAATCTACAAAACAGATTCAATCACAATCCACTCACATAAGAACTGTTCAGCAGCTAAACTACAGGTGTAAAACACTCTGAGGATGCATCTGGGCATGTTGTGAGCTGCAGTGTGTCACACAGCATGAGTCATACAGCACACAGTGTCACTTCACAAGACTTGAGTAGAAAGCAGGACGTCCACAAGGCAAACAGTGATGAACGTGCTATTCTAGGAATGAAGATGAAAAAGAGGCTGGAAAATGTGTTCCGGGTCCTCATTTTGGAGTTTTCCTACACTTGATCTTTTTCTTTTTTTTTCAGTGAGTCATTCTGAACAAGTGATGAGAGCTGAGGCGAACGGATGACTGAACAAGTGGTCTACATGAATCATTATGAAGGGGGGCATATGGTTTGAAGAGAGTGCACCTGAGACCAGATGTAACACAGGGGCTCTTAAATCTACCCCTGCCCCAAGAGAGTACCCTCAGAAAGTGAGCTCTCTATCTGTGCCGCAGCTGGCTGTGAAAGACATTAGTTAGGTACCACGTTCAAAATCACTCCCATGGATTTATTTACTATCTTCCTTTTTCAAGTCTTAGATTTTTAGCTTAAACAGAGGCACTGTTTTCCTTTGTGCAGTGGTGCTTCACAAACAGATGGCAGGAAGGTGCCTTTCAATTATTACATCTGCTTCGTGCTCTGTCTGTTAATCCTGCACCATATCATTCAAACGGTTTCAGACAGATTGTTTAGCTCCCCCATTTTTCCTCCTTTCATTCATCTTGAGCTCAATTTGGAATTTTACTTTGGCAACACATGACATCCAGATTTTTTGGTCAAGTTTTGAAACAAGTAGGACCACCCAGAAGAAACTTTCAGACCTTCTCCTACAACAGGTCTCTAAGTCGGTCCACACAAACTGTTCCAATCGAGCAAGACACGCATTAAAAACTAATCGGATGGCGATGACACACGGTAGTCGTGCAAGGTCTTATTTGTAAAGCAGATGGAAAGCCTTGGCCTGTCTAACATTAATTACAATCACATTCAGAGAGGAAGCCGTTCCTCCTCCAGGGCGGTTTAGGACTTTTTGTACGGCTGGAGGAGATGGCAGCCCAATCCCCCCGGCCACCGCAGAAATCTGAGGGAATCGTCAAAGGATGCACAGGACACAATTAATCAAAGTCCAGAGCCAGATGTGCAACAACACTACAGAACAAACCCATACTGACACAGCACAGGAGTACCAAAACCACAGACACACAAACACCACACCGCCACCATCACACTCCTACACGGGAGCCAACTGAGGGGCTTCGATATTTGAGACCAAAAAGACGTCCTCCTTCTGTCTGAATATCTGGTTTTCATCACTATATGTTGCAACAGCAATCCTCGGAGGGCCAATAAGTTAAGAAACATTAGCTTTTTAAGAATTTAGTCTCATTTCTCTTCTTCATGTGTGGCTCTGACTCACATCATCAAATAATTCCGATAAAAGTGAGTAGAATCATTTATGGACTGACTTTTCAAAAGAAACTACAAATATATAAAAAAAGAGAGACTTCATTCCTTAGCAGTGCTTCTCTGCCACAGTCATCATGACCATTTCCACAAGATTTCAAAGAAGAATGACATCAATCTAGATTTAAGCCTTCGTGTCCACCATGGTTTGACTCTGCAGCACCTCTGTTTATCTTCAGGCGCTCTGTTTAGAGTCTCTCAGTAAACACTGGGACTGCTAATGGAGGGAAGGACTTTGGGCTTTTAAGTCTCAATCTCGTTATGATTAAAGAGATCCTCTTTATCGTCAGTACAGCTAATTAAAGACAAATCTCCTTGGGTAACACAAACAATGCGTCGCAATTTACACACAGAAACCACAACTTGCTGCACTGGAGGTCAATGGCAGGAATAGCCCTTTTTATACAAATACCAGAGGTGGTGGTTGATGGCTTGCTTGGGATAGAGGGTCTGTTTTCCCCGCAAAGACATAAATCACGGAGTAGAATGAACAACAAAACTGACCACAGAATCTCAGCCCCATAAATGAGCTGAGTAGGGCCTATCTACTCGGAGAGAAGATGTGGTATAAATTACAGCAGAACAATATAAACCTCAACAGATTGTCAAGCCTAAACAGGGAGTACATTTCACACAATGATCCATTAAAAACAGACAAGACAAGGGCAAAACTGATGCTCTGGAACAGAGATCATCCACCTCATTTTTACAAGTGCCAGTTGTTGCTTAACAGAGGCTGTTAGGGACATGTTTGAGAATCATTTGAAATAATGTCAACATCTTAGTCTAAACAACATTTCATTGTTTTCTTATATTTTATTTCTGTCAATATGTAATTCCTGTTCTTAAAGAGCATGATCAGTCCCTATCACACATAATGCTGCCATTACATGGGGACAACTGAGAGATTTTGGACACTTATTTCTTGGGCTGCCATGTTGTCCATCTCGGTTTGGTTCTATTATTCTCATACTTCCAGACTAGAAGTGCTCAGAAAGCACAAACCTTCACCAAGGCACTTATGACACTGCCAGGTGAGTATTTGTCAAAAATGTATAAAACTGGGGTGCTGGTTTGGCGGAGTGGTTAGCAACCAGGCACTCCATGTACCTGCATCTGCCGGTCCAGGTTCGAATCCCGCCTGTGACCAGTTTACAGAGTGTCTTCCCCTACTCTCTCTCCCCCTTTCACAAGCCTATCCACTGTCTCCCTCCTGTCAATAAAGGCACAAAATGCCCAAAAACATACATTTAAAAAAAAAAAGTCCCGCCTTCCTATGACAAATACTTTACAAAAGTCCAGGATGGATTATAATAAGCTCCAAAATCTAATCATTTCACCCCTTTACCATGAACAACATTCCCTGCAAAACCCATAGAAATCTATTTTAAAACGTATTGAGTAACAAGGGGAAAAAAGTGGAAAACTTCCCTATCTTGCAATGTTAACAAATCCATTTTAAAAAATCCTGGATCCACATTTGGATTATAGTCACCATCAAAATCTTATCATTTCTTCCTCATGTCGTGATCAATATTCCCTGAAAATGTTATCTGTTCATATTTTTTAAGCTATCTTGCTAAAAGACAAACAGATAAATTAACAAATAAACAGACACATTAACTCCTTGATGGAGGTAATGATAATTATTGGATAAAATAGCTGCAGAGTAGATTTTTAAGTGGTTCACTCCACAATAATAGAGCATGGGTATTAACTGTTTTGAACAAGCTTTCCTCACATCTTTCTAAATGTCATTCTACTCTGAAAATACATATAGACATATATGATGTATATAGAAACACTTTATGTACATAAACAAAATGCATAACACTTTAAATTTACAACATACACAAACATACAAGGTCAAACCTCACAGACCATCCCAGTCTTGGTCACAACTCTTCCTAATCCTCCACCTTAAGTCTGTTATAAAGGCTTATTTATATATGAAAGGGAATGATAATAACTCAAAACCATCGTCCAAAATCTATACCATGGTGGAAACATACCACTTTGCACGTTAAACATGATGATTCCTATCATAATCTCTCAAAAGGATGCAATATTTGGCTGTTTCCTGAAGTACAGCCCTAATCTCCCAACCTGTTCACGGCAGCTTTTTACTCTGAGCACCATCAATATTACTTCCACGGAGATCAGGTACTTCAACTTGAATGTGCCAAGCACCTGTTCACCCTCACGTTTAAATAAAACAGAACAACCTTAATTTAAAAGGAAAAGAAACTTACCCAGGTTTACGAAGCTCATGACCATGTCAGCATCATTTAAGAAGGCAGTTTCTTGAAATGTGGCTAGATGAGGACTCTGGGTCGTGCGCATTGACTCGTATCGATCCAGCATGCCCTCCGCTCGGCTTTTCTCCTCGGTAGAAATGGTGTTGTACAAGTCCAACATGAAAAGAGGAGCTGAATTGTACTTTCCGTGAGACAGATGCGGTCTCGGTCTGTGGGGCAAGCCGAGGATGGAAAGGATCTCCTTCTGCATCTCCCTCTTCTCGTGCGTACGCAGCCGCCGGTGGATGAAGCCCGGGTGCACTTCGTTGTTTCCATCCAGTGAATAATTACTCCCTGCGACCTGGAACATACAGTAATAAGCGCTCCACCACAATCCGACCAAGGCAAGCCAGCAGCTGCTCATTGTGTTGTCCCGCTATGCTCCCCGGAGTCCCAAGGGTGTCTGGCTTTGATACTTCTGTCGCTTATCCAAAAGAAAAATGTGCGTAAAAGTTCCCAAAGTCCTCTCGAGCGCTCTATTAGGCGATATGTGGCAGCTCCAGTACAAATCAAGAGAGGATTTGTTTTTCAAGCCATTTGAAATACGTTAAAAAAAGAAACGCGAAGAGAAATATCGGCTCTGCTTTCATTTCTGAGCTCCGTAGCGCGCAGTGCTGCCTCAGGATAAAGTGCACCATGAGAAACTTTATTCTGGGCGATCCAGTAAGTCGGTCAAAAGACACCGTTTGACTCAAAGTTCACCAATAAACACATCCCAAGGACTCTAAGACAAGCCATTCCCTTTAAAGCGATACGTTCGCTCTTCAAAAAAGAACATTTCCAAACGTTGCGCACAGTAAAAAGCTGCCCTTTAAAAGTTGAAGTGGCCTCAGTGACGGCGACCTACTCCTGCTGGCTGTGTGCGAGTTTACAGCTATCAGCACGTTGCAGTCCATAACATGAGTGCGCGCCTGTGCGTGTACGTGCTCCGAAAAACCGCCCCCTCCACGCGCACTGAGCCAGAGGTGGAGCTCTCCGGGCTACGAGGACAACTCTTTTTATATATTTCCAGATTTCTCTCACTTGAGAATAACAGAATGTCTTTTTAAATAAAACCTTCGAAAAGTTGTAATTATTATTCACATTTTTTAAAACATATTTTTACTCACTGTAAATAAATGTTTAATCTTCAGGGACTGTTGTGCGCATTTACGCGCTTTTCTGTCTGTATGTTTCAATAAGTTTGGCTGTGTTCACAAATATGGCAGGAATTTTGGCAAAATTGTGTACATTTACACTGATTACAAACAAGTGTTACAGTCAAACTTCAAAGCAAAAAAAAAAAAGTTGCATTAAATCCCAGCCAAAGTGCAGCGTTTGATTTCACTTCCATTCAAGCATAATATATGCATTTTATTATATCTGGGTGTCAATCTGAGATTTTGCCTTGAAATTTATTTTTTACTACTCTCCACTAGATGGCATCATTTTAACTATCTGGAAAATGAGTGTGAGTATTTGACATTGCACAGATTTTTTTTTATAATCAGCGTTGCTTCTAGTCATTGGCACATCCCTGTTGAAACAATTAAACAAAGAAAATAACTATGCAAGTAGTTCATAAAAAATAACCCAAAAACATGGTGGCATTATGACAAAAGACAAACATTATGAATAGTCAGTGTGTATGATTGGGCTGATTTTAATGTACAATATTTGGAGCAATCTTATCAAAAGTGCATTTTTTTTACTGAGCTGTTTCGGTGTGAGTATTTTTATATGGCACAAAAAATACTGATGCATGCAAATCAAGTAGGGCTGGGACAACATGCTTTTCTCCCGATTTGATTTTTTTATAATTTTTTAGGTGCCAATTCGATTTAAATTCCAACTCTATGATATTGCCCATTTTTGCAATCTTTAGTTAGCTTTTTTAACTCCAGCGAAAAAGAAGAACAATGATGATGCCTACAGTATATATCAGGAAAATGCACATCACATGTGAATCCGCTTTTAGGATTTAATCAGCAATATATTTTAACCAGCTATTTATACTCTCTCCTCAAAAGCCTGGACTGCATTTAAAAGTGGCTTACTAACACAGACTGAAATGAAGCATTTAAATTTGGGGAAAAAACGATTTTTTTTAAATCTTCAAACAAAAAAATCCCAATATTTATATGAAAGATTTTTTCTCCCACCCCTACAAATCAGTGTAGCTGCTAAAAACAGACACATCTCAGGCAGTAATATTGCAAAACAAAACAAAAAATTCTTTGCATGTAGTAAACTTAAAATATTTTTTCCTATGAAAACACCGAGGTATCGGGACAAAAAACATTCAAAGGATTAAAATATCTGAAAATTAATATTTGATATCATGTTTATTTTGTTAGGTAAAAATATAGCTCAATAAAAGCAGAATATAATATTGATGTATAATACTTTTTAGAGCTTGTTTTTAAAATGCATAATTTTGTTCTTAGCAGTATGACTGGCCCTAAAGGTTATAAAATCCACCTTGTGTGTTAGTTTGATATTCTTAAAGGACAAAAGGTTGAGATTGAGGTCCAAACACACTTAAAAGTAGGTTATGCTTCTTACTTTAGAGGAAAAAGTCTGCAGTTTAGTCTGCATGGGGAAGATGTCCACACATTCAGAAACTAGGGTGTGAGTCTACTCCAGAGAGGCAGAAAAATGTGACCAGCAGAGGCGAGACCCCTGACCATGGAGTGGGAAACCACAGGCAGAGATTAAAAGTATTTACAAAGAATTATTCTTCACAAACTACAGACACAAAAATGCCAACATTCACAACTCCAATTTAATCATCTACATGATGGCAACACCTTCCTTTCAGGGTTCATACACCAGCTGCAAGTCGGATTCATGCACCTTCAAAGCACATTTTCAAAAATTTGAAGCATCTAACAGCTTTGGCAAGTCCCAAATTTACAACTTAACAAAAACAGTCAGAATTACATCACTTCCTCATTCCATAAAATCTGTTTAGTTATTATGCTGTTGGCTGCACTTCCATAATTGTGTGTCATAATGGAAGCCTACAGAGGGAAGATTGGAAAAAGCACCTTATGCATAAGAAGTAAACATGTTCAACCGCACATTAACACAAAAAGCTTTTACTGAAGCTGTGAAGGGTTTCTTTAAAGTCCATGTGTGTTTTATACTGCAGGGGCCACAGGAGGGCGTTAGCTATCACGAGCATCCCTGGAGGGAGACTGCAAAACTGAACTGCCCTTTGGGATTTAAAAAAATCTTTAATTTTGAAATAGCAAATGGCAGCAAGTCAATGTCTTTAGCTAGTTAAATGCAAGATGACCTGCTAAATTCAATCCAAGCATCAGAATAAAGAAGAAACATGATCTATGTGACTTTTAATGTGGTATGTTTGATGGTTGCAGATGAACTGGCCTGAGTAGTTCAGAAACTGCTGATCTTCAGATGACAGAAATGCAGGAGTAACTCAAATAACCAGTAATTATAGTTAAGGTTTATATGAGCCCATTTCTGAACACATAACAGGTCAATTCTTAAGGTGTGAGGCCTTCATGTTGATAGACTCTCTGATATTGTACTTTAGAAGATTGAAAAAATGTTGCCTGGACTGAATTTGGTGTTAATAACATAGAAATCATTGTTAACTGTGTGCTAACTCATCATGCTGGTTGCAGCGTAATGTTGAGAATCATTTCCTAACTTACAATGCCGCATCCTATCCTGAGTATTGATGCTGGTCATGCAGACCCTTTTGACCACACTATCCATTTTCTAAGAGGTACTTCTTTAAAGAAAAAAAAAGTAAAGTCTCCTGCCATATGTTCCATTTTAAGATGCATTATTTCTATTCAGAACAAAGTTTGAATTAAAATATGCACCAGTTACTAAGTTTTTAAATAATAACCAAACCAAACACCAGTGGGGTCTCCGAGGCTCTGCACGAACAGATAAGGAATTCTTCACAATCCTCTTCTCCGTCTCTTCCCTTCATCATCCTTTCACCCATACCTGTGTTATGTCTTCATGGTCCCTTCAGAATGTGATGGTCCTGGTGATAAGGTCCAAAGGTGTCCATATCTCTGAGTGTCTGCTACTGCTGAGCCTATCTTATCTGCACGTGAAGAGTGAGACGTTGCATCAAAGCTTCACATCACCAAACACAAACACTAAGGTTGAGAGTTTGAAGCTCAATGCACTGCCTTGCCAGAATAAAGCCAGGAAAAATACTACAACTCATTCAAAAGTCTTACTATGGCATATCAGATGGCTGGCCCAGTTATTTCTCTATACTTAGTAACACATAATTATGCGCCTTTTCTCTGCTCTACTCTATCTTTGCAGTGAAATAACATAGAAGTATTGTACATGTACATATCGGGGGATTTATCAAGTAGAGATATATAGTTTTAAACATATAGACCCTTTAAAATTGAGACATAGTGTAAGGCAATACTGTATTATAGTTGTGTAAGTACAATGTTAAATAAAGCAAATAAAAAGTTACAAACACTGATGCTTAGTCAGAATATTTTAGGCACCACTTACAGTTATGTGTTTCCTTCACGATAGTATTATCCATTTGAAATGTTTAGCCAGATTGGAAATTATCTAAACGTTTACTCTAGAACAATGGTATTCACATATCCATTGGATATATTACACATATACACCTGGGCAAGATCCCATAAACTGTATCTGTGAGTGGTAGAAGGAAGTTGAATGAATGAGCTGTCCAGCACATAAATTACTGATCAGAGGATTACAGTTGATTCTTAGTTTCAGCTCGGCTAAATAACTCTGACAGCTCATAACTGTTTTGTTTCAGGTCATTATCTGACCAGAAACAAATATGTCAGCTTAAAGCTTTCCATGATGGATCTGCCTAATGATAGACATGAATCTGTTGAATCCAACCCCTTCGTAAGGCCATTCAATTTAATTTAGGGGGCATTAAAATTACATAATATAAAGTTAAATTGGAACCTGTTAGGTACAAGGGCTACAAAAACAGAAAACTGAGATGTGTTAAAATCTGCATTACCTCAACCAAGAAGGCTATGTCTGCTACTGTTTGTTTGTCTGCTAGCAAGATAACTGGAGAAGTCCTGAGCAGATTTTGATATAGAAAATATTCTGGGAATGTTGGTCATGGAACGCAGAAGAAGTGATAAGATTTTGATCTGAATCCAAATCCAGGATATTTTCAAGGACTTGTTCCCATCACATGATAGGGCACTTTTCCACATTTTAGCTGATAACTTGGCTAAGACTTTCAGAAATGCCTCAGATGTGTTCCATGAGCATTTCTAGTTGTTTTTGATTTCCACTGTCTCCACTGAAAAACTAGGGGTAACATGTTAATGATCGGTCAGAACCAGTGAGAGGTAAAAAAAAAAAATAAATCATGCTGTACTCTGCATATAAGTTATATAACCAAAGATTAAGATTTTGTTCTTTTAGACACTGCCAACAATAACAATTACAATAATGATGAAATGAATAATAACCACTATAGAAAATAGAGAAAATCACAACACACTGAAATATTGTCAATTCTTTTGTAAAATCATTGGATTGTTTGCAATGTTTGGTGATCACACATTTTAAAAGTTGCTACACATTAAGGGTCCAAGGCCTTTCATAACCACTGGTTTAATATCTGTAGGCATCAATATAATGTCTTTTACAAAAATCACATGAAAGTTTTCAATTCATTTAATGTGACAACCATGTTTATATTCTGTCAACACCCAGCTACAAAAATATCAAGGCATGCTTTTGTTCCATTACTGCCTAGTTCCAGTGCTTCAGTCTCGATTTTGTGTCCCACAGTGTGTGTATGTGTGGTTTTTTAATCCCATATTAAAGTCAAATAAGAATGAAGACAAAATAAATCCAGCGCTTTGTAGATTGTCAGTGTTTTGATGGATCCAGATGTACCCTCTACTTATAAGAGAATTAATACAAGATTTAGACACTTCTTTTGCCCTTTAACCAAGATGAAAAATGTCCACTTGGGAACTTGTAATGTGAACATTTTTTCAGGAATTGTTTTTTGAGTAATAAATCAAAGCACTTGACATATCAATTCATGATAGAACCCAAAAAATCAGACATTTTGTAGGGGCTTTTGGAGATTTTTTCATGTAAGAAGCGTTGTAAAATTCCTCTTCTCTTAACCTTAAGTGACTGAACGTGTGTGTTTGTGTGTGTGTGTGTGTGTGTGTGTGTGTGTGTGTGTGTGTGTGTGTGTGTGTGTGCAACTCCAAAGAGCAGGTGAACTTGGTGTGTATGTATGCTTGGAGAATGGGAAGCAGAAGGAGGAGGTGGAAACCTTAAACAGAGGTTCTGTGTCCTGTCATCACACTGTCTAGACAGGACACCTCCTAGACCTAATGAGCTCTTTATATCTCTCATTTACTCACACACATACACACCGTCATACGTCTTTTGTTTAACTTCTACTCTGCAAGGCATTTTTATTAAAGAGCACTCGAAGGTCATGAAGGCATTCAGATAAATCCAGACAAAGACAAACCTGTGTGCACAAATAGAAGACGCACATGCACATACATCTCAACAAAAATTAAGGAGAAGTGCGCTCTGCGACGATATGAATGATGACACCTGGCACAGATCTGACATAAAGTGCTGAATCATCTGCAATAATTACAGTAGAGTGCAACGGTGCTGTCACACACGCAAACACAACAACATACATTTAACCCCAGTAATTAAATGTTACTCTTCTTTGAATGAACAATGGCGTGACAAGTTACATTTTGTGCTGATGATGGTGCTCCACCGATTAGCATTTCAGTGAGCTCAGGTCATTTGGTTCATGTGTATGCAGTTAGAAAAAGTTGAATTGTTTCAATCCAATCCCCAATTTCTACAACGTCTGCCTACCTAGCATTCTGTACGTACTCTGCAGCAAACTGCCTTTTGTATCATCATTCGGTCAGCTTCCACAGCCTGTGCCTCAGTACGTTTCTCGACGATGTAAACTGCTCCTACACACTGGTTTACTGCAAAATAGGCAGCAAGACTTTTTTCAGCAGGAGCAGGTTTAATCCTGCATCAATGTCAGCCAAGAGAATCAACATAAAACAAAAAAAACGGTGCTCAAACTGTCTGGAATTTCAAAATATAGCAGAAATAGAGGCAATAATATGAATTCAGATGGCACATCAGAGTCAGGCAGGCACAATAATCTGTTGTTTACATGTTCCTCTCCCTGTTATCTCATGATTGCAGTATTAACTTGCAAAACTGTGGTTCTCTCTTGATCTTTATGAGCTGTTTTAAGCTCTAACGCACGCAGTACTTTAAATATGCATCCTGTGTGCCGTCTGTCAGAGCAAAGCTGCAGTGTGGATGTCATGCATGCGCCACACACGTTGCAGCAAAACACACGATAATCCAGACTGTGCTCTACTATGCAGTACTTTAAATATGCTTCCAGTGGGCAAGGATATATGCTGGTCAGAGCAAAGCAGCAGCACAGACAGAACATTATGTAAATGGACTGTGTGGAAATTTGTAGCTTAAACTTGACTTTTAAAATCCAATTCAACACCTGCATCTGATTAAGTCATAGATCATTTTTAAGTAAGCTTCACGCCCCTACATGGCAATGGGAGGCTGACTGATACTTGCATGAATATGCTCATCCACAACTTTACTTAGCTATACCTGTTCGATGAATCGATCAATCATACAGCAGTAATAAACACATTTATACATCAAGGCATGTAGAATGGTCCAGACTACTAAAGTTCAAACCAAGTCCAAGACCACTTCCCACAGAGGGGAAGAAAATATATTGCTATAAGTCAAACTAAACATTCTATGGCTGTTGAATGAGACAGGAAGTGCAGCGAATCAGAAAAGACAGATGTTTCCGTAATTTCAAATATCTGCTTAAGATGAACTCTTCTGCATTTCTTGGTAAAACAAGCATATAAAAAAGTTGTTTGCTTAGTGTCTGTTCAAATAGTTCAATTGAAATTGTCTTGCTTGGGTCTACATGCAAAGGTGCATTGATGCTGCCCAGCGACAGGCTGATTAGATATTGCATAAATGAGAAGTTTGAACAGGCACAACTAAGAAAGAGACTGACTATAAGCTTTAGTCCAGGAGTGTCCAAACTATGGCCCAGCGGCCAAATGCAGCTGGAGTTTATTCTTAATCTGCCTGCAGCAAATCCAGAAAAATACATATTACTGTCATTGGAACACGAGGCTTTTGCTTAACTAATGGATAAAAGTGCATTATGTCTGCAAATTGATCCAATCATGCTTTATTGTGCCATCTGCTGCCATATTGAAGTTTAAAAAGGAGATTGAACAAATAATTTTTGGTCATCTTAAAGCCAAAACACTCCACAAGTATGTCAGCCTTTGTGCAGTTTGTTCTTGTTTTGTGTCTGACTTTTGAAAAGAACAATCTACCCTCACAGCTGCATTACATATCGTCTTCTAGACCAGGGCCAATCCTGTGAGAGCAAAGCTTGGTCATCCCTAATCTTTACGTTTGATACACTTGATGAAAGTGGCCCTGTCTCTCATGTATTCTTCTATGTGCCGCCCTTGATGAAAAAAAGTTTGGATGCCTCTACCTCAGTCAAACCCAAACTGAACAAGCTAGCAGCCCAGTAAAATATGCTAACTGAGCTAAGTATGGAAAATTAAGTAGTGCTTGAGGACTGACAGCTTTTTTACTGCTGGAAGCTCACATCTACAAATCAGTTCAAGAAAATCTATTATTGCAAATGCGCAAAAATGTGGCAAGATGTGATTAATCACCTGAACATTTAAGTTCAGAAGTCTGGTGCAAAGAAAACTCCTAGAAGAATTTTCCTCCTCTTCCAGTTCCTTTGGTGAATTTGGTTGCTCCAGAGACGGACTCTGTTGGGATGACTGGAGATCCATGGTCCATCTCAAACTGCATGGCCTGGGAATGAGTGACAGATATAGCCATTAAAAAATACACTGTGTCTATGATATCCTGTTGCAGAATTATTGCATCACTGCAGAGAACTTTTTCATGAAGTATACCTGTTTAAAGGATAGAGCAGCATAGCTGCTGTTTATGGCTGAGAGGCGATCAGCCCGCAGACACTGCTGAGGGAAAGAGCTGATCGCTTCTGCTAACTGCAGAGCTACTTGTAGAGCTGGAGTTGTGACACAGAGCCAAATCAACAGAGACACAGACAAACACAAGGAGAGATTCATTAATTGTACTTGTAGGAAATAAGAGTACAGGAAAAGCAGGAAGGATGATGCTTGGTGACAATAATACCCCTTCCTCTTATTAAATCAATCATAGAAATTAAGCTGATCCTCTCATGTCAAAGGAGCACAGGGACTTAAATGTGGAAGGCTGGGATTTAACTCACAAAAAGTATGTGTGTATTCATTCAATTATGCTAATGTAACCTGAAATGTGAGCATGAATTATGGGTGGACAGTGCAAACGTTGAGTTATGACCTCTGTGTGGTGTTGAAGACAAATACGGGAAACAGATCCACTGGAACGAATTTGAATTATAAATGTTTGTGTCTGAAATTATCCACAGGACAGTGCCTTAAAAAGCTGCGCTTCCCTGAATGAAAATGGGTCACAGGACAGTCTCCCCGTGGAGTCTACATGACTGGTTTTTCACTGTGAATAATGATTTCTACTTCCCCCACACAAGCTGAGGACTGCCAACATATCTGGTCTTCTAATCTTGAAACTTAACCATCAAATGTCTTAAAATACAACTTCAATACACTATAAACACACCATTAACATCTCTGTGTGCAGGACTTCATCTACGGTTTTCCAAATTCCTTCTGCCATAAACTCAGAATTGTTTGGTGCTTTTATTGACAAGCCTGTCTGCTGACTTGCTGCTCATATTAAAGCACACAAAAGCTCTGTGATGGTGTCAAATAATGTAAAAAAAGTGGATCTGAGACAACTGGACTTATAAGCTTGTACTGAGGCATAAGGTTGGTTCTGCAGGGGGGAAAAAAATCAAAAGTCTGCACTCAGTTGTTACAACGTAAATCATACCAAAAGAAAAGTCCCCATATAATTTAGCAAAGAAACAATTCATCTAAATTTCATTGAGATAAGAACATTTTTGTCAGGATTTATATCTAGAAAAATCACTTTGAAAAGTTAAAGCTTTTGCATTACAAAAAAAGTTTCGTTTCTTAAAAAGATTTTTCATTAAGACAAAAGCAAAGAGGGAGTGAAAATGCCTTAAGATCTGATCAAACATTCAAAGTTAAAGGATAACTTCGGTTCCTGCAGCTTTTACATTGTTTATAGAATGAAGAACAACAATATACTCACCCAGAAGGCTTTCCTGATGCAAACGGTGCTTCGGGAGATATTTAGATCCAAAATCGAGCAGCGGACACCGATATAATGGTAGCCCGTAGGGCATAGATCGCCGCTCCTAAAAACTGCATTAATCGTTCAAAAACTCATGTTTTTTACCGATATTCCATCATGATTTGCTCCGAAAGGACCGCCATTGCAGCCTGTGTCTCTCCACACAGCGCTGTGTGGCTGAACTAACCTCTGAACTGACGAGCTGTTTACATGCTCTTTGCACATGCGCAGTACTCTCTGGAGCGTTGCGATCGCTTCCTTATCTGTATATCTGTATACTGTGGCTCCAAACTGTAAGGACGTCCATCATATTCAAAGTCCTCCTCCACAACATCTTCATCCCATAGACATTCGTCCATTTTGCACAAAACTGGAAGAAGAAAGTTGATTTGAAGCTGCCGATCTTCCCTGAAACAATGAGCACTTTTCTGATGCGAAGAGCATGTAAACAGCTCGTCAGTTCAGAGGTTAGTTCAGCCACACAGCGCTGTGTGGAGAGACACAGGCTGCAATGGCGGTCCTTTCGGAGCAAATCATGATGGAATATCGGTGAAAAACATGAGTTTTTGAACGATTAATGCAGTTTTTAGGAGCGGCGATCTATGCCCTACGGGCTACCATTATATCGGTGTCCGCTGCTCGATTCTGGATCTAAATATCTCCCGAAGCACCGTTTGCATCAGGAAAGCCTTCTGGGTGAGTATATTGTTGTTCTTCATTCTATAAACAATGTAAAAGCTGCAGGAACCGAACTTTTCCTTTAACTTTCAGTACAGATACCTTGACCATCAGGAACAACTCTATTAGCCAGTCCTAAGGCGAGAGCCTCCTTTGCTCCAACTGGCCGTCCCGTCAGAATCATGTCGAGAGCTCTTGAAAGGCCAATGAGATGGGGGAGCCGAACTGTGCCTCCATCAAGCAGGGGAACTCCTGAAAAGCAGCAGATGAAATGTTTAATCCTGTTTTCTTCTGTAGGTCAGTCAACTGGTTTATCTTCATTTGCATAGCACCGATGCATGGCCAAAGTTAAGTCAAGAGAATGGACAACAGTTCTGTGCTATTCTTTTATCCTTATTCTAATCTTATATGATTAGCAAAGCGCAAAATCTTGAGCAGAACTGGACTCAACTAAAACTACCTTAGGGGTGAGACAGGAAGATGTAAACAGAGAAGAGTGGGCAGAGACAAAAACATGAAGCTACAAAAATTGGAAAGACTCATTAATAGCTGTCCAGGCTGTAAATCTGTCCCAATCCATACATGGTTACAAAGACAGTGTCCTCTGCAACTCTGGATGGAAGGAACCTTTTAATAATAAAGTTAACATTGATGTAACAATAAAATGGAGAGGATCGAAAATTGGTCACGACAGCACTCCAAGAACAGCAGCTCTTAAATCAAGTCTGAAAGTTGTATGAGATGAAAACATGATGTTGCTGAGGTTTGACTCTGGCAGGAGGGTCCACATCAGCAGATCATCAGTGTCAGTAATAACATCAGTCGATTTAAGCTTTCTTTTTTTGTTTTATCAAAAAGTAAAACCACCATCTTGTGGTTTTGTGCTCCCACATTGTAAGAAACATTGCAGGGTAATGAAAGCACAGTGTGGGGTCATGAAGATCCAGGGCGGCTTTTGTGGTAACGTGATTTAAAGAATTAGTCAAATTAAAAAGACACTTTACGCACAACATTATGTGGATCACCAACTTGCATAAGCAATAACCTGTGCAGAATGGCATTAATTATTAGGATTGGCATGTGCTTGACATTGGTGCCACAAACAACCTCTGTATGCAAACTTACAGAAAAACAGGAACTGTTTAAGAATCAACTTAATAAACAGCTTTGAGATCAATAAAATCGTATTAATTACCACACCTAGGTTCCATAACCTTAACTTCTGACCTGTGATCTTCAAATCTGATCAGTTCATTCTTCAATCTAAGTGGACTCTAGTTGAAAGTTTGAAGAAAATCCCTCAAAGATATTTTAAAGTACTGCGGTACCAATCATCTGCCTTTAAAGCCATAAAGCACGCTCATGCTCTTGGTCCAAACTTCTGAAAATAAAAGACAATGACTGAAAATATCTTAACCCTCCAGCTGCACAAGTGAGAATCTGAGCTAAGCATGAGTCTGACAGAGATCTCTGATTTCCTTTGAACAAAAGTTTTGTTTACTTTCCTATAAAAAGCTTTAAGATAAAGGCTATGTGTTAGCATGCTGAAGTGGATTGTGTTGAGGTTGCTTAGCCATCTGGAACTAACCCAGGTTAAACTTAAAAATACCTCACATTTATATCCTGATTTAATCTGGGTTACAGCTGTCAGGGGAACAACGTCTGAAAACAACGCTACTCCTTAACTGTAACTTTCTTTCCTTCAGTAAGTGAAAACTCAGGCCCTCTGTACCCTCAGTCTCACAGGACACATTTGCATTATCACGGGATGGAGGGGGGGCAAAAAGAGGATAGAGAGTGCAATGCGAGGTATAGTAAGCTTCTGGCATCTGTCCTAATTTCTAAGGAGCACCAGCTGCATCAAGCATACTTCTTACTGTTTAACTCTCCCAATTTCCACACCACAATCCTGACTCCCTAATTCCTCCAAGTCTCTGATTCTACTTGACCACCCCTTATTGAGAGCACATGTGTCGGACATGTTTTCATAACCCCAAATCATCGTGCGAGCTTCCAGAGGGTTTTTTTTTCATCCACCCGCTCTCATTCTTTGGTGAGCCGTGGAAAAACTGTGATTCTTTTCATATTCTGTGAGCTTCTCTGGTTCTCAGTTTTGTTCAAATAAATCAAATTTCAATTCAGAGTGCTAATGTAAACTTACATGTGAGCAATCTAGAGAAGGGGACATGGTTAGTTGGGAAGGGAGGATGTTGGACCATCTGTAAAACTAAATTTCACTCAATATTTTAGTTTTCTCCATCACAGGAAGGTACAACATAGAACATACTAGGGATGGGATGATACACTTAAACTCACGACACGCTGCACCTCAATATGCCCAGGTCCTATATGATACGTCACGATAAATATCAAAAAAGTAAAAAAGAAAAAATATTACTGTGTAATTACAACTTATTTGTTTTTGTTTGAGTTGCACACAGGAAAACACAAGGCCTAGCAGGCCAAACACAAACAACAACACTCTCTCTAACCCTAGAGAGGCTAGAGAGAGTGTATGCTAATGACCGGTAGGCTCGTTTTCGCCGTCTTGTCTTTTTTAATGAGAAAGCCAAAAATACTGCCAGACAGATGACTTGTATCCAGGCGGAGCGTCCTCAATTTCAACCTCATTCGACTCCATCATTAAGCTTTTTGGAGGCAAGGTAGTTGGTGCTAATGCTTGTCGTCGTCACTTCTGGTCACATGCGCTATTACCGGACGTGACGTTTTTATTTCGCGATCCATTTTTTTCAAACTCAATGCATTTTGTCATGTACTGTATCTCAATATAGATCGCCAAACAATATTTCATCCCATCCCTAGAACATACATCTAGGTTCTGTACAACATAGGTTTTTCCTTGGAGGGACCGGGGAGAGAGTTCCAATTACAGGGGAATCACACTACTGGAGGTTGATTGTTCAAGTCATTGTTCTTTGCTTTTAATGTTATGAAAGGCGGCTTGTGGAGTAGAACACGAAACCTTTTGCTGAACTCTTGGTTCACAGAGACGTTTGCAATGTATCTTTAAAGGAAAACACTCTAGTTTTTACTTCCTGAGTTTATTATGCAATAGCTATAAAGCCTCCACCTACATGTGTGTTTTCTGTTTGACGCAGGAAAATACCAAGACCATAAAGTCTGCACTACAGCCTATAACCCCTCTTCTCTCTCCTATCAGACATTGTTTGGGCAGCCAATCAGTGCAGAGCTTATTATTATAGCCTCCCGCAGGTTCCCCACTCCCTAAGCATTTCCTAAGGGAAGGGAAAAAGAGCTGCATCTGATCCTCTACAGATATCACATCTTGAATTTTTAAATCAACTTAAATCAAATCATTACTTAACAGACACACAAGACAGAATGAAAAAGGTCAAACACTCTAGGATATTGGAGTCGTTTTTCTTTCTTCCATATGCATAATAAAGTCATGAAAAAGTAATGATAAAGTAACCAAGAGTACATAATTTGGAATGTAGCAGATTGGCTTTTTTTTTTTTTTTTTTGGTCATTTTTTTTAAAAGAGCCTTTCGTGACACTTAAAGACACTGTACATGTCCAAAAGGTCAAAACAACAATAAGATCAACAGAAGAACAATAAAATCAGCAAAAGCAACAAATAAAAACAGATGTAGTGATGCAGATGTGCAGGTAAATTTTAAATGGAGTATGCAGTCCTGAACAGGTGGGTTTTGAGTCTGAATTTGAGGAGGGGCAGAGAGTATATATAAAAGTATATACAATATATAATGATGTATATAAAACATAATATATGGATAGAAATCATGAACACCATGATTGTCATTAATAATATTGGCAGATGCCTCTACAATGCAATGACTAATGTAAAAAGGCAGGCATGAGATACTGGTAATACATGTTTATTACTGATCTTTTATCAAGAATTTATGACCATTCATGGATTATAAGCTAAAACTCTGTCTCCAATGGACTGTTCATGAGTCTATGAACAACCAAAAAGGAAATTTGGCTTGCATCAAATTCACATGCATACAAATATGAACATCTGATGCTATTCTGACAACTATTTTTTATAGAACTGAATAATCATGGTTTAACAAGTTTTCTCCTGTTGTAAATCTATATTATATTATAACCAATAAAACTGTGAAAGGCAGGATATAAGAGAAAGTTTTAACAGTTGTATTTGACCTGTATGATATGTAAAAATAATTCCCTTTAAGCTATTTCAATTTGGTGCACTGACTGCTTTATAACCAATATTAGCCCCATTTGTCCAATTAAATTACTCAATTATTCACTGTTATACCTTTAATTGCTGTAAAAGTTATTATTATTATTTCTAATACAATATGTTTGTGTCTATCCGTATCACCCGCATCTCCTTCTAACCCTTTACACCTTGAAAACACTCACACAGACGGCTGTTCAATGTAAGAAATGTCATTCTCAAGGTTTCTTTATGCAAACGCATGTTTCCTTGCCACTGTAACTTTGCATAATGTTGCTTGGTGATAAACATATAAAAGATTTGGATAATTGTGAAAAATAAAAAGGACATCTCAGTTATCCTTTATCTTAAAGGTCCTATGAGGAGAATCTATTACTGCCAACTTAAGACTCTGCTACCCATGAGCATGAGTGGCGACTGTCGTAATGCTGCGTTCCAGTAACCTCGGAACTGGGAGTGACATCATCTCCGACTTATCGGCATTCCAGTTGAAGTTGGAAAAAACATGCCGATCTACCAGGCTATTGTTCGCTGTTGTTAGCACGCCCTGCGTTGTTGTTCACAAATATCACATGAAGAATGTGATTATCACTATGGCAGCATTTTTGTAAATATAAGTCTAACAATACTATGTATACAGCTGATGTAGAGCGATACAACCCAGTCAGAAGTGCAAATAAATTGATTATTACAGGAGCTACATAACTGTTCACACTAGGGGCATCCATCTTAGATTGTCAACTCGGGGGTGGCAAGGTTTCACCGAGTTCCCAGTAGGAAATTCCGACTTCGGGGAACGTTCCAGTTGCAGTTTCCTACTCTGAATTTGGAAATTCCTACTTCTGACTACAACTGGAAAGCACCAAAAGACGTGACCCAAGCCAAAGCGTGTGTTTGTTGTGATGTTAATAAAAATGCAGCTCGGACCTTCCTCATGTTTATCACCAAGCAACATTATGCATTGTTTTACGACTTCTTTTTTCAACAATTTACAGGATGCAAAGTGATGAGGTAATGTATCTCTTTTTAGTTATGTAGTGGTAGTTTTTGATGTGTGACAACAAGCAATTTTTGGAAAACTTAGTATAGTAGTTTTGTAGCCGGCTATATATCCCTGCTTACAGCCCGGTGCTCTAAGACGTGTCTGAATAATATAAATTTGATCTAGTTTTGTCTTGTTCCCGAAGTTGAGTATCCAGGCCAGTCCAGTCCTGTCCAACCCGACTGCGAAGCTAAGGAATAGCATTTATAGATAACCTAGCTTGATGCTATAAAACTCATCTTAAAGTGTGTATTTTGAAACTTTTTTGTAATTACTTAGAAACTCCTCACAGTCCCTTTAAGCAGCTTGAGATAGCCTTAATTATTCAGTTATTATTTGTTTCATCTTCATGGACCGTACAAATGACAGACTGACAGATTCATAGATGAAATTATTTCTTTAAAACTTTAACAAAACCACATTCTTACAATATTAACCATTAAATGACAGCTTTTCTTTCTGATTACTAACTCGCTGCCCCGCTTTTAAAAATAAATGAATGGCATCTAACAGTTTTAAATATTAATTCACTGTTTTTTACGTATTAAACTGCCAATTGACAACCACAAAGGCACCCTCTGCCCAACATGTCATAGAGTCTATGCCAATTTGACAATCCCTCTATATAACAGCAAAAGACAAAAAGAGGAAACAACAGGCAAGATGGAGAAGCAAAGAAGGGAATTAGAAAAATGGAGCAGAGGAAGACAGATCCTGACATCATGCAGGGTAGATAAAGAGGCAGGTTGACCTCCAGTCTGTCTGTCTTTAGTGCTGCTGTTGGCACCGTTGCTATCAGGGACCGGAAGGATCTCCCCTCTTATACACAACGCTCGTCTCCAGCACCTCCAGCCCTCACTCTCTCCGTCTCTGATGTGTCCTGTTGTGAGGAATTTACCCAGACCTGTGCTTTGTCCCACATGAATGAGAGCTGCGAGGTAAGAAACCTCTTCAGGGCACTTCTAACTCAAAAGGTATGTTTGACTTGAAAGAAGACGGTCGGGGTGGAGTTTGGTGGCTTGTGATCCTTCATTCCAGGTTTAAAAGAGGAAAATACTTTGAGCAGTGATGCTGATACATGATTATCAGTCAACCTCAACAGAAGAAGAGTTTGGACTCATCCGTTTTAGTCTTCAATAATGGGCTTAACCTTTTAGGGGAGACCCTGCCTTTATTAAATCAAACAAGACCATTGTAAATACCATGTGCCATGTGTTACTACTTTAACAATTTATATTCCTTTATTTTTGTGGCTTTTTTTTGCCTTTAAAAGGGTGTGCAACTTTTGTTTATCACAACAACCACATTTATGTTCAGTCCCAGAGGGCAAAACTAGTAATATTTAATAATACCATCAATAAGATAATCAAGGTTACCTGGAGTTAAAGTTAATCAAATGTACTTCTTCAGTGCAATAGATATCAGACTATACTTCGACTTCTGTCTGAGGTTGAGTTTTTGTCAGAATTTGTTAAGTTTGTTTGTTGTTTGTTCACATTGTAAGATAGGGCGGTTTTCCACATTTCACTGATAACACAATAAGTTTTCAACTCCAATAATTTGGATGATTTTTTCAGGGAATGTTGGTCATGGCACAAGGAAGAAAGTGATAAGATTTTGGTAGTGAGCCAAATCTAGATTCAATTCCAGGAACTTTTATAAGGATATGTTAGTGCGAGATAAGGAAGTTTTCACACATTTGTCATTTCTGAAAAATTGCCAAACAGTGTTGGAAATTGTTCAGTGGAGGTTGGGGCACTAAAATATTTTTAAGCATTTTAAGCATTCATTGATAGTGTACAGCAGAACTGGGCAGCTTGTTATTGCAAGGACCGTATTTATCTTGTCGTTACTTTCAGAGGGCCAAACTGTTTCAAATCAAATGATAAAATGAATAAGACAATCAAGTTTGACTGTCATAAATAAAATTAATTTCATCAACCAAAACTAGACTAATATGACTCAGGTAATATGAGATGAACTTCCAGTTAAAGTATCAAAATAAAGTGATTATTTTCGTATTAGGGCTGGTAGATCTAGCTTTTCCTACAAGCATCGTTTGGGACCTCTTGTTGGAAAAGGTTGGCGACTACTGGTTTTCATCCTACACTTCAAGAAGTTGTCTATGGCCTGAGCTCTCTTTTGTGCTCTCGGTACCCTTCAGTAACATGCGTTGCACAGCTTCTATATATTCACATCCATACACATAACACTGCCAGGACGAATGTGGAAACACAAGGAAACAACAAGTTTATCTCAGGGCTTACTTTTTGGTCATCACAGTGCTGACAGAGACAAGAAGCTTGACCTAGGAGGTCTTGTCAGTCATAAAGAAGATTACAATATAATAATAATAATAAGTTTATTTATATAGCACCTTTCAAGAACAGCAAAGTCACAAAGTGCTTCACAAAACAAATAAAAACAAGATGTGTGAGAATCTAGTTATTTCAATTAATTCACCCTGCAGACTCTGCTTGTCAAAAAAGGGAAATAACATAAGTTGTTACATATCTCTACATCTGTTTCAAATGATTCATGTCCCTAAACCAGCCTCTGTACCAATAGTTTGAAAAGTCTTGACTTAGACAACAACAGCAGACAAGTCAATCATTTTTCTGTACCTGTTCTTAGTAGCTAGTCTGATGGATGAGACCAGGCTGACTGAGACATCAAATCTGCCACCTAGAACTGCTTAAAAACTTGACAGACACTCTGAGGTGAACCACTTTGCTACTGGTGCTGCTAATATTCTCACCACATCAAAGCAAAACCCACTACAATGGCCTCCTGTGAGGGTAATGTGATTAAGTTTGATGTGGTGAAATGACTTCCGGATGACTCCAGACTAAATGGACAGAGGAAACGAGCGGAGCTTCAATCAGAATCCCATTTTATAGTTGAGGAAATTAGCTCCCACTGGGCTTGCTGACAGAAGAGTGTCACAAATGGGAATTTATACACTCAGCCCACAAGTTAGCACTATGTTTTCGCATCGTGTAGTATGCTGTACCATTTTTCATGTGTCTGAAATATGTAGAATCTGATTGTTTCTCTGTGTCAGTGCTGTGGTATAAAAACCTTATACTTCCAAATTTACTACCTGTTTCTTATTTTATCTGTAATTATGTTGATATTGTAGTGTTATAACTGGCAGTTGGTTTTGATTACAAATCCAAGGATGCGCAAGTGTGATATTAACATTGTTTTAAGAAAAATAACCTTGGAGTTGTCTTGAGAGATTTGATTTTTGTCGATATCTGATATGCCAATTATTCCAGTAATTCCAAACTCATTATCAGCGATACTGAGTTTGATACAAAAAGAGAGCACAAAGGTCACATTTTCTAAAATCTACCTGTTCCTTTCATGAGGTTACAAGTATTTGTGTTAGAAACAGATGTGAGGCAGGAAATAATACATCTTTATTTCATAAATGATACTTTGAAAAAAACAAGTGGAGATTAAATCATGACTGGGAAAAAGATTATGGTACTTATGTTTTACATTCTTTCAATATTACTGCCAATCTTTAGGATATATATGGACAATATGTAGTAACAAAATATCTGCTGTGCATATTAACAAAATTGACATATCTTTAGATGCAGATAATTGGCTTTTTAGGCAATTATTTGCAGACATCAATGTTGCTCTGATAATATTGTACATCCCTTGCTGTTTGGAGATTTTGTGCAAATTCCTAACAGTATCCACAGTTCTTCAGTTTAGAAGCAACATTTTATGTTGGGCAAGGTCTTTAGCGCACAAAATTTTGTCCATCAAAAGCCGCTATGGAAGATTTCGGTCCTGAATAATTGGTTGTCGCTCTCAAGCGCTGTTGTGACCATGGCTGGCACCATGAGTAATTAGACTAAAGATAAGAGCTAATTGTGATATGTGTTTGCATTTACTGGTGTTCAGCCTTAAAGTGGATTAACACTACTTTAACTGCATTTACATAGCGTTTTATCAGAAAAACAGTTGAGGCTTTATTTACTCTTTAAAGATCAAAGTCAAGTGTTGTCTAGTAAGTATTCATACAATTTAACATATTAGGAACCACATCTGCCCAAAGAATTTAAGCATTGCTAAGTGCATAATTTCAACTTTAGGGATGGGTAAGTACTTAAGATACTTGTCATTTGTCATTAGAGCTACAAACACGACCCACAAAACAATGGACATTGAAACAGTTTATCTGGTTTTATTTAATGTTTCACCTGATACTTTTCGTTTGTATTTAACTAGGGGAAAGGGTATTAGGGTGTTTTCACATCAACCATATCAGTGCGCACCAAAGAAGTTTTGGCCCAGGGTTTGGTACGTTAGTATCAATGTGAATGCAACCATCGCACTTTGGTGCGCATCAAATCAGCCGGTCCAAGACCTCCATGAAGAGGTGGTCTCGATCCACTCCATGTCCCTGCATTTGGTGTGGTTTCACTGGTGTGAAACAAAGTGTTCCGAACTGATCTACTTTTGATGCATTGCTTCCTCTTAATTCCGCGGTTGAACCTTTTGCTTACTCAATTTGTCGATTTGTTTATTCTGGTTGAGGATTACGATGATTTACAAGAGTCCAGAAGGTCGCTGATGCCGTCTTAAACACAATAAAAAAAGAAGGAAAATGTAGAAGAGAGCGAAACGTAAACATTGGTTGTCTGGTGTAGCAAATGGTTACCATGGTAGCCTATTCTTCGTTCTCCTCCGTAGCAGGTTTGGCAACCAGTTATGTGCATATCACCCCCTGCTGTTTTAAACTGAGTAAATACACAAGTGAGTCCGGGCACGGTTCGATGTTGCAAGTGTGAATGCAAGCCAGCGGGGGAGGGGGAGGAGGGTGAACCACGCCACAGTACGGCTCGAAACAAGTGGGCCTAATGTGAAAACGCCCTTAGAGTCATATCCAGTGATGGAAAACATGACAGCCCCAGAAAGAAGCCAAAATATCTTTATATGTCCCATTGCTGCAGTATTAGTGTGATAGGGACATATCTCTACTCTAAAGGCCAAGAAATACTTAAAATTTGAAAAAAAAAAAAAAAAAACAGTAATATGTAAGTCAGACCAAAATATGTATAATTACTGTTATAAAAATGCCCCTGTAAGCAAAAACGGTCCCTAGTACAAATGTAGTTGAATTCCCTTGCTCTAACACTTGTTCAGACCTTTTCTCTAGTTACATTACAAAAGTCTGCATGGCAAATATATGCAAAGGTTTTAACAGTTCAACTCTATAAACCTGATATATGTAAATACATTGTCTACGTTCACTTAATTGAATAAACTTGTTAGGGACTTGAAGGAAAATAGTAAACAATCCACAAAATTACTTCTCCAGCTACAGCTTTGGCTTTATTTTAAAGCAAGCCAAATTGTAGTGACAACAACTGCTTTTTGGCAGCCATTTTTTAAGACTACTTAGGGACTCATTCATAAGGTAACGTAAGTAAGCAACCATCCCCACTTAGTATATTTTAATCCTGGACATGAACTTTATGATTTTGATAGGTTTAAGACTTTCTGTAACGGTCCAAACTTGTGCCTTCATATCTTGCCATCAGCTTATCAAAGTGGCGGCGCTGCTGGATCCATTCACTATGCTTGAAAAGATCCCTCAAGTTTCAATGGGAGTGCCGATTTGAGCAGGAATGATGTAATCACTGGACTATGTCACTCAGCTTCAAACTCACTGAGCGGGTGTTTGAATTGGCTGATGTTATGTCAGCTTTGGACAGGGGATTTACTTTTTGGTTCAACATGTGGCCTCTTCTTCTTTTCCTCCATCTGTGTCTCGTCCAGGTATGAGGGGGACTTTAAACTAAGGAGAAGAGAAAAAGCAGACACACCAACATGACTTATTGGTGTGTTTTAAGGGTCCCTATTTAGCGGTGTGTATTTCAAAGAAGAAAATCAGCGGAGTTAAATGGTGTTTCAAAAACAACCTCTGTGCTGGTGCGGAAACAGCCTTAGCTTTGAAAGAAGTATTGTTAAAAGAATTATTACAGAACGTTTTGAAGTCCTCGTGCCAATGTTTGTGTTGTATTCTTCTGGTTTCAGAATCAAGAGGGCATCAGGAATTAGGTTAAATTAAGGTCTTCAGTATTCAACAGGCATTAGACACTAATACCAGACTCCTGTGACGCAACCCTCTTCTCCTTCTCATTTCCTCCTCAACAAGGCAGAGGGGCCCCAGACAGGAAGCCACAGGTTCAGTAGCCAATCACGTGCCAGAAAGCTGTCAGATCCTTATGGTTGCCATTGGCCCACATCAGAACATTGAAAAGAGCCTCTGAGGGTTTTTTTTTTCTACCCCAAAACCACCAGGGATTCCCTCTGGCTGCTGCCATCTGTGCCCAACCCCAAAATGGTTGCAGAAATGAACCATTAAAAGGAAATAATCTGTAGGAAACATGGGATCTTTAAATAAACCTTGCATCCCACAGAGTAGCACTGTGTTTGATGTATATTGGGAAGGAAGTTTGGTTTTCAATTGTTTAATGTCAGGACATAAAGCTTTACTGCATGCTGCTGCTGTCTTTTCCACTGTAAAGTCTGTTTTTCTAAAGTCCTAAGAAAAGTCTCATTTTGAGAGAAATAAATATTAAATCTGTTACTGTTATGACCCAAACAATATTCTAATCTTTAAGTACTTTAAAGCTGAAAATGTCAAGATGTCAGGTCAAGCCAGCAGTCAAACGAAAAGTCCCTTTGCTAACACATATCTGAATGAAAAACCAAAGAAGCCTCAATTAGGCTGAGGGAAAGCGCTCTAATGTGTTGACAAACAAGTCTTCAAGATATGTGGCAATCTTGAGGCTTAGAATTAAGTGCTGGGAGGAAATGTGCAACCTCGTGTTGAAACCACAGCAATGCTTATTTCTTCCTGCCAATCATAGTTTTGGGCTGACTGAAGAGGTTTGAGAGCAGATTTTAGAACAATTTCATCCCTAGTGGTACTTGCAGATCCAGAAAGATTTTTTTAATCCGTTAAAAAAAATTCTGTTGCTAAAATTCCAATTTGAGAGGACATTTGGCTAATTGTTTCTCCAACACAGTTAACATGCTTTATCTGTTTACTGCCAGTGCTAAATAGGCTACAAGAGCTCCAGTAAAGCACACTCAAGTCATATGATGTCCTACATAAATTTCAAAATGGAAAGTCTGACACTGATATGCCAAAGTATACAGCAATATCTAAACAGTCTTTCTGAAGATGTGAGACAGGCCTCTACTCTGACAAGGTTCAAATCTAGGCTTAAAACATCTCTATTAACTGTGTATATCACTGAAAGGATCTCATCTGCACTCTTCTCTTTAAATGTATTTTATAATGACTGTTGTTGTTTTTATTTTGTATTGCGATTTTAATGCATGTTTCTTGTTCTGTAAAGCACTTTGAATTGCCTTGTGTATGAATTGTGCTCCACAAATTAACTTGCCTTGCCTTAACACAACAGTCTGTCTTTATAAGCAAGCAGGTTCAGACACAGCTCAACACTGACTCGGGTATGAGCTAAAATAAAAACATACGTGAAACATAAGTGAAAAGGGCTTCTTAAAAACCTTGATGAACTTCACACACAGTAACTTACAAGCATCATTCTCTGCCCCACTGCACATGCGAAATACAAAAAAACCCCACATCTTGTCACGTCTTGTGATGTATGCTCCTTCATATCTCACCCCTGTGGGTCCACCCCCTACTATCAAGTCCCACATCTCTGGTGTCCCTGGTTTCTTGCAGCCTTTACTTCCGGTATGGACTGAAGTCAGCACAGCACTTGGACTGCTATCTCAAAATATTTACACTACCCGTTTGTCCCCCTTCCTGTTGTCTTGTTTTGTCCTGTCTGTCACTGTTTCCCCTTCTTTCACACTGTGGTGTGGCACGGCCCTCCCTTTTAGCTCACATCAGGGGTTAAATAAAGTTTGATTTGATGGAGTAGCCTACAGGGAGGGCTGGTGATGGTAACTGTAGCAGTGAATCATATTTACTTATCTCTCACTGCTAGAAAAAAATGCATTGGTCTTTCCAACGCTGCCACCGGACACAGTGCTCAGCTGAAAAGATAATGCAGACAAGGGAAAAAAAAAGAAATACAAAAAAAAGTCGCCACCAAAAAACAAGGTCATACAGTCTAATATTTAGCTGGACTGTCTTTAGCTTTGATTACAACACAAATTTGTTGTGCATTGTGTTGATATGCTTCTGCAACATCACAAGATTTGTCACAGATCATAGCACTGACCCCAGAGGCTTGTGCAGTAAGCACTGGGCATGATGGGTGCATCACTTCACCTGCTTCTTTTGATGTTCCCATCACTCCGGAACAGGGTAAATCTTGACTCATCAGACCGCATGACCTTCTTCAATTCCTCCAAAGTCCAATTGTTATGCTCCCTAGCAAACGGAAGCCTATTTTTCCGGTTCGCCTTAGTATTTAATGGTTTTCTTAAGGTTTCACAGTTTGCCAGTCACAATCCCTTGAGTTTCCCTTGGATTATGCCTGTGGAATGGCATTACTTTCACTACAGACCACACCCCTGAGTTCTACTGTTTTTTCCCTTCGTTTTGATTTGGCAAAACATTTAAGTGATTGCTAATCACAATCATTCATGATTTATTCTGACGACATTTCTTCCTTGAAAATGAAGTTCCCCACTACCCTTCCAGTTTTTAATAATCTGTTAGACAGTTCTTAACCCAATTAAGTAGTTTCTGTAACCTCCTTAGATGTTTTCTCTGCTTGATGCATGCCAATGATTTGACCCTTCTTAAACAGACTAACATCTTTTACATGATCACAGGATGTGTCTTTCAAAATGGTTGTCTAAGAAATGAGAAGCTATTCATTGCATCAGCTGGAGTTAAATAACTTGTTGCCAGCTGAAAGATAATCTCCCATGCCGTCATTATCCAATAGGAGGCTCGTACCTGTTTGCTTTGTTAAATCCTTATTTTTTTTTGGCCAGGAAGTGTATCACAGGCTTGAGAGTGAGCAGGGATCATAGCATGATGGGGACTGAAAAATAAACACACATTTCAGCAGTAGCCTGCCTGTCTGTCTGTGATGACACTGTGCTTTAGTTAGATGAAGTTGTAAACAGTTCACTGGAAACATGGCTGTCTTTAGCATGGACACATCATCAGATAATGCTGGCTTACACTACTCACTCACCTCGACACCTGCTCTGTTCTCTATAGGGTCCTCTTCAGCCATTACTTCTCATTATGACCTGTTTTGGCCTTCTTTAAAGCCTTATAGGCTTAGTATTCAAAACTGGAGATGACTGTATATAATTTGTTAAAGTAATTCTTTCCTCTTCACTAAAAAGACCACTATTGTGATCCATATTTGTTATAGTAAAATAAAGGCTACAGAGAATCCTCTTGTGTGTTGGTTTTAAATTCATGTAAGTATTATTTCCTAATAATCTCCAACACATTTAACAATATCAATGTATGTTTGTTTGAAAAATTAATTGTGTTTCTTGTCTCTTCAACTAAAAAGTAACACTGCAGTGACAGGGGTGTGGACTGGCACTGAAGACTCGTAACCAGACAGTCTGTCAGACGGACAGAGAGACAAGGAAACAGCCAGGATACTCTCCTGTTAAATTACAGGTCTGAGATGATAAACCATGCATGTTTACACTCTAAATCTAGTACTGCCTGTAAATTATAGTACAACTGTTGTATTTATAAACATCATGGTTGTATTTTCAGCTCCTCTAGCAGCATGTCTGCAGAAATGACAGCCATATGAGGGATGTTGCAACCAACCAACACGGGCCACTCTACACAGCAAAGCCAACAAGATGTGCTGAAAGCAAGAAAAGCTAAAAACATGTTCAGCAGAAGATCCAAAGTCTGACTTTTTTTTAACTTCAGCAAAGTGAAAGGGGAAAAAAAACATGCCAGCCCAGAGACGCCTAAAAAGGAAAATGTTGTTTATGAGGAAATTGTGTGACATAAATAATATGTAAGGCCTGTTTGGTTCTGCAGTGGAAACCTGGCAGTCAGTTGTTTCCTTTCCTACTTATCAAGACTGCCCAGCAGACTGTGGCTGTGATGCCAAAAGGTCACAGTCACTGCTGTTATCACACTATGGCTACGTCCTAGAGCACAAACAAGAGGAGGCTGCAGTGATAACAGAGGACAGAGCAACACAGTTGAAAAATAGAAACACCGTTGACTTCCTGGCATTAGGACACGGATGATGAATGCTTGGATTCAAAACAACACAAAAGGATACTTTCATGGACGGACAGAAGGAGCAGCAAAACAGAAACTCAAAGGAACAGAGGCTGTCGGCAATAAAAAAAAAGACCACTGGTTACAATGTTTACTGCAGAAGGGATAGGGCTGTAATAGTTAGATTTAATGTAGCAGGATTAAATGAGTAATAGTCAAAGGAATTTTGACAGGAGATGAGTCAAGTGGAAGCTATGACCTCAGAAGAGTCTGAAAATATCCTGCAACATCTACAAGTGATAGAAGCAGAAGTAAAGGATGGGCGCAGTGGCACATTAAGAAGTAAAAGTTCTTATTTGATGAGTGTTGGTGACAATTACTATTGAAGATTTACAGATAATGTGTTTTGTATCATCACCTATAAAATCTAAATGTGCCATCCCTTCTTATAATTGATCTATCACTTTTTTAATTTAACTTACATTGTATTAATAAGTATTTTTACCTCCACCAAGGAGGTTACGTTTTTGACCCTGTATGTTAATTATTTTGTTTGTTTGTTAGTCTGTTTGTCAGCAAGATTTCTCAAAAACTACTGGATGGATTTACATGAAAATTTTACCCGAGGTGTGGATTGGTCCAAGGAAGAAGCCATTAAATTTTGGTGGCAAAAAAAAAAAATCCTCAAATTTTGAAACAGTTAACATTGGGCTGAATGTAAAAAAAATCATATCTCTGACATCTCTTAATGCATTCACTTCATAATTTACATGATAATACAGTATATATAATATATATATCTATCAAAAAGGTGAATTACACGTGGATCTGATCCAGACTGACAAAGCTCATAATGGGAAATCCCATTCTTTCTCCTCGGCTGCTGTGAGGGATTTGCCCCCTTTACTTCATGATGGGAATTGTAGTTAATTTACAAACAATGCTTCCCTTGCATTCTGGTGGAGGAGTCCTCCACATCGACAGACATGAGCGTATACTCAGCCATCCAGTCGGGGTGCGTGATGATCCTGAATGTAATCTTTTACAGGGGAGGTGGAAAAGCCAGGTTTTCTAGTTTAATTACAGTTTTAGTTGGGTCACCACAATAGCTATAATTTTGCCAGCTATGCGTAAATTTACTTCGTGTGCAAGACATTGGTGGCATAAAGTGACAAAACCTACCAAATCTGCGACAAAACACCCCCATGACAGCACTCTCCTCTACGACTCTTAAATCTGCCAGCAGAGCCAGCTCCAGTCCTCCAGCCACAGCGAAACCACTGACTGCTGCGATCAGAGGCTTGGAGAGCTCCATACGGGATGGACCCTGCAGGGAACAAACAGATTATGTCATCAAAAATACAAAACCCAAAACCAGTGAAGTTGGCACGTTGTGTAAATCGTAAATAAAACAGAATACAATGATTTGCAAATCCCTTTTAACCTTTAGTCAATTGAATACACTGCAAAGACAAGATACTTAACATTTGAACTGGTAAACTTTATTTTTTGCAAATATTAGCTCATTCGGAATTTGATGCCTGCAGCATGTTTCAAAAAAGCTGGCACAAGAGGCAAAAAAGACTAAGAAAGTTGAGGAATGCTCATCAAACACTTATTTGGAACATCCCACAGGTGAACAGGCTAATTGGGAACAGGTGGGTGCCATGATTGGGTATAAAAGCAGCTTCCCTGAAATGCTCAGTCATTCACAAACAAGGATGGGGCGAGGGTCACCACTTTGTGAACAAATGCATGAGCAAACTGTCCAACAGTTTAAGAACAACATTTCTCAACGAGCTATTGCAAGGAATTTAGGGATTTCATCATCTACGGTCCATAATATCATCAAAAGGTTCAGAGAATCTGGAGAAATTACTGCACGTAAGCGGCAATGCCCAAAACCAACATTGAATGCCCGTGACCTTCGATCCCTCAGACAGTACTGCATCAAAAACCGGCATCACTGTGTAAAGGATATCACCACATGGGCTCAGGAACACTTCAGAAAACCACTGTAAGTAACTACAGTTCATCGTTACATCTGTAAGTGCAAGTTAAAACTCTACTATGCAAAGCCAAAGCCATTTATCAACAACACCCAGAAACGCCGCCGGCTTCGCTGGGCCCGAGCTCACCTAAGATGGACTGATGCAAAGTGGAAAAGTGTTCTGTGGTCTGACCAGTCCACATTTCAAATTGTTTTTGGAAACTGTGGTCGTCGTGTCCTCCGGACCAAAGAGGAAAAGAACCAGCCGGACTGATGCTGACCAGCATCTGTGATGTTATATGGGTGTTTTAGTGCCCAAGGCATGGGTAACTTACACATCTGTGAAGGCACCATTAATGCTGAAAGGTACATACAGGTTTTGGAGCAACATATGTTGCCATTCAAGCAACGTCTTTTTCATGGACGCCCCTGCTTATTTCAGCAAGACAATGCCAAGCCACATTCTGCACGTGTTACAACAGCGTGGCTTCGTAGTAAAAGAGTGTGGGTACTAGACTGGCCTGCCTGTAGTCCAGACCTGTAACCCATTGAAAATGTGTGACGCATTATGAAGCGTAAAATACAACAACGGAGACCCCGGACTGTTGAACAACTTAAGCTGTACATCAAGCAAGAATGGGAAAGAATCCCACCTGAAAAGCTTCAAAAATTGGTCTCCTCAGTTCCCAAACGTTTACTGAGTGTTGTTAAAAGGAAAGGCGATAAAACACAGTGGTAACTTTTTTGCAATGTGTTGCTGTCATTAAATTCTAAGTTGATGATTATTTGCAAAAGAAAATAAAGTTTCTCAGTTCGAACATTAAGTATCTTGTCTTTGCAGTGTATTCAATTGAATATAAGTTGAAAAGGATTTGCAAATCATTGTATTCTGTTTTTATTTACGATTTACACAATGTGCCAACTTCACTGGTTTTGGGTTTTGTATACACACAGAAACAAATAAAATATATGAAAGGTAACATTAAGCAGTACTTCAGTCACACATCCATGAGCTTTCATACCCATTCAAACTAGGGCTGGGAATTTCCAGCAACCCCACAATACGATACGAATCCCGATACTGAGGCCACGATACAATATGTATCCCGATACATGTAAATTGTGAACATTGACTACTCTTTTAACAAAATTCCTGACATAGTTTGTTTATAATTACAAGAACAAGAAGAACAAGGATGAGTTTTAAATGATTCTACAACTTAAGAAACTGAAATTCAAAGATAGTAGACCTAAGTTTAAATTTGGAACACTGTAGCTTGGCTTCTTCTTTGAACTGTGCCATTGTCAATATGACTCAAAGTGTATTGACAACAACTATTAAAACATTGAGGCCATACCGATTCTGTAGAATCCTTATAGATACATGTTTCCCAAAGGAGTGCATGACGATGTTTTGCCGTATCGATATTTTGAGCACGGGCCTAATTCAAACCAATGACGATTAATATCAGCCAAAACTGTTTGTCTTTCAATAACTGTGGCACAGCATTATAAAGTAGTAGGGTGTGCATACTTTAGTCAAATAAACCTTTATAAAGCCCTCCATTTCTTTTTAGACATTACATTATCCATTTAACTTTTATAATCTACTTCACCTTTTCTACTTGCTTTGCTTCTTGGAATTGTTTCGTATGAGCAAGACATTCTGGTCACACTTCTCCTAAATTAATTATCATTCTGTAACATAAAAATAAAGAGAGAGAGAGAAAGAGAGAGCTTTTTACTATCAGACATCTAATTGTACCCACAAAAAATAAAATAACTCAAATTTCTATTGTGGAGTCAAACCTGAAAGCAGCCTGAATGAGGAGCTTAAGTGGAGTACAAACAGGGATCAATATAAAGAGAGGAATCAAGAAATAGTTCCAGAAGCCACAGGAATGAACAAAGAGTTTAACAATTATGAGGTGGTTGCCACATAAGTATTACCTCCGCCAAGGAGGTTATGTTATTGCCGCCGTCTGTTTGTTTGTTTGTTTGTTTCGCTGTTAGCAACATAACTCAAAAAGTTATGGGCAGATTTTGATGAGATCTTCAGGAAATGTCCAGATTGGGACAAGGAACAAATGATTAGAATTTGGGAGTGATCCGGATCATCGTCTGGATCCGCCATGACGAAAAATGCTATTTTCGTGAATAACTACTGAACTCAAATAGATATCATGATCAATCCAGTTGCTAATGGAATGTTTTCATGGTCAAGGAATCTAAATATTTAGATGAAATAAAGGTAGGATTAATATTTATGGTCAAAATCACAATATGGGAGGACTGTGGCACTGACGGAGGTCTGCGCTCTGCGAGTGCTTTTCTAGTTTATATTGTTGATTTTTTCTTTCTTGTTGACCCTCAGGTATACTTGATTTGACTGCTTGGTTACATTTGGGGATTGTAAGTGTGTTTTTAATGGTCTATTTAATATCTTCATTAAAAAACATTTAAAATGTATAATTAACTGTAGATGGTTTACATATGAGACTTTATCAGTATCAGTAACAGAACTATGTAGCATAATTTGAGAGGTCCATAAAAATCAGCTGTTGCACAAGTTTATACTAAATAGGAGGCTGAAAAATGAACCATCAGTTATTTATGGAGAAAGGCTGGAAATATATAAGCAAGCACTATCCACCCCTTATTAAGTATTTAATCCAGCTCATGAACTGTATTGAATTTCCCATGCTATTCTTTTTTCATAAGATATACATTATTTCTAATTGTGTAAGATCTTCTGTCGATATTATATTACATGTTCAAAATATAGATTCATTCATTCATCCTTTATTCTTATAAATGTTCTTAACAGCCTCTTCTCATATTTCCCAGGATTATATTTTGTTGGTAATTATGACCATCTCTGAAGATCACATGCAAAGGCAGGAATTTACCCTCAACAGCACATAGACACACATGAAAAATGGTGCTCACCAACGGACCGGGACCTTTGGTGACATCTTGCTCCAATTTGAGGGAGGCTGTGTGATTGGCCAGCTCTTTCAGATCATAACCAGCGCAGAAAGTCCCTCCTGAAGGAGACCACAAAATTACAAACTATGGCAACTGGCAAAGTCAGAGAGGAAAGGAAAATGATGAGGATGAAAAAAAAAAAAAAAAAAAGTTGAGCTGGAGTCCAAGGTCTACAATTTGGATAGCAGCTTGTTTTGGCCTGGCTGGCACACTGACGCTTACCTAAAGAACCCAGTTCCTATACATAGTCACAGTTCACACGTGTGCTCACAAACATATGCACATACACAATAACCTCATTAATGGAAGACTAGCATACTCCAACCACAGTCCCTTCCGTTGGATTCATGTGGTAATTACAACATTACCCAAGAGGCCAACAACACTATGTCACAGGCTCAGGCAGCGACTCATAAAATCCTCCTCTCCACTTAATGTAACAGTAATGAGAATGATTATAACTAACACATGTGCCAGTAACACCCATGGACTCAGAGCTTTGATTACAGCTGTGGGTCAGCACAAGGCAATTACAGAAAGATTGTGTCATGTTGTTTATTGCAGCAGCGATGTGACAAGAGCTCTTGAGCCTTTTGTCCTTTAAGAGAAAAGAGGGCTGCAAAGACACGGTCGAGTCGTGGAGGATTATAGAACAATGTGGTTGTTGGTAAATAGAGAAAACTATACATGAAGATGTTTTAGATGGAAAACAAACTTTTCTGCATCAACTCTTTTCAAGAGTTCAAAAATAAGCCACTAAGTTAGAGATACACTATGTCACTGTGACAAAGATACCAATAGACTGAGCATAAGCCATAGTGGTTAATAGTTGAAGGGCGTCCCACTTTGTAGGTGGGGGATATGGCCTAAAACTTTGGAAAAAATCACCAAAATAATTAAAAAACTATGGTAACAATATAAAGTAAAAAAATTAATGTTGCTGATTTTTTAAAACAAAAAAGGACATAACAGAAGAACATTACAGATCACATTACACACAACACAGACTTTACTCTGGAAAAAAAAACAAAACATAATCATAATGAAAACACCCATGATGTCACCATGAACTTCATCATCATGCTTTATAACCTAAAATATATAACCCTGATGAATCTGTTTACCAGTCATCCACTTCAACAAACTTTTTCCACCTTTCTAAATATTTTCTGTCTTCTTTTGTCCTCACAATATCTCCCTCCAAGACAAAATAGTGTTGAATAAACATTCTAAGGTGATTGATATTTAAGAAATCAAATTAGCAGTTTAAAAATAAATATTTTTTCCCTGACAAAATAGTTAGATTGATAATATAATTGTCTTTCTTACATCGCCCAGCGTGAAAGAGAAAAAAAACTGTCTGAAAATGTAATTTCATTGCAATACAAATCCTCTAAACCTCTCTCAAAAAAATATACACACGTGGACAATACCATAAGAGATGTACCACTGACTCCGATTCTTTTAAACAAAAATGACAGTCTTCCGGACATTTCCCCGTTTGCAAAAAAATTGTATTCCCAACTGAAAAGCTCTTCAAAAGTGTCTATTGTTGTTTTATATAGTAACTTAAGCACCTGTTCCTAAGGTATAGTTCTGTATCTACACATTTTTAAACGGTGCTAAAGTGGAAAAACACTTAAGGATCTAGAAGTTCAATATATTTTAAAAAGAAATGAGTGTTTGGTAATGCCCCCTGGTGTTGTTACAAATCTACCATTAGAAAGCCTGTTTATTTCCCTTGTAAATGGTGCCACATTTGTAAGGAATTGCATTTGTGAGATGTGCAATAGAACTCAACGTAAGGGTTGGGCTAATGAAAAATCTGCCAAATCTTCTCTGCCATTGCCAAACTGCTCATTCTGCTTCTGACTCTTGTTCAATAGCTTGGATAATTGCAGTCTGAAGACACATGTATTGCTAACATAGCATTTCCTTCATATAAAAACAGGAGCCTCAGTAGCGTGTGGGAGAACCACGCACAGCCACAACAGCATAAAAACTCCTCCTGCTGGTCACACACAGCTTTGGGATGGCATCACATTGCCTCCCATTTGTCATAAGTCAGCCATCAGGGTTGGGTTGGTCACTTTGGCATGAACAGCACACGACGCCGATCCCACAAGTGTTCAATGGGGTGGCGATAGGACTGCTGGCAGGCCATTTTATCCTCTGGACCAATCTCTAGAGGTAGTGTTGGATAAACCCTGCTCTGTGTTACGAGTGTTGTCATCTTGCAGGATACAGTTCAGACCAAGACTTTGGAGGTATAGATAGGTGGATAGATAAACACTTAAATTCAAGTATCCAGTAGCAATAAAGCCCATGTCATGTGCTACTGCCTTTGTCCTTGGTGTTGTACAGTCTGATAGCTAAGTGAATGAAGGATTTCCTAAACCTCCCAGTCCTGCAGCACAGTGAGTTGAGTCTCCCACTGCTGCTGCTTCTCAATCCCTCCAGGATGTTGTGGACAGGGTGGTCACTACATTCCAGGATGGCCTTCACTGTGCTGCGTGTACATCTCTCCACCACAGTCCCAACTCCTGCCAAACAGAAGCAGCCTTCTTCATCCGCCTGTCCAGCCTCTTGGTGTTCCTATCAGTCATGTAACCCCTCCAAGAGTCTGTGGCAAAGAACAGTACAGTGGCAACCACTGACTGATGGAACATGGCAGCATGTCATATGAGTTTGCCACAGGTTGTAGCATCTCATCTTGAGGTCTTTCTGCAGAATCTGGGCTCATTGGTGAACATGATATTCCTCATTTATCCGCACATATTCAAGTTCCAGTGCACACATTGCAGGCACCAGCACAAACGGGCCTGACAGTGAAGGGCAGTCATGTCAGGCCTCCTAGCAGCCATATCATAACCAAGATTGCCTGTGTGCAGTCTATTCTTAGTCCAGACAGAGAGCCGTCGGCCATATCGAAAGCAAACATTGACTGCAAATATTTAGAAGACTGCCTACAGTTCATAAGAGCTGACAGTGTGAGGAAATGCTCTTCTTGGGACGTCCATGTCACTGCCTGTCTCAAACATCTCCATTATATGAAACCTGGCCTTCAGTTTGGAGATATTTCTAGAGTTTACTCCAAATAACGCTGCAACTTGGCTTTGTGCAGCACAACCTTGAAGTTGCCCTACTGCATGGCCCCTAACCAGATCAGCAAAACGTTCTTAGAGCAAACACTAACTGACCACTGGATCAAGACTCATGCTCACAGGTACCCAGGGGTAGGAGAATATAAGAACCAGAGTCAATAAAAACAGAAAAAAAAGCTGTTGGGAATTGGTAAAGGAGATTTTGGAAGATTTTTCATCGGCACAAAGGAGAAATAAACAGGCTTTCCAACGGTATATGATTTATTGCCAAGAAGAAACTCTAAAAAAGGAAATAATCTACCAAACACTAATTTCCTTACTTTTTGTGTTCCCAGGTGGCCTGAAATACCGTAAAATACCAAATAGTAGCCGGGGCGTTTATTTGCTTCAATCACTGAGCAGACCAGGCGTTTATTTGGGACCAGGCGACTATTTGGAACAGGCGTTTAATTCCTTTTGCACAAAAAATTTACTTAGCAAAAAATGAAAAATATGGTAAATATAATCACATTATATATTTACACTAGTATGAATAACACCTGTGCATTTTCAAGGCAAGATTACAGTACCGTTGTTACACTCTTGTCTTTTTCTTTCAACTCAGCACTCTATACACACTATAAATACTGGTCATGAACGACTGGTAGTTAAGTTAAGGTCTTACTTTTTATTTTTTCGCTACACCAGGGACATGGAGATAAGCAGCAACGTACCGCTAACTGACGTGTCCAGTCTCCTGATGTTAGTCAAGGGCAAAAAACAAACAGCGGCAGTGGCAACGTCTTCTCTGTTGAACTTTCAAAGCCCTATCGTCTGTAAGATTCAGGCTTTCTGCTTTCTAGCGCCCTCTGTGGACGTAGAGTGTAGCTGCACTGTCATGAAACAGAGTGCCTCACACCAACATGCATTTGTTGACATACAGAGGGACGAGAAGCCGAAAGGATGTCCAGAGAGACAAATAACTGTAAAGGTTCAGTCTGATCATGTTTCTTTTCAAGTGTCAGCTGTCAGTTGTGAGCTCAGCATTTGCATGTGTGTTCTGTAAACTTTGACCACAGCTCTTACGCTGCGCCAAATAAATTACACCAGGCGTTTATTTGGAACAGGCGTCTATTTGTCAAAATGTACTGCTACACCCGGCGTTTATTTGGGACTGGGCATTTATTTGGTATTTTACGGTATTACTTATTCTGCCTAAAAAAATTCTCTAATTCAGCAGTCAGTGCATATGATGCCAGCATTAAGTTGATGGGACATAATAGATGAACATCTAAACTGATATCTGCTCCTCCTTCATCCTTTGCTGTTAGCCAATGTTAGCAACAAGGGTTGATATGATTAAACAATTGCATTTGTGTAAAAGGTTTCAACATTAACCTGAGGTGTCTGCAGATTAACAGACAAAAAGTCACAAACGGAGAATTTAAAGCAAGAGTGAGTTCAGCTCAGTTAAAAGATACTCATATTAAACTGAATATAAAGCAAAGTAAGCTATTATTAAAGACCGGGCCAGGGTCTGAGTGGAGAATTAAGCTCTCTGGCTCCCTTTCACATTATGATAAGAATTACAACGACATCACTAAGGAACAGCATATCAAAACTCGACTCTTCCTGTTATAAAAAGTCAAAATATCTAAGAATGTAATCTCTTCTTATCAAAATCAAAACAGGCGTGGGTTTGACCAGACTGCAAGGACATCCATCTCATCCTCCTTCAACAACTTGATACAATATAATCAAACAGTAGCTGTTCTTCTCTTTCTTTTTACTCAAGACTGAATCTGTATTGTCTTTATTCACTGCTCGGAGAACCACTGACTCAATTCACTGTTTAATTTCAATGGGTTTTTATCATTTTAGGAAAATAAAGCTCAACACATTGAGAATAACAGTCTTCAGATAGCGGGAGAAAACTTTTTTCAGTGGTATTCAACAAATGATCAACAAATGCAAAATCTGTATGGGTCCATGGGGAGATTAAAACGGCTTGATTTCAGTAAAATGGCACTGGGTTGGCATGAAGTCCCAAAAAATTCAAATCCTATAGACTCCAAATATGTGGAGGCATTCTCAAGAACTACAGAAAGCTTTTACTTTTAGTTCTTCACATAAAAATACAACTTTGACAAAAGAAATAAGAGCTGGGTGAATGATATTGTGACACTACTCTGAACAAAATGATTCCTTGTGTTTTTAAATGTTTGACATTAAAACTAGGACTTCCCTGCTTGTCTGACTGATATTGACCACTGACAGCAAATCTTCTAAAACAGAGCAGAGACACAGGACAACCTGCTGACAGGAATGTATGGAGGAAGGATTAAAAGCACATTATGAGCATCAAGTTGTTTTAGCTGGAACAATCTACTGTGCAACTCAGTGCTAATCCATTTAACACAGAGGCTTATTACTCCACAGTTTTCTTCAAACAGCTGAGGCTAGAACAACTTAAATGCCGTCATCAAGAGGGTCCAGCCTCTAAAGTAGGAAACAGAGTATGTACTTGTGCCACAGCGCTACAGTGAGGCTTTCGACAGCAAACAGGCTGATCCAGGTTGAAGACATTATTTCCACTGAGGAAAAGAGTTCGTTTAGTGTGTGTGGTGATTATTTTCAGAGCTATTAAGAGCCGTGGCATGACTCTGGCTTTGGGCAATTGACACAGTGCAGGCCTCACGGATGTGTGCGTGTGTTTTTTCTCTCGGCGTGCACCAGTGCAGTCACCTTAGTCTTTTCAGCTGGAAGTAAGACCTCCAATTAACAAGGGTTCAAAGAGAAGGATGCATTCATGGAAGGTGAAGGATGAAAACAAGATTCAAGTGCAGAGGAGGGACAGAAGGACACTTAACAGGCAATGAGGAAAGGAGGATATTGAAGGAAAACAGTCAAAATACGCTTTATGGTGATCTATAATAAAACACAAGTGGCAAGTATCATAAATCATCTCATAAGGAAAAATATAAGCACATTAATAATTATAATATTCCATGAAGGTAGGACTGTCACGATAACAAATTTCGCTAGACGATAATTGTCAAAAAAATTATTGCCGATAAACGATATTATTGGCAATATTGTTTAATTTAAAATCTTTAATTTCTTAAGAGTATTTAACTGTAATTGGAGGGTCAAGAGCTTTTTATTAAATAAATTAAACAAACGATATAATAAATTTAACAAAAAAAGAGAAAAAAACAATGAAAACGAAATGGACTCTCTTTTGGGAAAAATTGCATGTAAATAAAAACCATTATACTAATCAAAAACAATAAAAAATAGACCCTGTCTCTGTAAAAAAAAAAAATCCAACAATAACACACATTACAATAAAAAACAATAAATAAAATGAAGTTCACACAGTTCCAAATTGTTTGTGACATGTACGTTCTCCCAGTCGATTTGTACTGTCTGTCAAACCTTCGTAACATTTCCCGATATGCAGCCTTATCAACCATACTGAAGGGCTGCATTTCTTTTGCAATGTAGCGAACAACACTGTCTGTGAGCGCACCATTTTGCAGTTTTATTTGTTTTTACTTTGCCGACCAAATGCCACAGTAAGCGCTGACTGTCAAGACGAAGGCTCCGCTGCACCTCCCCCTCTTCATCGCCACTATACTCAAACAAATACGGCATATCGGCTCGTCTGTGTTCAAGGGCTCACACCTTGTTCATTCTGTTTAAAAGCAAAATATTCCCACACTGGGCCTGTGGCATTCAGCTTAGGAACCGTAGCTTTTGTGCCATCATACATATGATGGCTTATGACAAAGACTGAATGATTAAAAGATTAAAACCAACGCACCCAGGTGTTGAGAAAGTTGCACAGAGTGACCCATCTTCTCATCCAGCCTGTTTTTTAGAAAGAGAGGAGGAAAACAAACAAGCATGCACGTGTCAACTTATCAAGGCCGGCAAACTTACCAAGTGTTTTTATTTATCATGCGGTTAATTGATTTATTGATTATCATGACAGGCCTACATGAAGGCATGGAAATTAAGACCTGGTTTCATTCTGTTTTAGGAATTATGCTCATCAATTACTCAAGGGATGAGCGGTACTGGATTTTTGCTGATATCCAATACTGACATTTAATAGATTCATGTTAGTAGTAGTAGTAGTACTAGGTTATTTTGAACCAGCAAGAAATAAATGTTATATATCAAATTTATACAAATGTAGCAAAATACCAATACAAAAGTAATTAAGTATTAAGTAATTCAGTCGAAAATAACAACACTTGTTTTTGTTGGTGCCATCTTTGCAAGGATAGCTCACCTGCCCCATTGTCTTCTAAGAAGATACTAGGGCTGAGAGATATATCACTATCATATCGATATTGAGATATGAACATTCAAGATATTAATATGGAAAATGCAACTATATAAACAACATAGATTTCCCCCACACTCATCCTGCATGTGCAGCTCTGGAAGTCACAACAAACTTCATTTTTATGATTGCCCTTGAATGCACCGCCTGGTTTACACTGAACCCATAATCACATAATGTATCACTATTGAGATAACTGGCATGAATATCGAGATATGAAATATTGTCCATATCGTTCAGCCCTAGTAGATACGAAGTTTTAGCAGTTGAACCACAGCTTTGTTAATTAAAATGTGATTGTTTAAGACATCACATTCTTCAACTTTATTGCTGACTTAATATTTCCCTGTTACATGACCTAAGAACATTGTATGTTAAATGCTAACATGTGGGCAGGTACCAACAGTCCCATCCTCAAGCACACAGGAGGTCTGCTTTGTGTGGTTCCTGTATATCTATCAAACTGATCCACTTACACAGAGGAGGCCAGGATCATTTTTTGACTCCTTTAACATTATGTGATCATCTCTTTGCTTTTTTCATGTTTCTTTTTTTCCAGACCAAGAGAACCACAAACCCTCTATAAAGCTTGATGACTCCATTTTGTCTCATTTGGGGATTTTTGCAGTAATTATAAATAAAAGCATCAGACTTCGTGTGCAAGGTTTTCATCCACAGCCCTTCTTAGAAGATGTAAGATCAATGTGAAACATCTGTAACACATCAGCAAAGAAACTGACTCGGTGTGCAAGGACATTAAGACATATTCTGTCACATCAGCAACTGTTTACTTTCTTGGAAATGATGCAGGACTTTTTGAAGAAAAAACTTAGAGGCAGGATGAATGTAACTGTGCCAACAATGAAGCTATTTGGTGAGGGTTTGAGAAAATGTTCCTTTTGCTCAGTATCATAATTAAGGATTTAGAAAGTATCATATGGAGCTAAATCCAGGCCAAAAGTGTTGTAATTTGAAAATAAAAAATACTAAAAAGGTTTTTATACTTTTGATTCAGCTCTAACATTGTTTTGATCAAATATCTCATTTTTATTTTTCTCTTTGAAATACATTTCAACATGTTATGTGTCATTTTTTTGCAGTTGCAGGATTGATATTTTCAGATTCAAATCTTATCTGTTTGATTTCAGATTAATTTTTCACCTCTATATCTAATATTTTTTAGTTTTTCAGATTCAAATTTTATCTTACTGTTTTCAGATTTTCCTTTTTCATCTTCAGATCTTTTTTTTTACATTTTGGTCTTATTTTTTCAGTTTCAAACTTTGGGGCATGCTCTGGCATAGGGGGCGAGGCATCGACTAAGAACAAGCAAAGTGTCCTCAAATGATGTTTCCTTTGGGAAAGCTACGACTCATCACTTTCTCTACACTGAAATCTCTTTAAACCTGTAAATGAAGTGATACTGAAGACAAATAAACCTTTTACAAGCAATTCTAGATGACTCTTGGTAACCACTGCTATATATAAATACTGGAAAATATGCACGACCAAAAGTTGAAACTGAAAAAATAAGGTCTAAAAATGGAAAAAAAATAAATAAATCTGGAACTAAATAGATAAGATTTCGATTTGAAAATATTAAAACTGAAAATGAATAAAATGATACATCACATGTTAAAGTATATTTACCGTAAAAAATTAAAATTATTTTATCAAATGAAACAGAGCTGAATCAGAAGCATATTGAAACTGAAAAAATATCTTACACTTACTTTTAATTCAACTTGGTGTTTTAATATTAAAGATAATTCAAGAAAAAACATTGCAATTTTAGTTTCAAATTTTATTTTTCCAACCTTTTTTTTTTATTTTCAAATTACAACAATTTTGGCCATGATTTGGCTCCGTAGGTTTAGTTCTTGCAAAACCTGGCAGAGGTAACAATTACCACAATACCTATGAAAGTGTGTCAGTGTTGTTCTGTAACAATGTATGAGGACAGAAAACAAGACGTCTTACTATTACTTTAAAGGTGGAATTATTAGACTTACAAAAGACAGGAACCAACACCTGAGATCACTGGTGGGCTTGTAAACCATGAACAAACTCTGTGGTGTCTTTAAAAACATGACCTCACAGATGTGTGCTAGGTGGGATACACTTCTCAAGAGGAGATTTCAAACTTCCCTAAATTCTTACTTATAAACTATTTTTACCTTTCCCATGCAGGACAGCCACGCTTAAGTCTGGATCCCTGTCGAAGGCCTCCAGTGCAGCAAGCAGACGCATCCCCGTCTCATGGTTCACCGCATTTCGCGCCTCCGGCCGGTTTATCCCCACGGTAACCACGCGCCCCCTGCGCTCTGTGACCACAGTTTCTGCAAGTAGTGATGGAGAATGATAAAGATGCACTGAAAGAGAGCAACACCGACCAGGACACTGAGAGAGAGGCCAATCCAAAGACATTAAGGTCTACCATGGAGTAGGTGGAATAAGGCTGGAATTTCTATCGTCATATTGGGACAGACTCAATGACAAAAACAATATAAAAGAAGATCAGGGCTGAGGTGAGGACTCTGGCTCCCACTTTGTTTTCGTGTGTTTCAAAGTGCTGCAGTGTGGTTTGAGGTTGCAGAAGGCAGCTGACCTGACATTGTTCGGGTCATCCTGGATCCAGCTGTCCACCACAGCCTGAGGCAGCTGCATCCCAGAGAGCAAAGCCATGAAAACAAAGCTACTGGGTCCTTTAACCTTAAGGTTGTATTCTATTTAAGGGAAAAGACAGATATAAAAGGGCAAGTGAAGTGAGCCACGGCATGGATCTAACAGGGCAATTTATTTTGAGCAGCTCTTTCTACTCTGTTACACCTCAAATGGCAGCACATCATTTAGATCTACCGTTTTATAGTCTTAGCTTTGAGCTCCAATGAGAAACTTAGACTTTAAATCAGGGATGGAAAGAGTGTGATGCTCAAGTAACAGTAAAGTTACATTAGGACACTGATACATAAAGGGATAGTTCAGGTTTTGTGAACTGAGGTTGTGTGCGGTACATGGCATGAGCCTGAACATGAGCCACAGTGTCACAGCTCAGTTCTCTCTCTTTTCAGTAAAACTCAGGACAGACACTAACAGTAGGGCTGGGACGATATGCTTTCCTCCTGATTTGATTTTTTAGGTGCCTATTCAATTTAAATTAGGATTCTACGATATTGCTGATTTTTGCAATCTTTAGTTAGCTTTTTTAACACCAGTGAAAAAGATGAACAATGATGATGCCAGCAGACTATGTCAGGAAAAATACACATCACGTAAGTCAGTTTTTAGGATTTATTCAGTAACATATTTTAACCAGCTGCTTATACTCTCTCCTCTAAAGCCTGGTTTGCATTTAAAAGTGGCTTATTAACACAGACTAAAATGAAGCATTGAAATTTGGAAAAGAAAAGATTTTTCAACAAAAAAATCGATTTAAAAATCATCAAATAAAAAATCCCGATACTTGTGTGATTCAATTTTTTCTCCCACCCCTAACTAATGGTATAGACTCTTGTACATGGTGGTTGATTTTCTGCTTAGTTAAAAGAGTTTTTGAAGAAAACCAGCCACAAAAAAGAAGGGTAGGGTCATGACATGCTAACAACAGTTTGTTTATATCCACTTAACTTTCCACCACACCGGCTCTTTGATTTGGCACCATTTTGACACACGGCACAACACGGTCCCTCAGCCGTTTTTTTAAGGAGTGCCACCTGAAGGATCGAAGGTGACAGAAAGAGTGCAGATTATCAGGATCTTTTGATATTTAGACTTAGGGCTGGGCAATAAATTGATTAATTTGAATTATTTTTGGAAGATGTTAAAAATTACAAATCAAGATTCTTTTCTGGCCTTAGCCCAATTGTAAGTTGTTTCGAGTGGTTAAAATTTGTACAGTTTTCATAACAGTAGGCCCTGTCAGATCTTGCACAAGCACTTTAATAGTTTTGTATTTGTTTTTTAGATGAGGTTTAATCTTGAACATAGCTTAATGTTTGTAGTTTGTGAAAACAGCTCAGCCTTGAGTGTTTATGTAGACAAACCTGTCTATGTTTGAACTACTTACTCAACATTTCATGACACACACTTTCACTTTAATAGGGTAATTCTGTTTGGTCTGGGAAAATTATTTGACAACATAAAGGAAATACTTGATTTCAACACTTTGCGAGTGTTGCGGAAAAAAAATAGGGATTTTATTTTTTAGGCCATAGCCCCCAGCCCTATTAAGATTTTACTGTTAAAACTCTCCAAGTGACACAAATATAACAGGAATAAAGTTTTGCCATTATGCTGCAAAAATATATTCATAAAGCAAACAGAATTTCTCTATTAAAGTTTGAGTCATAAAATGTTGATTATGTAGTTCTAACATGGGCAGGTTAGTCTACATAAACACTGAGAGCCGAGGTATTTTCGCAGTTTATTAACATGGAGCTCCCTGATCAAAATTTAACCTCATTTTTAAAATACAAACCTATAAAAGTGCTTGTGAAAAACCTGAAAGTGTCTATCATGAAAACTGTACATTTTCAGTAGTTATGTTTCAAACATTGCAACAACTTACAAATGGAGTAAGTCAAGAAAATAAATTGTTAATTTATTGACACATTGCCCGGCCCTATAATGCTGTTATTCATAAAGTGGGGAATTGATGAACCTTGCCTCATTCTTATTTTGGGAGCGACTGAGCCTTTCAGTCATGACACTCACCTGTTTATACAGTGTATAAGTTTGAACATTAAATATCAGACTTGTTGTTTATAAGAAATTAAAGCAAGACAGTCTTCAATTATTTGCTTAAGTCTCTGGATGTAAACCTGTCTTGTTCAATGACAGACACGTTTTTGGTCCACGTTAACTCCAAACATTGATTTAATGTTTCTTGGTGACCTCTGCTCTTATTCTTTGTGACTTAGTGGCGCCCTCTGCTGCTGAAGTAATCCTCTGTAAGCCACAGCAGTTTAACAGCGCTTACCTTTTCCTCCACCACCCGCTGCAGAGCTGTAAGGTTTCACTGGTGACTGTCTAATTATTCTGCCTCCACAGGTGAGCCCCCAGACTGGAGCAGCTTTACGCAGGAGTCTCAGCGCCATGTTCCCCTCTTAAGTCTTCCTGAATATTTCCAAAGTAAGCGCCGCTGCGTTTCAGAAACCTCCTCGAAATTTCTACGACTGGAAGTAAGAATTGAGACGAGTTCACTCAGGCAAAGTTCACAAACTGAAATTGGGTAGCGTAACACTAAAATGTGCCCCCACAGAAACATGTAGAGGAAGAAGGTTCTTGGACAAATATTTGCGCGCATGTGCTGAGACTCCGTTTGGACAGCAGAGGGCGACACTGCGCCGTGATGGTTCCTCTGCACTGCAACGTGGCTTCAGAGGGGACGTAAGCAGAGTTGCCAGGTCCGCTTATTATAAGCGACTTTTTGAAGTTGCTTGAAAATATTGGCAGTTTCTGGTTGTGTTTTTTCAGGCTTGTTTCAAAGTGCAGTAGCTCAGTTGGGCTTGTTGTGCCCCAAACCCAGGAAGCATCTGATGCTCACTCTACTGCCAATATAAACTAAATTTAACTGTTTCAGAAACTAACCCACTCCAAACACAAATGTATATTTTACTGTTAAAAGAGGGGCAACAAATTATGTTTCCACCAAAAAGAAATACTTATATCCAGAATTGAACTTATTTTTAATGTAGATATTACTGTATTCATCATAATACATGTGTGCAGGATCAAAATCAACTTAGATAAGTCTGACTAAGTATGTTTGATTACAATAATCAAGTTTAGACAGTTTAGCGATAACATCTTCACCAAACAAAAGGATGATAAGTAAGTAAATCAAGAGCTAAATAAGAACAAATGTCAAAGTGAAATTAAAATGTAATGAAGATGACAACCAAAACAGCTTTATGTAAATATCTCTTAAAAATCAAAGTAAAAAATGCCTGTTTCTGGTTTATTTTATTACCCAGGTTGCTTATTTCAGTAGAATAATCTGGCAACACTAGCTGTAAGAGGGGGAACTTGGAAGATTTTAAGGGCCCATGACTGTTGGGGCCCCTTAAGATAGTTGTTTTAAGATTTCTTTACTCCTAACACACAAAAACATGTCCTGCATTTTTACGTCCAAGAAATTAAAATTTCGTCATTTTTTTGTTACTATATTCCCAAAAAATGGCACATTTTTTAGTTTTATTAGTTTTCTCTGAGTCTGAATATCATATCAACTTACAGATTATGAGGTAAAATAATTACTTAAACAGTAAAGGAATCAATATTCATGTGAGCCTATTGTATCCTCAAAATAAAAATATAAATAGAAACTACTGAATGTTTACAATGGTACAAATGTCAGAAAGAACAGTTTAACTTACCACTCATGGCATGATTTCCGGCCAATATCTGAAGCTTATTTGTGTCCCTAAACTGGACATCTTAGCTGTTATATTAAGAACTGATCTTGGTCCAAGATGCTCTGAGAAAATGTGCAGAGCTGCTTCAAAACAGGGCCCATTTTGGCATGTTTTCCCAAGGCCCCACACTTCTGGCAGCACTTCTGCATGGCTCAAGTCATTAATAAAAACAAACCTCACATCAGATTTACAGTTTTTTAATAAAAGATTTTTTTCCATCATTGTGTTGATTTAACGAGTTTTAAGGCATCATGCACAAAAAATAAGCCATTCTAAAGGCATTGTATTTACCCTCTACCAAAAATTATATGTTCTTAACATTTGAATATTTTGTTTTTTAAAAATAAGTTTATACAAATATGGCATGTAAGCTGGCATGTCAGTGAACTCCGAAGCAGAATCATATCCGCTTTCACTGTTTTGTAAACATGGCTTTGAGCAAAACAGGGCTGAGGATAAGACAAGAGAAAGGGAAAGCATGCTTCAACATGGGGCTTAATTTCCCTGAAAAGCATGCAAAGCATTTTAAATCATATTTACAATGCATCGTTTTACTCCCAACAGAGATTTTTTTTTCAGTTGTATTAATTAAAGTTAAGACATTAAAAAGTTTCTTGACAATAACAGACAAACTGACAGACGAAGACAAAATGTGTCCATAATGTTCCCCAACACACATACAGACATTGCTCAGTTTGGTCATCCAAGAAAAAAAAATACACTACAAGATTTTTTTTTTTTTAAATATAACAAGCATTGTTGTTGTACTTCTGACAAATACTGTCAACATGATAGAATCAAACCTCAAAAACTCGAGGTTCCTTTAAGTTTCTTTAGCTGAATTTCATTAATTTGTGTAAAACAGCCCGACTGCTACTAAAAAAATCTTGTAGTGTCCGCCATGGCAGACATCCAGGGGGTGCCTGTAGCTTTGGCACAGTTGTGTCCAGTTGTGCTCTTTTGTGGTGATTTGTGTGCGTTATACGATGTTGAAGACCATGGATAGATATTGTTCATATGAAACCTGGATCCAACCATCTTGATCTGTGTCATACCGCCTAAAGACATCAGTCAACCTCTGTGGAAAGGAACAAAGAACATTCATTTATGAAGGTGTAAAAGCAAAACACTCCTTGCTTTTGATAAAACTAAACAAACACAGATTCATTTATGAACTGATTTCATAATTCTTCTCATTGTTAATGTCAAAAATATTAACAAAACACAAAACACAGCAGTCAGTGAAGCTTAAACTATAACAAAATAGAGCATGCTCTTCAGATTTGCTATTATTAGACACTTCTGTTCGAAGGGAAAAGTATTTTTAGCATCAAGATTTCAACTCATTTCCTTTACAAGAGGAGCTCAAGTTTCAGATTCCTCCATCCGCACGCTTGGCAGGCTGTCATGTTCTTCTCTTAGTTACAACAATGAACAGTGTAAAATTACTGTAACGGATCATATGGGCTCCTGTGGTGTTTTCATGAGATTGATATTCTAAGAGTGAAGACAGTGATGCATTTCTTTACCATGAATTATTAAAAAACCTCTTTGAATCTTCTGAATTCAAGAGCAGCCTCATTGTGATGAAGCGCTTACACACAGTTTATCCTTTATTCATGTGCACTCGCTGTATTTAAGGAGTCTAATTTGCGTACATGAAGAGTACATGCCGCATCCAGAAATAGAACTGACCAACTCTAAATTAATATGTATTTCTGTTCATTTTATTACCTGTAGAACAATACAGCACTGAATGAAGTCATCAAAGGCAACCTGTCCCTTCCTCTGGCGATCGAACTTCTCTATCAGCGTGCCGTAGAACTGATCTGATAGGCGGTAACCTGCACAAAACAAAAACAACATTTTTAGAAGTTTTGTTTTTGAGTTTCCTTCCTCAGAGATGTCTACAAAGCGCAGAAAAATCACTCCCAGCATTCAGATTGTCCCTTAAGTCCCTGCTCTGAGCCTCTGAGGCAGTGTTGTTCCTTTAAAGCAGAGCTGCATTATGACTCTGGATGATGTTTCAACTTATAAACACAACTATAATGTGAATAATGCTTATATAAGGACAACAAAGAAGATCCTTTTAGTCAACACACTGGCAGTGCGAGACCTGTACTTATTTAAAATGAAATCATTTTCTCAGAACAAGCTGAATATTGATCTTTGGAAGTATAAATTCACTACTTTGAGGATTATATGAAACTGTTACAGACTATTTAGTGCATGAATTATTACGCTGAGGCCTGAAACCTATATTCAGGTCACTGTGACATCACGCAAGTCTTATCATTTCATCCTTAACCCTTCAACGCCTTCTGTTTCATACTTGAAACATACTTTTATGATACCCATATCTAATCAATACAACCAACAAATGACAAAAGTACTAAAAACATCTGAATACAATCAGATAAATGATTTTAAAAAAAGCCTCAAATGGATTATCAGTTGCCAAGAACACTAATGTATGAAATGAGATACAAATATATATATATATATATATATATATATATATATATATATATATATATATATATATATATATATATATGTATATATATATATATATATATATATGTTGAATTTTATGGAAATTCTAATTTTTTAGGATTTCAGTATAAGTAAAATAAACATTTCAGCTCCAAAAAGTTAGAATTTTCTGGCTATAATTGGTGTTTTTAGTAGGAGTGGGAGAAAAAATCGATACACCTAAGTATCGCGATTTTTTGTCTGCCGATTTTAAAATCGATATTTTTATTCAAAAATCGATACCCCCCCCCAACACACACACGCACACACGCACACACACACTATAGGCGCTAAAGTCGCCAAATTGAGGCAAGCGACATTGCTGGATAAAACAGGCCATAGCTGTTAAAATAGTGCTGAATAGATTTACTACTTTTCACCAGCAGATAGTGGACAGATGACAGGTTTCTATTCAAAGTTTTGGCGTAGCTATATTTATTTTAAAACACACACACCGGACCGAGGGACGCGAGTGTGGCTGTAGAGGCTGTGAAGCAGAGCAGAGAGAGAGACACAGAGTGATAGAGAGTACTCACGATGCCGAGAGTACTTTGTCAAGTACTGTCTGACTCTGAATCTGAGGAATATTTACTCTCTGAGGATGACGGTCAGTCGTCCAGTGAGAACCAAACTGGCAGCGAGTGTGCGCAAGAGCGGAGCGTTCGCGCCATTACAGTCCCGGAGCAGTACATACCGAGAGCTTTTCCTCTCCATGGCCCGCGACTGCCAAAGAGGGTAAGCCTACATGGTCTGGGATGCAGGTAAGCTCAAAACACCGCGAAAAGTGACGGTGTTAGTGGAGAATGAGACCGCGGAGCTCTGGTCAGACGAGGGAGAAGCCGGGGGTAAAGCGTGCAGGCAGCAGAGGCGTTCATGCTCGGCCCGTAAATTACAGCGATGACGATGGCTGGGAAAACTAACCACTTTGAAACTATAGCCTTTTTAAATCTTGATAGCAAAATTGAATATTTCTTGAAAAAACTCTGTTGCCTGAAGGGATAATAAGCCACTTTTTATATACAATCCAGGCTTTTGAAGAGAGAGCATGAACAGCTGGTTAAAATATATTGCTGAATAAATCCTAAATACAGACTCACATGTGATGTGTATTTTTCCTGATATAGTCTGTAGGCATCATCATTGTTCATCTTTTTCACTGGTTTTAAAAAAGCTAACTAAAGATTGCAAAAATCGGCAATATCGTAGAATCGCAATTTAAATCGTATCGGCACCTAAAAAATCGTAAAAAATCGAATCGGGAGAAAAGTGAATCGTCCCAGCCCTAGTTTTTAGGCATTAAAGGGTTAGAATAAAAAGAATTGTCAAATTTTAACAGACATACTTTAAGTTTTCTTGATGTGAACCAACCTGAAGACGGCAGTAAAATAAAAATTAGGAATGCATGAATCAATTATCTTTTAGTGAAGGACAAAACAGTAAACCTGAGTGCAGAAGAGCTGTTGACAACTTTTCCATTTGTGATATCTGCTGAACACTGCTTGATACTACCTTCTGTGTTTCCATTCCATTCCATTTTTTGTTCAACAGTTTTAATATTCGCTTATATTTTTTGATATAGTTTATATCTGTTTTATCGGTTTTTGTATTATGGGTTTAATTTGAATCTTCTAACATGTTTGTAGTTGTTATAAATGTATTTTTAGTGTTTTATTGATTTGTCTGATGTTTCATGTTTTTTTTTTTTGCTTTGCTTTTTCTCGTATTTGTGCTTATTAATTTGATCATTTATTTTACTTAGTCTCCAAATCCTCTTGACATCCTGCCAACTATTCATTACAACTACAGTGAAATACTACACTTTGATATGCAATTCAATTTGTATGAACTGTGCTAGATAAACTTTGATTGACTGATTATAATACAGACTGTGTCAATACCTCTTTAAGATATGCAGGGTCCTCAGCATGTCTGCATGAAACTACGATGGCAGCAACAAAAGAGGGACTAGAGGGGATAGAGCTGCCACCCCCTGAGTGACTTTTAGTAACAGATAGAAAATGAATTTTGCTAAATCAGCAAACAAACTACTGCAGTAGAGGTTAGTCGGGGAAGTCATACAGCATCCTGGAGCCAACAACAGGGGGTGTTTTATTTCGTGAAGACACTCTTAACTATTTCGGGGTAAGCAGTGCTCCCTTGGAATCCTGCTGGAGGTAATAAAAAAAACTATTCATAGTGAATATTTACTTTAATTTGTCCACCACTGAAGCTATGCCTAATGCCCAATATACTTGCATGGTTATGTCATTTAAACATGTAGCCCCACCTGCAGGAGGAATTTCCACTTGCGTGCCGGCCCATTCACACATACATAGAGTTAGAGATAAGATAAAATCTGACCTTGTGACTCAGAGACAGGACATTGAACCCTCCACCACATGAATCAAAATGAGATTTTCAGCCATACTTTGCTGCTCACCGAATCCTGTCAGTGCCTGTCTGAGCTCGTTCTTGTCGATGAAGCCAGAGTTGTCCCTGTCGTAGGTTCTGAAGATGTTCTGCCAGTCTGTGATGTACTTCCACACTCCAGCGAACTCGTTGAAGTTAACCCCGCCTTTATTTTCCCTGTCGAACATGGCTGAAGAAGACGGGGAAGGTTATTACCAATATAATTCACCCTCTGCATTATTCACTCCCACATGAACAGAGTGCAGTCAACACACATGGCTCTGGACAAGAAAGACTTGAGCATGAAATTGAACAAATCCAATGACATGAAGGCAAAATGGTGGCACACAGAGTTTGCTATGGTTGTCAGAGATCAGAGAAGTATAAACTGTGTCTTTCACACTTGACTTACTCCTTTTGTAAGATTGCATAATACCAGAAAAAGGAAACTGACTGAATCCCAAACCAATACTACACTAACACTCCCATGTGCCACAATCCAATTACCTCACAACAAAAGGACTGTTATCACAAGACATGCTTCTGACTAAGGGGTTATTAAACAATGGATGTACTGAGTGCCGCACAGGGGGAAGGAAAAGCAGTGGAATTAGTCTGCTTACAGAGCAGCAACAACAGAAGTCAGTGTGGGACACAGGGAAATATATGTACCTCCACCAAGGAGGTTATGTTTTAGACTGTGTATGCTTGTCTTTTAGCAAGATTAGGCCAAAACTACTAGATAGATTTACATGAATATTTAACCAGAGGTGTGGTTTGGTCTAATGCTGCGTTCACACCGGACGCTACTTGTACGATCACTCTCCATGCAAAGTCAATGTACAGCCGTGATGGGGCGGAGCTAACCCTCCCGCGATGCGACAGCCGCTTTTCACACTACCACATAGCTTGTCGCGCGATGTCAGAGTAAAAAAAGTTGATCTTTTCAGACCATGTCGTGTGTGGCTGTGCAGCAACAGCCAATCAGCAGTGTGTGCGTGTGTGACGGTGCCCGTGACAGACAGTTTTTCATCCGGACTACAGAGGAACAATTTATGTCCGTGTGGGAAACACTAGTCAGTGAGGACATTAGTTCCGCCTAGAGGGCCGCGGGAAACTCACAGATAATGCTGCTGCAGGACATCAGCTGCAGTGTTTTGTGGTTGATAAGTGAATGAAAAGGATACAGTTGGAATAATATCCGCTTATACATCCTATTATATGAAATATGATATGACCGCGGTGAAACTCGAGCGGACATGACGTCACCAAGCGACAGCCGAGGGCAACGATGACCAAGATGAGGTACTTATGGACGCACGACAATACGCCAGTGGGCGACACAATTTTTGTAGCTTAGTCGCTTGCGGTGTGAACGCAGCTTAAGGAGAAGCTCTTACATTTTGGTGGTGATCCACATATTTGTCTGGATGCCAAAAAATCCAAAATTATCTAAAAATCCCATAGGTTAACATAAAAAAACCACATCTCTGCCATCACTTCATGGATTTGCTTCAAAATTTACAGGATAATATATATAACATGTCTCTATCACCAAGGTATGTTTCATGTGGATTTGATCCAAACCAATGTCACAAAAAACAATGAAGTTTATAACTGGAAATCCCAACAATGTGTCTTCAGCTGCTGTGAGGTTGTTGCCCCCTTTATGTCATTATGGGAACTGTAGTTTATTTGCAAACTGACATTAATGTTTTTCAAGCTTATGTGACTTCATTTCCCAGCTTCCCATACAATGACAGTGGAGTAGTTCTCCACATTCTTGGACATGAGCGGAGACTGGGTCATCCAATCAGAGTGCGTGTTGATCCAGAATTATATCTTTTACAGGGGTTGTGGAAAAGCAACTGCCATGACTAAGCTGTCTGGCAGAGGTCTGTGCTCTCTGAGTGCTTCTCTAGATATGACATTCTTCAACGAACTCTGAAGGCAACAACAGACTTTCTAAAAAAAAATCAGCCGTTTTGTCAGATCTGAAAGTTAAGGATATCAGTACTGATTTATTTTTGGTAAAAGTATGCAGTCTCCTGTTAACTGAAGTAGACCTCTCCTCTTCTTGAAATGGTCTACTTCAGTAAGAAACAGATGTAAATCTTTGCTTTGACTTGCTTCTATCTTCACTGATTCTTTCGATTGTTTTATACAGATTAAGTTTTGTGTTATCATTCTGTTCTGATGTACTGTGTAAAACGTGTTAATTTGCCTTGTTGTAAAAATGTGCAATACAAACTAGTTTATTTTGCCTAGTGAAAAGCAAGTAAAACTTTATTTTATTACTTAACTAGAAGCCCTTAGAGAGCATAATCCTCCACTAAAGTATTTCAAACATTGTCAGGCAAGTTATTGTCAAAAATGTGGAAATCTGTCCTATGCCAATGCCAACAAATCCTTTAAGAAATTCTCTGATCACTACTGAAAACTTATCACTGCCTTCCTGTGCTGTGACCATCATTACCTGAAAATTTAATCTTAGAGCCATTCAATATTTTTTGAGTTATTATTTTTACTAACAAACAAACAAATGGAAGCAAAAGCATTACCTCTTGGTAGTGGTAATAAATGACACTTTGTATTTATTAAAGCAGACATTATATGATCATGATGTGGGCTGTTGAGGTATATTTGCACAGTATTACAGCCAATATGTGTTGGCAAATACACGGCCAACTTGTGCAAACAAAATATTGGCTGCAAAATGTTTATATCTGCCAATACCAATTATGAACTTTAGCATCATCTGCAGGTACAATATTGTGTGTCCCTAATGAAAATGCCTGCTTATCTTTAATGGTAAGACCAACAGTCCAAATGCTGCTAGTTCAACTGTTACCTGCATTTCAGTGCTCAAGTTTTAACCTCTCAGGGTGTAAACAAATCAATATTTAGAGTATAAGGAAATCGGTAGTGGACCTTTAAAAGAAACTTTCCCTCTTATTCATCAGATGCCCTCCCCTCCTGCTTTTATTGATAGCAGTAAGTTTTCACTTGAGCAGCAGTTACTGGAGCCAAGGTTAAGATTAATCCTGCCCTTCTTCTGCTGATAGTGTAATCAATTTACTCGGTTGTCATGGAGTGAAAAGTAAATAAACAAAATGCAACGTCTGAGAACAAGACAGAGCTATGTCCAAATAAGCTGGATGCTTCAGTGTCAGCAGATACTTACATATGATGGAGCGCACAGTCACTGGGTTGAAAGGAGTCCACGTGCCTGTGAGGCAGAAAAAAAAAAACACATACCAGGTCAGTGCTGTGGGACCAGTGGTTTGAATATAGCATCTGTCCTAAATTTTATCACATATATATCCTTGTAATTGATCTTTTGTTCAAACCAATCAGATAGCCCCCTCTTAAAGCAATCATGCTGAGTGCCTTCAGTAACAGACACCCCAGTCTGTAACCTTAAAAAACAAGGGCCAGGCCAAGTCTGCCAATCCATCGTGGTGAAGCAGTGATCCTAATTTCTTTACCTCATGGGCCAAAATGTGCTTTTTGGACTGTTCTTTAAGTGGAAGTTAATTATAAGAAATGCTCTCTTTGGATTAAGCTCTGGACAACCACACTGGCAATTTAACTTTACGTCATTACGAACAATTTAAATGCTGAAAATGAAGCAATAACTAGGGGTGTGTACTGGCATGAATCTGGTGATATGATACAAAATACAATACAGGGATGATGATATCATATACAGTATAGACTGCTTCATTATGAACTGGACTATATATCACAATTTCGGTTCAAGAAAAGACATTTTTTAATTACTTAGTGTACTCGCAATCTCTGTAATTCACTAGAATTTATATTATTTCAGTTTTGTTTCGTTTTATTATTGCTACTTGTAGATTTATTTTGATATATGTATTCTATGACTGCTGTTTGCAGCCTTGTTGATTGGTTTACTGTATTGTATGTTTGCAGTATAAAAAGCCAAAAAAATGTTTGAATAATAATAAGAAAATGTCATATTTTTGATTGTTCTTTAAGCATTAAGAGCCTCTATGCATTTTAAAGACATGTCCCTAATCTGTGTTAATAATAAAAAAACATAGGTGCATGCCACTGCAACATGTTTAAACTTTGCTGTTTGTTCTAGAGACAAAATTAATACCAATAAACATAACCGAGAGGAGAGGATGAACTAAACTACAAAACATGTGTCCTTAATTTCTAGAACTTTACAACTTATAAAATATTGCTCTATAAAATATCAATATAGTACGGCACAGTGAAATATAGTAATATATTGGCAAATAAATATTTTCTTACACCCCTACAGAACACCTTAACAACACTACAAGTATGGGACATCTTGTAGTGTCAAATACTTGTAGTGTTACTAAGATGTCAATCAAATGTCAATGCACAGAAATACACAGAAAATGTAAATTCCCAGTAGGGGTGTGCAATATGACGATATTAAATCGTTAAGGATTATAACATGGGGATGATCTCATAAAGCAGAATGATCATCAGATCGTCTGTGTGGGCGCAGAGACTTTGACGCGCACCCGACTAACCAATCGTAGCACATTACGCGCAGTGCATGGTGGGATGTCCTGTTTGGTTATATAGCGTGAAGCCATGGTGGAAAGAGAAAAGGAGATAAAAGCTTGAAGATGTCTGAACAAAAATCTGTTCTAAAGCAGCTGTATTATTCACTCAGATTATAGACATTGCAGTTAGATAACATTTGTTCTAAATTGTTGCACTTTAAGAAATAACCAGTTACTTAAGTTTGCATTTATATTTGACCCTTTTCAATAAGCTATTTGGTGTGTTTAGTTTTTATGTTACAAAAGTGCACTTTATTGTTGTTCATTACCTTTTATGTTTACATTTATTGAACATTTTTATAAAAACTGCACTATTTAAATTAAAATCTGTTCAGAAAGTTTCTTGGCCTTAAATTGTCTTTTTTTTCTTTTAGAGTTTTAAATGTTTTATATGTTAAACATAGGGAAAAAATGGTCAAACATGCAAATTAGTGTAGAAAAATCAAAGAATCCTGATAAAATCGTGATTTTATATTTAAAAAATCGTGATATGATATTTTTGCCATATCGCCCACCCCTAATTCCCAGTATAGCCTCTCATTCAATGACCAATCTATAGTACCACCATACAATCCACATCTGATCAATTCACAGTATTGGGTTGATTTGACAGCTACAGACAAGCAAATATTTTACGAAAAACATTCAGGGTCAGGCCCAGAAACGGAATAAGATGTTCTTGAAAAGGCTTGAAAGTGCGAGAGTTGAAAAAAACGATTTCACTCAATGGGAAAAGCTCTTCCAACATAAAAGAGTCAAACTGTCAGTTCACTGGTCGGGAAAAGACTGACTGGGCTTCGGTTCAGCAGTGTTTTATTCACAGCCGTCTTCACACCCTCAACTCTCACGACACCGAGATTTATCGGAGCAACTAAATCCTTGCTGACTCACCATCTCAATTTATTACACAGCAGCCTGACAGTTCAAGACCAGGAATAAACTCAAGTGAGCGTAGAGCGGGGTGGTGCAAAGACAATACAAGAAAAGAGAACCAGGCAGCAAATAAAACCGAAGAAAGAGAAAGATACAAGATGAAAGATGACCAGAGGAAAGAAAAAGAAATGGCACACAGCCATGACAGGGGTGAAATATTTGAAGTTCAGTTTCTGTTGCTGCAGCCAGAACTCTTTCCTACTTCTACTGACCTCAGATCTCCCTGAAACTCCATCTGCAGCCTCTGAAACATCTGCAGAATTTTAACATCCACTTGATGTAGCATGGAACCCTTTTCTCACCGAGCTGTTCCTGTGAACATTCGCTTTCAGAGCCAAAGAGCTTAGATAAGTTGCTCTTTGAAATGGTGCACTACATTTAAATAAAGCTTTGTAAGCAAAACAGACTATGAGTTATGTGTTAGCATTGATCTCTACTGAAGTCTGTGCTTTGGAAAGAGTCCTCAAAAGGGTGCAAACACTTGAATTCCTTTTCAGTGGGCGAGGCGGCCTCTGAATGGAGCTGTTCTGGGGTTTGTGAACTCTGCTAGAGCTGAGCTTTGAAGAGTGTCCTTACTCTTTAATCATCTGGAGATGCAAACTTTTAATATCCTGACAAGGAATGGGCATTGGTATGATTTTACTGTTACCAATGTCATCAGTCATACCAATCCAAATTCATTTGTAAAGCACTTAAAAACAACCAAGGCTCAACAGAAGAAATATAAATAACCTAAAATACAAGAACACACCAAGAGACATAAAAAAAATTCTGCTTATTAAAGACTGTGAAATCACTAGGTGAGTAAAATTGGCCTAAACAGGTTTTCAATTGCTACAAGCTTTAAGATTGCAAAAATTGGCAATATCGTAAAATCACAATTTAAATCAAATCGGCAACAAAAAAAAACGTAAAAAATCAAATTGGGTGAAAGGCGTATAATCCCAGCCCTAGTTGCTTGTGTTTCCACTTACATAAAAAACACTATTTTGCTTCCTGACAGTCATTATAACATCTTTGAGCTCTTTGCTATCATTTCTGCTGACTGTCTCTAATGACAGCATGATGTTCATAATTTGTATGGCATGTAACACAAATAAAAGAAGTAAAAAGGAAATAATTACTAGTAAAGAATGACACATATTCCTTGATGGAGTAGTTATCAGTTATCAGGAGGAACTAGTTTTTAATTTCTATCCCTAATCCTGTCACTGAAGTATAAGTATCTAGTTCTGATTTAGGAATATAACCACAGCTTTTGACTTTAATTATTATTTGAATGTTTCTATAATCTTTGTGTCTGGTTTCAAATTGCCTAAAAGGAAATTTATGTCCATATTTGAATGTAAAATATTGAGCGTAGCAACACATCAGGGCGTCTGGAGCAGTGGACTGCTACGCCCAACAGAGGGCGCTCTGAGCGCAGCTTGACCGTCAGACACATCCGCTGATCTCTTGACCTCAGTAAACAAAGAGTTTCCACTCCGAGCAGACATTGACATCACTGAATCATCTGAGGAGAGCTGTGTGGATGTAGTTTTGGTTCTACACCGTTGATGGCAAACTTAACATCAAAGACCAGGCTGTGTGTTCTGTGAAATGCAGTTTAGTCACTCCTCCTCCACTTATTTGCGGGCTCAGCCGTCAGCTTTTCATCCAAGCTATGTCGGAAAACCGTTCGACTTTGATTTTTAGGAAAAGTGACAGCCTTAGGCTTGATACAGAGAGCATATGGGCTAAACCATTGACATAACAGCAGCAGGACATCACACTGGTAGGTCTATATGGGGAAGTTGTTTTAGGCAGCTCCTAAAAAGTAAAGAGACAGAGAAATTATGATGCCGAAGACTATTTGTCATGTTCATAGGAGTGCTCTATTATCCAGAGGAGGCATGTTTAGCAAATCAATACTGCTTTTCCACAACATTAGCAGGTCAACGTAGGGTTTTTTTCAACCTGCTGACAGGAGCAGATGTTATCAGGTTTATATTGGGTTTTTGGCCAGTAAGAAATGGGTATAAAAGATATATTAAGCATAAAATATAAACTCTTTAACACCAAACCACATTCATTAGGTAAAATTTATGCTGAAATAAAAGTACTGTGTAATCTAGGGGTGTAAAATCATGGTATTTAACAATCTACTAATTATTGAAATTTCAGACATGTTTATTATAGTCCATGTTGGCAGCAAACATTCAACTTCATCTTCTCCCTCTCTCTGTTACACTTATTTTTGCTATTTATTTCAGTGAGACACAGACACAGTGAAGTTTACAACCGTTAAAGAAACAATGCTTTATACATAGTTAATAACACTGATAAAAACTTTATGCTGTAGTGGCTTCAGTTATGTTCATACAGCATGCCAATCAAGACAGAGACATACTTTTCCAAGACAAACTCATACAGTAACTTCTGGCTTGATACAAGACAATCATAATTCCAAATTCAGGGCCTAAAACTGTTTTAGATACTACTTGCAGTGACCAGTGTTACATTTCTCCTGAATCAGTGGTTATCAACCTATTTAAGTCACAACTGATGGTGATAAAAGTTGATGTCTACAAGCATACTAAAGAAAGATTAGACCTCAAACAATCCCTGTAAGGTAGTGGGAAACAACCTCTTTAGTGAAAAGCATCACAAAGAATATTTTATCTGTTGTACATTGATCACACAACTCATCTTTCCCTGAATAACTTCTTAACTAGTTTACAAAGCAAGTAACAGATGAAATTCTGGCCTGATTTTGGGTAGACTTCATAAAGAGAGACAGGGCTGATGATGGTGACTCACGCAACAAACAAGCAGCCTGTAGAAATACCATGAGGGCGCATGGATGAGCTGTCATGCAGTCAGCACACTGCCAGCCTCCAACACACTCATAACTGTCATGTGAATCAGACATATGTGTAACACGGATTAAATCACGGTTACAGGCAAAATATTGTACTAAACAAGCTTTGGTCAAAAATCGATTCTAAAAATAGTAAGTGTTAACTTTTTTCTCTACAACCATCTAGCTGCCCCCTGAAATTATTTCGTGACCAACTACTTATGCCAACTAATGGTTCTCAAATGATTTTGCCTTAGAAAAGGAAATGGAAAAGGAATAAAGGGTTGACCTTTCCATTTGCTCTGCCTTAACAGGTAGTATTAGAGGCATAATATTTGAAAGAGGAAGGCACACAGACTCCATGGGAGGCAGGAGCGCTAAAAGTGAGTACCCCCACCTCCATGTGTGTAGGGAGTAAGCGCCATGAAACACACAACCAAGGCGTACTGCAGCGTGAACTGACAGACATTACACCCTTGTAGAATGAATGTGACTGTCTCAATGATGACAGTATTTTGTGTGAAGTTGCTGTGAAAAGGGCTAGAGACTATTTGGAAAGATGTTTTTTTAAGTGCACATTGAAAAGCATTCTCCAACCCACTTTTAGGTCCACACCCCTGCTGAGAACTACTCCTCTAAAAGATGAATTTCACATTGCACTGTTGTGCTCTTAACCCCTTTCACAGATCTTCAAATAACACAAAAATCCATTTTCTACGTCTGCTCTCTCATTACTATGGTGCATGTGAGGTAATATTCTGACCACATTTGATTAAAAAAACCTTTCCTGCTTGATTCTGTGAGGTGAACATCACTCAGACTGACAAAACAAAAAAAAGAAACACATTTCAACATGTCTCATCTATTCGTAAAATGTCCACAGGCAAAACAAGCTGTGACCTTTGCAGTCACACTGATAAACATTCTGTCTTTACACCAGTAGCTAACTGTGAGGTCGCCAGCGAATGCCAGGCAGACTGTGGCATCCCGGCGTGAGCTGGTCAGTATGGCCTGGGATGTTTGTGTCAGTTCTGTGTGTGTGTTCGATGGCCTTCTGGTACAATGCACCCTCTGTCCACTCCACACACTGGGCTCTCTCAATGGGGAGTCCAACCGCCAGGGGTGAGCTTTGGAGAGGGAGAGGTGAGGAGGAGGGGAGGGAGTGACTATGTGTGGATTATATGAGAGAGGAGGGTTGGTGGAAAAACAGAGTGAGCTAACCACAGCGTATACAAATACATAAAACGGCTGTGATGGAGCTCAGTGAGGCTCTTGTATGTGCACTAGACATATCCAAGCACACATGCCTGAAGTTTAACACATGACATAACTGTTTGACACCTGAAAGTGGTCTCTCAGTTGACTAAACCAACACATGGAGGCCAATTGCTGTTTGCAGAAAGTTACAGCGTGTTTCTGAGCCTTATCCTTGAAGAGCACCTGATTTCTGAACAACTTTTTTTTAGTGCTTTGACCAATTACAGCACTCGCCCAATCCTATCAACACTAGGGATTTTATTTTGAAGTTTCTAAGAAAGAAAAAATTCCACATGCCTCATATTTGGGTTAGAGCAGTGAATTGAGTTTTTGAGATATCCTTTCAAAGAGGGTATAAAAGATAATAATGTTGATAAACAGGGCTTTCCACAAGCACCAGCTGCCAGCCAACTGCTCATTTGTTTACAGCCAGCTAGTTTTGTCTTGGTTGACTTGACCCTTGAACAGGCCCAAATGTATGAACATTTTGGAAAATCAATTAACTTCTATCCCCTTATGTATCTGGGCTGTAAAGCAGAATTTAGTGGGGAGGGGTTTTTGACAATTATAGTGTGTATCTTAACTTTAAAAAACATTTAATTAAAAATCCATAAGCATCATCCTTTTTTTTCAAGTTCATCAAGTATCTTCAAAGTTTTTAAATAATCCTAAATACAATACAAATTCAAAAATTAAAGACTTTAACTGACCTAGGCTCCATTCATGCGGGCTACAGTTAGCTTCTATGCCAGTCCTAACTACTCCACCACAAGGTCTTTTACCAACACTCCAACCACACAATGTAGACTGATGAACAATAAGAGTCAAAATATCACTAGGGTTTCATCGAATTAGCCCAGGCAACACTTCTCTGAGGCTGGCTGGGGAACTCTGGTGTCCCAGAGCCATCCTCTTCCTGCTAACTCTCACCACCCGGCACACTAATGCAAATTACTATTTTATCTTATCCCCCCATCACATGGACAAAACAGCAGAGTAAACTTCAACAAATCAGGGCTCCACAAGAAAGCACCATGTAGTGACATGCTGATACCGTGCACAATCACCCCACCAACCAGCAATTAATGACATCCAACATTACCCACTGAAATGTACAATCATGAAAACAATATCATAAATATTGTCCTTCTGTATGTTCTTGCCTGTTTGTTAAAGCACTTTGTAAACCTGTTTTTAAAAGTGCCATACAAGTACAGTTATTATATTATGATTATAAAATAAAAGATGCACACATACACTTGTACACATTCTAGAATTGTCCCTTTTTCCTAAAAAATGATATGAACCGTTTTCAAACATACACACCAAATATTAAGTGTGTATGCTGCAACCCAAATTTGAGGCATTTTAGTTAGATCATTGAACTACTTATCTCTCCCAAAGCCACACCAGTAGGCCACATGTCCTTGCAAATGAATCTTCTATTTCCTTGCCTCGGGCAGGGGACCTGCAGAGGAGGGCGTAGTTGCATTGAGCTAAGCACTGGACTTTACTGCCTCCTCCTCCACCGCTGCACTTGGATGGAAGGCCGACAATTTGGCCCATTGATTTATCATGGATGAGGATTGGACCAGCTACTTTGCACAAGATCATACAGTGCGGTTTTTGTTTTTTTTATATAGCCAACAGAGGCGTGGAGTCCAAAGTGGTTCCACCAGGAAATAAGTGCTTTAATCTTCTTTAATCTTGGCCCCCAATCTGCATTATTCCTCTTTCAGCTCCACTTACTGGTTCAAAGTGCTTCATCAGACATCTTTTGCTGACCCTGAACCCTTCCTTCCAATTCTTTAAGTAATGAGACTGCTGGTCTTGCTATGGACCCTCTCCACAGTGAATCCTAACTTTCCACCATCACTGCTCAGCTTCTGCCCGTTGATCTACATATCTGAACTCCACACATGTGAATCACAACTCAGGTGTTGCACACATACTGCACTGAAATTAACACTGCAGGAATAGATTTTAAAGATCTCAAGCCCTACAGGAAAATCAATGCCTTATGCTTCGTAACACAACATGAGTGAAACAGAGTCTTAACAAATTTTACAGCTGTCCAGTGCAGTGTAAGAGGTGTTGAGCCGTTTGAGTCCTGCCATTCGGCCGACTCTGCAATCTGCACAGCAAGCTTGAGCTTTCTCGATTGGATCAGCAATTTTACTGCCTATTACTTCTCCTACACGCTTAAATAAATAACTCAAGGAGGAGTGTAAACCTGGGTGTGCGGGAGTGGAGGAGTACATCAGTAAGATGTGTATTTACTGCAGAGTGAAAGTGGGGATGGAATAATCCCACGTCTACGGCAAACGGAGCATTCAAAAGGCGTAGATGCAACACAGGGATGGACACACACTTCATCGGCTCAGAGCTAATCAGTGTCTCATCGGGGAGGTTTTATTGTCACAGCCAAGATTGATTTAGGGAAGGGAGAAGAGGCAGGGTGGAGATGTACGGCAGAAGAAGTGTCAATAAGTATGGGAGCATGGGCGTGAGACAAAGAGAGGACGAACAGACAGAGGACACAGCAGGCGCTGAGTCTGAGCCATATCCTCTTGAGGAATGTGGGCAGAGGAAATGAGAGAAGAGAGGATGCAGAGGAGAGGAGAAGAGGAGATGGATGAAGAGGGAAGAGAGGAATAAGGCGAGAAAAGATAGGCCCGGACTTAAAAGCGAGAAGAGGGAAAACATAAAAGGGCAGAAGAGGGAAAAAGGGGGCGATAAGGGAGAGGGAGGGGAGCTGTGCTGCAAAACAAGCCTATATTGAAGTCTCCAGTCTCGTGCTGTCATGTCATTGAATTAGTTTTTATATAACACGATCATCTGCCAGGAGGAGGCTTTGATGTCACTACTGAAATGCAGTTTAGTCCTAAAAATATGACATTAGTTCAGAGTAAGCATAAAGCATGCCTTCATTTACAGTGGCAATGCTGAAAATACTCTACTCTGTTTTAGCTATGAGAGCAAAAATACCACATGAAGAGATGCTGACAGATTTCAGAACAGTTAAAGGTAGGTGCTGAAGACTGAGGAGTAAAAGAAGAGACAAGAAGAATGAGCTGTTTGTGGTGCTGAAACATCAGAGGATGGAGGAGTGTTAACAGCACAAGCAAACCCCAATAGTCCTAGCCTCACTCTCCAGCCTCCAGAGCCTTGATATTCTGAATTCTGCTGCCCTGAGGAAAGAGTATAAACGAGAGAAGCAGGAAAAACAAGTTATAGCAAAGATGGAGGTCAAGGAGGCCAAAAGCAGCCCTGCTGACAAAGCTCAGTTGATGATGTGAAGCTTTATAAAGGCAGCAATCATGGAGTCAGTCGAGTTGAAACAGCAGTGGCAGTGGTTGGTGGCGTTTGCAAGTGGACAGGATGTGCTGCAGTGAGTGTTCAGCCTCACTGGCTCTGTTTCATATCACAGTGAGCCCCAGTGAGCTGGCCGAGGCTGGACCGGGGAAACCTGCCGTTCACGACGAGCAAGAACGCAGCGAGTGGCAAATCAACACTGCGCCGACAAAAACAGACACATACGGTACGCTGCCGCGAAAACAAAGAGCCATCTCGCTGACCTGTGGAATAATAGCAGACAAAATGGAAACACAAACTGGAGATGAACGCACACATTTTCACGCATGCATGCACATAGACTCACACACTAATCAGTATGCTGAGCCGGAGCCACTGCGCAGCCTGATAACAGCTTCTTTCGCTGCTGCTGGCTCCAACACTTCTTTTTTCCACCCCTCTGAAGTGCCCTGAAAAATGGGTTTTCTGAGAGTAATCTGTTCGAAAGTCTTTGAAAAGCTGCAGAAGCAATTCAGCCAAAAACTCGATGGGGAACACATTATATTTTAATGAGAAGACAAACATCAACCTGTGCTCGAGTTCTGGGCAAGCTGTTCTCTCAGGTTTAAGTCACATTAATCATTACGGGCTTCTAACCTTCCTGTTTTACTATGAGCAAGGTCAAGCTGAATGCTGCTGCAGTGCTGTGTGCAGGCATGGAGACAAATATTATAAAATCCTGCCACCCCTCTCAGTCCATGCCCATGTTCACTTCCACAGATCTGAGCAGAGAAGATGACCTGTATCATTTATTTAACAGCGCTCCTCACAGTGCTTTGCAGAAATACTTTTCTGGGGGTTCAGAGGGCCTGGAGGGAGCTGAGTCTTAATCCAGTTACAGTCTCTACTCTCCTCCAGAGCTACAGAGAACCTGAAGTGATAATACTTCCTTCAGCAGCTGTGATGTTCATGTTCTCTCTCCTGGTGCTTTTCACGCTGATTCTGAGTTTTTCCTCTAAATTTTCCTCTGTTCTCTGAGCACGGCTTAACTTTTATTTCATTTTCTTCTATCTTGTCCTATAAGGAATTCATATTCTGCCCAAAATCAGGCTAATTTATTCATTTTGATGACAGCTAGTGCATGTTTACAATCACCTCCGTTCCAAACTCTTCTAATTTTCATATACTGAGCAGCCTGATAGTGCTTTATCCTCTCTATGTCTGGAATACCGTTAGAGATCCCGCCTCTTAAAGATTCCTTTCCTTCGAGGGTCCAGTCCACTCTGATTGGTTTATAGGTGAACTCTGTCGTAATTGGTCAATTTAGCCCTGCGTGACGCCATGTTGTCTGCACGTCTCCATTCATTCTAGCATCTGGCTCAGCAATAGGCTTGCTGCTGTCGGGCTTTAACCAATGATGAAACAATGGCCAACTTGACAGACTTTTGTCTTGTTAATAGAAGTGCTTTATCACACAGAGGATTAACATCATGATATTAAAATACTGTGATGATTGATTTGTCTGCAAGAGGAGTAAAATTCAATGAAACATATACAGTATATATGGCATTATGTCAAGATGATGGTATTTGCATTTACTCAATTTAAGAGTATGTTTAAACATATTAAAAAAATAAGAACAATTTATTTGTATATATACACAATGCAGTTGTTACGAGTGTAAATACACTAATTTTAAGGTATTTCTCAGTTCACTGAGGTAAAACAAGCCAAATTTTCTTGTTCTGTTTGTAGATAATTTTGCTTAGTTTTATCAATATACCCCTATTTTTTGTATTTTTTTTTACTTTAGAAGGCTATATTTTTGCAGTGTACCAGATTATTTGATGAATATAAAATTGCTCTTATTACAACAAATTATAGGACTAGTGCATTTTATCTGAACTTGAGTGTCATTTTTACAGAATCTGCCATCTCCCCTGTTTCTCTTATTTATTACTAAGCTTTATAGCCAACACACCTCTGTTTTAAAAAGTCTTCCCATCCCTTCACAGCAGCAGCTATTGTTATGAAGTAAGAGAGAGCACCAAAACATCAGCCAGACCAGCTGCATAAAATGTTAAAAACAATGCAACAGGCTAAAACATGCAGAAATAACACCAATAAATTTGACTTTTTATGCTTTTTCGTCCTTCAAGTCCAGACAGCCACTGGTGAGGGTCAAAAGAGCCACATGTGGCTCCGGAGCTGCTGGTTGCCCAACCCTGCACTAGATTTTCTCTGTCAGCTTACATTCCCTCATGGTTGTATGATTTCTGTCAAAAAACAAGGGTGAAAGGTTGTGCATCAGCCATAGCTTTATGCATTTCCCACTCAACTATACAACAGGCAATGGGAGAAGTACATTAAATCAATCACACAACACGATTTATGCACAATTAAGGCCTGACCCAAAAGTCACAGGGTTTTAGGCCCATCAGCCACTAAAATAAGTGGCCTTTGCGACAGAGTGTTGAGCAGGTGTGATTTTTGTCCTGCCTCCTTAGATTTGTTCCACCATGTCAGAGATATTTGCCAATGAGAGCGCAGGGAGCTCAGCATGTGTGATGATCACGGATGTAAACAAACTAAGCGTGATGCCTTGAGAGCATCTTGAGTAACAGACCTGCCTGATACAGTGTCTGTAATCTGGCAGATTCATCCTGTCAAATTCCAATCAACAATCTAAAGCAGGATGACACAAACAGAGTCCTTTGGAGCAGGAAGAGAAACATGTCCAATCAGCATGAGTTTTATAAGATTGTGAGCATATTTGTTTATTACTGAACAACACTCACTCTACAAACTTCTCTACATTAAGGATATTTTTGCTCCACTTCTGACACATTTTGTAGCTCCCACCTAGGATATGATCTGACTGGCCTGTAATAAATGTAGATTGACAGAAGGCCTGCCCAATCACCTGGCAGATATGCTCCTGAAAGGTTCAACCCTTCCCAAACACTTTCTATGGGCTCTTTCCCTGATGGACAAGTGAAATACACTGAATGGTCCATCTGGTGTACCAGGTAACATCTTGGGAAAAAGAAGAAAGATGAAAAATTTGCTGTTCAAGCAGATTCAGCATGGAGAGTGACTGCTTACATTTATCAGCAAACTAATGTATCATTCAACATGTTTGAAGAAAAAACAAAAAGAGACTGCGATAAAATCTGTGTGTGTTTTAGTGTTAATTTTGACAGCACTCTCTAATTTTGTTTTAGTTTTGCCAAAAATACCTATAACTTCTGGTCATAATTTAGTCATCAAAATTATTTTAATTTTAGTCTGGAATTTTGTCCTTTTTAATGTTTTTTATTAACCATATAGCACTTGCGATTGTGAAAATATTAAGTGCAATACAAATAAAGTGTATTATTATTACTAAATAACATTTCTAAAAGTTTTACTGTTTTTGTGTGAAAGGAAGATGTTTAAATCAACAAAAATAAATTCAACTTTGGTGTGAAGAAGTCTCTGCCAGCTGAAGTTTAGCCTCCATCTTTTGTCTTGTTGCAGGACAAAGGTATTTAAAACTTCTTTGGGATCAACTCTGTCATTTTTCTCATTTAATGCCAGATGAAGAACTAGTTCTCTGATAAAATCACTACATTTTCAAAACTCCATACTTGAGCCAGTATGCTATGATAACTGATCAGATACCAGGATGACAGTATGTCAGAACGATGTTGGATCCATACTTGGAGCCAGCATATTGATAACTGGATTGCACATGCCAAACAAGTAAGTGTGGTAGATATATGTTAAGGAAACATTGCTTCCACCTGTGTAAACTTAAAGCTGATGAGCTGATGAGAAAAAAAACAGACATCAGGCCTATAAAGCTTTTACAGCAAAGCCTGGGTTATACACCTGCACGAAAACTTGTTTGAATACATTTAACCAAGGCAACTGAAACAGTGTATAACATCACACACAAAAAAACAGTTAAATAATGAAGAGCAGCTGCTGCTGTTACTATCAAGAAAGGGGCGGGGAGATCTTTTCTAGTGTTTGGTTGACTTCTGAGTGACATGGATGAGGAAACACACTTCTAATATCTCCACTATTGAATATAAAACACAATTGAGATGTCCTGCTTTCATCTTCTGCAGTTATTCCATTATAAGACAGAAACATGCTCCAAGGTATCATGTCAACTGAGGGATTATTTTAGAATGCTTACTTCAAGATTTTTCCTTTCTTTTTATTTCTGCAACACAAGAAAATGTAAATGAGTTGGGTGTGATCTGAGGTAGTAAACAGAACAAGCCCTGACATAACTTCTTCACTAAAATGCGACATCATGAACATTATGATTGGTTACTGCTGTCTATTAGACTCATCTGATGCTTGACACAGTCATAAGTTTAACCGAGAGATTACACATCCTAATGTTGAAGCTAAGCGGTTCCCTAAAAGGGATACCACACACTAAGGGGCCGTTTACACAAGGCCTTAAACGGTCAAATCCGATAAGTTTTCATTGCGCTTTGGCATTGAGTTTACATGGGAACTCTATACCGAGTACCAGAATCCAGAAACTTTTGAAACCAGGGTCCAGAGTGGAGAGTTTTCAATAGGCTTAATAGCATGTTTACGTGTTAATGTTTTCAATAGCAAATTAATATGTAAACAAAGTCCGTTAGGAGTGCTAGTACGGTGGAATGAGTTGCCTTGTGTGAACAACCTCTGCGCAATTCTGACCCGAGTTCAATTCCAGCGAGTCCTCGTCTACTCACACTCCCCCTTTCTGAGGTCCCGTTTACACAACAATGTTGTCACCAGAAACAGAGAGGTTTTTCCTTCCAAACAAACCTAGCACAGTTAGCAGTTAGCAGGTTGCTCGGTAATCGGCCATAGCTGTTGTTCCTATGTGTGCGTGCTATCTGAAAGAGTACTGCGCATGCACCTCACATCACCAATATCCCTGTTTACAAGATGAAAATGTTTCAAAACTTTTCAATCTGGACCCGGTTTCAAAAGCTTGTGGCACTCTGGGGACCGTTCTCATGAACACAAGATGCAAACACAAAAGCTATCAGTTTTTCGGCCATTCTCATTGTCGGGCCCTAAGTCTATCCACTGTTTTTCTGCTGTCACAAAAAGCCAGAAAAAATATATACAAAGAAGAACAAACAATATTCCAAAATTAATATTACCTATTTTAAAACTATTGTTAAAATCTGTTAATCATATGTTTAAACATTGACGCACATACAACTTATCTCTATTACCAGAATGATCGCTTTTTTCAGAGTGTTTCATTTGTAATTCATCTTTTTTCCCTTCCATTAACTTAAATTTAAATATGGCCATCCAAAATAAGGATCTCTTTGGATTACACTTGTGCATGAAGTGTTTTTTTTTGTTGCTTTCGTTTTTCATACTCAGTGTTGGGCTTGGTATGAGTTGCATAATTCTATTTTTTAGAACATAATTACATAACTAATAGATACATGAAGGAAGGCGTTGTGCCAGTAGAAAATAATGCAGGTTGTTATATAAGTTCACTGCCTTCACTTTACAGGTCGTTGGCTATATATCAAACCATTACTGCTCTGACACATTTCTTTACACCTTCAGCATCATGAAACTGTGAAAAAAGGTTTAAATCAATCAAATACATTCATTTTAAATCCAGATTGATGAATTCACTATGGGAACAATATAGATAACCCTCAAAATGTCAACTCAGTCTGTACAAGACATAAGAATGAGTTCCTGGTTGTTGACGTTTTATCTTGAGCATAAGCATTTTATAACCTGACACACCAGACAGTTCAGATAGAAAGGTGTATCTGCCTGATTGGAGACACTGAATCCAGTGGATCCAGCTGCTCTGCAAAGTAAATAGTTGGAGCAATGGTTAACCTCATGTACCAGTCAATCAATCAATAAATCTTTACTTAGTATTTCACGAGTAGCAGAACTTTCTGAGTTTGCAGAATTAAATACCACTGGTAATAAACAAGGGATGCACTATATATGTTTTTTTTTTTAATCAATGCCAATTAAGCTAATATTTCCAAATGTAATATCAACGTACAACATCAATACCATGATTTTTTGTAAATAAATCCACAAAGCCCCATCTTAACTAAAACTGGCCTGGTCTTGGCATGGTTACAGTCTATTTGTGTTTAAAACATACATGAACCGAGAAAAACAACACTTTTTCTTCAAAAATGAAACTGTTGATTTAGAAAATTGGACATTCAGTAATGATGGGGTAAATCATTATAGTTAATTTGTACATTCTGACAAAATAACAGCCAAAATTGGATATTTTGTCCAGTTTACACTGCCAAAATATCAGCTGTTGAATATCATCAAAAAAATACATACATCAACATAGACTATTCATTTTTTAGACAATCATCTGCTGTTATAATTAATGTTCTGATAATAGTATGCATTAATAGGGAATAATAACCAGTAGGGCTGGACAATTAATCGGATTTTGATCGGGATTTCAATTTTGCCATCTGACAATCATAACAACATTATAATCGAAGAAAAACGATTAATATGCCACACAGTGTGGAGTGCCGTGAATGCAAGTTCCTGCGCTTTATAGCACTTCTGTGTTCTACGAACAGCCACAGCAAGTGGTGTGACTTATGTGGATCAGTAATACTGTATGTGCTGCTCACCGGTTCTTTAAAGCTGCTTAAATCAATACTGAAGTTTTTAAATAAATGGATAATTGTGTATATTAATCGTGATTTCAATATCACTTAAATTAATCGAGATTCTTATTTTTACCATAATCTTCCAGCCCTAATAACCAGTGCATAAAGGTACTTAGACTACTTAACAAATGACTACTTTACTTAGGTACTTAACAAAGGAACACAGACTGCAGTCACAATAACAACAAATAAGTTGCTTATGAGGAGTTTGTAAAATATACCTTCCTCTTTTTTGCCTAATCTGCTTCATATCCTCAATGACACTCCCCCCTCACACACACACGCATTATTTCCAAAAGGCATTCAGCATCTACAACAAGTCTGTTACACATGTGCCATATCTCATATTATAAAAATAAAAATACTATTTCAATGAGCTTACAGCACAAAGAGAAACCAAAAGAGACTGACAACTGTCACGCAACACACCTTTACATCCCTGTTAGCACACATTGCTGTGATGCCATCAGAGAGGAAATGATTGCCTGACATAAAACAAAGTGACTAGAAATATGCTTCAGTTTAAGGTCTGGCAAACGAAAGAGCTCCTGTGAACAAATGGCACTTGTTCTGTACCTGAATAAACAAATTCAACATCAGCGTAGAGTGGGAAAGCAGAGCGAGAGGCAGTGATTTGAATGCACTGATAAAACGGCTGCTACTACAGAGAACAGACTTGTGGGTGTATCTATGTGATCTTCACTTGTCTGTACTTTATGTAGCACCTTAGGGCTAATTTTAAAGGGTGAAATCATAAGAAATTAACAGCTATGGCCAAATTAAGTGGACTGTCTGCCTCATACTGTGGAGCTCAATAGTATAGTTCTCTTTATCTTTATACAAATAAGGTGCAACTTTTAATTTTAAGTTACTAACGTCATTTAATTTATTCAGAACAGGGATTTAAAGCACTGATGAGCACCATGCAATGGAAAACACTACAAGGTCACTGTCTAGCAAAAGCCTTTCTCTTTTTAAGTAAAAATGACACTTTGGTGGCGATTACTTAGGAGCTGTAAAGAATAATTCACACATGTATAAGTACAGTAGCTTGAGTAGATTTAAAGGTCGCAATAATAGAACACCCAAAGTAGCAATTAGCCCTGATACATATAAAATTAGACTGAGTCATAGTTTTGCATATGCTCACTGTACTTGACCAAGTAAATACAGAGTAATAATAAATGACCATTTAAATGCTACTCAGATAAAAAGGAATCACTAAAATTCATAAAAAAATTATTCATGCATTTTTAACACTATTTCTTATTGATAAACAGTCAAATCCAAGTGTGATCAAATCCTGGCAATCCAAATGTTGTATTACAGCAACAATTTTGCTATTGTGACACTAATAGATGAAGTGAAAGGATATCAATACACCAATATGTTGTGATATTTCACAGTTGAAAACAGAATCAAATTTTTTTTTGCAGTATTGTGATGCTTTAGTTCTTAATAATTAATAAAAATTCATATCATGTTTATTTTTATTCAGGCATTACTTGGCAGTAGACATTCAGCCATTTTGCAGTGATAACCTCTGCCAAGGATGTTGTTAGCCAGCATTTTTGTGTTTGTTTGTTTGTTGACCGGATAACTCAAACAGTTATGATTGGAATTTAATGGCACTTTCAGAGACAGTTGATCATGGCAAAAGGAAAAACTACTTTGGTTCATGTGGTGAGCCAAATGCAGAAGCAGACCCAGAAGTTTTATTATGGATTTGTTAATACTGTGAGATAGGAAAAAAATTTCCTAATTTTGCCAACATCTTAATAAGTTCAACAGAATTTAATGACATTTTCACTTTTCCCCATTTTTCAAAGATTATTTTTTGGGCATTAAGTGCCTGTCGGTGCCAACTCAGGCCAGTAGAAGCAGAGGGTTCGTGCTCCCTAAGCCCTCCTAAATGTAATACATTAAGGCTTGGAGCACGCACAGTATGGTACAAATTATAGTGTGGTATAACACTTCATACAGAAATCACTAAAGAAAGGTAACAGCACCAATTTCAAAAACTAGTAGAAGTGCAAAAAACTACTCAATTACAGTCACATAAGTGGATGCTACTTTCCACACCTAGATCTCCACTTGTTTATAAGGTAATGTGAGCACCCTGGCAATGACTATCTGTAGTTTGTACCTGCTTTAAAGGTTAAATGTACTCAAGCACTACAAATAATGTTAAATTAAACTTCCCAAACATTAGAAGTTACGCTTGAAGAATAATGTAGAGCCCCCCCAAAAACTGTCAAGGAATTGGACAATATAAACACAGAATATAATGAAATGGTCAACATTTTACGTAAAAAAATTTTTCTGAAAAAAAAGGAACGGATCTCTTTGGAAAATGCTCCGAGGGGGTCACTAAGGCTGTGGACCATGCACACTTCACTTCCCTTCCCCCTCCTCTTCCCCTCATTACAATGCAAACATTTTGAAGCAGCCACCTGAGACACAGGCTAAGGGGCCGTTTACATGGCGCCGAAAACGGTCAAATCCGATAAGTTTTCATTGGGTTTTGACCTAGCGTCTACATGGAAACTCGCTGAAAACGGAAACTTTTGAAAATAGGCTCCGGGGTGGAAAGTTTCCAAAACGCTCCATGCAGCCCGTGTAAACCCGCATCGGAGCGTTTCAGGGTGAAACGCCAGCGTCACTGCATGCGCAATACTTTTTCAGATGAAGGCTGTGCGCGCATACCAGGAACAACAACAGCTTCAGCCGTCCAACGAGTAACGAGTGAGCGTCTTATCGTGCTCAGTTTGTTATCCAGACAAAACTATCCAGTCAGATTTTTTGTCCGAACTGATGTGTTGTCCAGAAATGAAAATCCTGCGTCTCTGTGCGTCTATTCACCATTGTTGTTTGTGAAAGTTTTTCTTCTTCGTTCGTGTGTTGTAGCAGCGCTGCCTCTTTGCAGACCTACACCGCCATCTACTGAACCGGCATAGACACGACAGCGGATTAGCTCGTCTCCGAGCATCATCGTCTGAAGAAGAATTCTAAAACGCAAAGGACAAATCTTTGCGACTTTAAGTCAGGAGTTTCCATGTAAACGTAGCCTAAGTTGGCAAAGAAGCTAAGAAACTGCTGTCTAACTCTATAAAGTACAGAGCAGAGCAGTTTCCCAATGATTACTATGTGTCAGGCAATCAAATGATCTGCAAACTTTGTCAACATGCTGTTGACTGGACTCGTAAAGATACATGTGAGGACCACCAAGAGTAACAAAAGAGTAAGAGTATCTCATTATACACTGTGTCTCAGGGTTAAATTTGCATAAAAAAACTAAAAAAAAAATTACAAAAAATTAAAAACTGAAAAAAAATAGAATATGAGTAAAACTAAAACAGAATTTGGGAAAGAATAACAGACTTTACAGGGCCCTAACAGTGCTGTTAGCTAGCCAGGCAGACATGCAAATGTTTGCAGAACATGGAGCAGGAAAACATGTTAGCATGTCGCTTCCTGTTCTGGACCTTTTAAGTTCAAATTACCAAACGTGTTCAGTGACTGTGTTGTGAAGATAAAAAAAATGAATCTTTGTTGCCTTGTTAACCTCATTCATGGTAGAGTCCTTCAATAGTGGATCTGACACTGTTTGGACAACAGACGACTACAACACAATTTCCCACACACTCTTACACTTCGAAGCTGTGTCGGTGCTGAGTGGGCTGTCATCACAGCGACGCTGCGGCTGTTTGAGGTGCTCTCTTTTAAGCTACACTGATAAACTTTTCACCTGCTCCCCTGTTGTCCTGGGACAACAATAATTCATCTTTACTCAGCTCACCTGCCACTCTGGGATAAAAATAAAACCACAATCCATTTTCTCGCTTAGGCTTGGCAGTTGTTTAAATCAAAGAGAGACCGAGAGCAATGGGGTGTAACGACGAGATGGGCCAGAGATGGAGGGAACAAAAAAGAGCGAGCAATAAAAATGTGAAAAATGACAAGAGAGGAGAGGAGATGGGGGAGAAAAATGGTCTGAAATAAGGAAATACAAGATGAAAGGAAGAGAAAAGGGAGTGGCAGCACAGTCAGACATTGATACATACCATTCGATAAGGCCTGCTGAAGCTCAGAGTCTGAAATCACTCCGCTCCGGTCCTTGTCGACCCTAGGGACAGAAAACGAAGATAAGATACTGCTTGCATTAACAAGTTCACACACCCGCACATTCTGACACACAAAAGGACTGGGCATCAACACAGAAACTTTATCCTCCTTAGCGTGTGTCAGTGCTTCAACAGTTTGTGGAGCATGAATGGAGTCCTGTGATCCGGACACACAAGGAAGTTTGTATGCTTGTAGCTCCCCCAGGAGGGGCCAGACAAGCTCTAAGTGTGTGTGCCCCTGGGAGAGTTTGCATTCATTGATGCCAAGATTGTAAAGTGAAACTGAATGTTGACAACCACACAACAGGCTAGTATTGCTGCTGGTACATTATTAACTTGCAAGTATTTCAGAAACTAACATTTTTTGAGAATTAAGAGAAGTCAAAACCCAAATTAAATACCAATAATACTGTTGTAACAGTCCCAAATTTCTATTCTTTTTTACATCATGATAGAATAAAATATGAGTAGTTACAACAGACACATGTGAGGTTCTAGAGGCTTAAATATCTGAAATAAATTGAATCTGCTGAATACAATTATCTGTCCTGTAGTGACAGTATGCATAACATACACTTGTATTAAAGAATTTTGAATTTGCTTTAGCTAGCTCTTCAGCTTTACTGTTATGCAGAATATTGGTACAGCTGTGTCAGTGAAATAATGCAGAGACAGAGGCACATGCTTGGGTTCCATCAGTTTGTAACAGACGCCCTTATTCTCCACGGTGAGATGCCTGAGCTTTTGTGCATAAAGTAAGAACTGGACTGATTCTTTTAGCTTGCTTAGAAAAGGGGGCAGCTATGACAAGCTAAGATTATCAAGAACTGGCTGGTTTATCAGAGGGGTTATCTAAGCATTGGCTTTGCTGTCATCAGCTTTTGCTCTCCCTGGATGGTCCCAAGTAAGGTTAGCCATATAATTCCACAGTATTTTATTTTCCTGAATCACTCCTAACAAGCCCTGCGGGCCATGTCCATCCTAAGAAAGTCGACACAAAGGCCCTAAATGTCAGGGGTGCATCTTTTCTGTCACATTCCTGTGCTGCCATGTTTGCTTTACATAGTAAGCGTCAACTCTGCCAACCTCACCTGCACTGACTCAACAGCACATGTGAACCATAAACATTAATTCATGTCTATAGATCCAAAGGCTTTGTTAAGTGCTGGAAATGATGCAGAAAAAATATTAATACATGACTGCCTTGAATCAATATACCACTGTCATGCCAATATCGCAATGCTATGGTGTATCTGCTTCCTCAACAGCACCTAACATTACTCTGACATCTTTCCATTATGCATGTGCAGGTTTGTCAGAGCGAGGAGCATATGAGATGAGATGTCTCGTTGAGGAAACTGCACACTGTCTTTCCTTGCCTCAAGCTGTGCAAATATTGACTGGTATGCAAAAGAAAGCTTGCTTTACAAGCTTGCTTGCAAAAACAAGAACAGCATTAGCAGTGTAACAAGAGCTCTGGTCAGAGACTGGATGGAGGATTGAACAAAGTCCCCGTGACGTCAGCCATTTGAATAAGGAGCCCTTGGAACCCTTTGGAAGCCAATCAGTGGACAACATTATACTGCAGACACCTTCTCAACCTCTTTGGCTCAATCAACTTACAGGAAGAGAGGTAACAAAAGTAATCACAAGGTCCAACCAAATCAGTCTGAAGACATATTACTCAACACATCCAAGGACCCTGACCACAAATTAGCTGTAGACGGGTTGTCACAAAAAGAGCTGGCTCATAGAGGACAGACACTGCCCCCACTGAGAAGTCCAACAGGTAGAGAAAGAGCTCCCCTTCCTCACATCCTGCCCTAAATATCTGCAATACTAAATCAAAATAACACATCGAGAGTTTGACTAAACAACCAATATTTAGCAAACTTCATATTCTCTGGGAGAAAAGCACAACTGTGAGATTATTGCAGTGAAATGTATAAAAGTAAGTAAGGATCTAAGGACAACCTGTGTAACCTGAACTCACGCAACCACAGTACACACATCAATACACATGAACACACCACTAAAAATGCACACAAAAACACATCCACTCATACAAACACAAATTGTTTTTCCCTCTTTTTCATGCCATCTGATTTTTTTAATGTATAATGAACTATATAAGTTTTTATATGAATTTATTCTTTAATATTATACTTTCATAAACTAATTAAAATCATATTTTTTTTGTCTCTTTTTAAACTTTTAGTTCTTTTTCTTATTTCCTTTGAATGAAATGCTTTGTCAATAATGTCCTGTAACATTCACACCAATAAAGGTGTTCGAATAGATTAAAAGGCACACACAGACACTGGACGTGGTGCAGTCCTTCTGCCATGGTCACATCTTTGACTCCTTTGTTATCGATCTTCTGACTGCCTCTGATGAGTTCGTGACTCTGTTGATTTGCAGGCATGCAGAGTAACGTGAAAGAATTTTAACAGAAATAGTTCAGCACAAAGACAAAGACGGCACAGAATTCCTGAGATAGTTTTTATCAGCTCTCAACTGGAAATGTTTTCGAAGTCCATCCCTAGTTATAGCATTAACATCTAAAGAGAGCATCACTCTGAAGAGAGAATCGTTAAAGGTATGGTGTTTGTGCTTAGAAAAATCATTAGACCCTATACAATAATAACTGCAGTGCTTTTCGGGTTATTAACCACTTGGCTGGGTGTTACAGAAAGAGGTTTTCTTTTAATGTTGTCTCAGCATTCAAAAGTTAATCTAAAAGAGCCTTGGTGTAAATCTCACTGCTGAGATGCTGACTTGCTGGCTGACATAAAAGAAAGGATATCAACTACATTTGAGAGAACATAATTAAATAAAATAATACGGTAACACACATTTGGGAAAACCATCAGGTTTAACACACGTGTGCCAACTTGACCAAAGACCTTTGTTTCAGCAGAGAATAAAATGAATCCAAGCTTTCATCAGTTAGTGTGGTGCGATATTTTTAACCTATTCAGCCCCAAAGTACCCAATTTTCAGTACTCCAACAAAAACATAAGAAAAATGAGTTATTCATGTAGTAATATAGTCATGTTGCACATCAAATTAAACAGGAATTTTTCAGCTACACAACCATATAAGCCATTTTTACACACAACAAACGCAAGGTCAACACCAAGCAAATGAATGATCAAATATCCAAATCTGTTTCACTTTGATTCAAACTTGAGAGGCTTTGTATGGATTTCTTTGAATGGGAAAATGTAGAGAGTTCTGGTTTGTTTTTTCCAAAAAGAAACAAAAAAAAATTTAATTTATTGTATTTATTTTTCTTTTTTTAATTTTCAAAAACAGTGAAAAACTGCCACTGACATGCAGAAGATGATAAAAAAAACTGTTGTAATTGGTTGTAATGAACACTAAAAGTGACATAAAAGTGAAATATAGTTTGGTAAATTTCAAATGGGACTAAGATCCTGCCTGAGAACTCTGTAGTGAAACCTCTCTAACTTTGCTCTGCATCATTATATTAGACTCAAACTTGGCAGAAGTAACGTTCATATGTTTTGCCATTCATTCATAAAGTTCTGAAGCTGCAACTGCATCATTCCAAAGAGATATTCACAATAAAACTTAAAAAAAAATTTTTTTTAGTCAAGGATGACATTTTTTAATTATTCTGACTTCTATCTTCATTTACTCTGTCCCAGTAACACATATACTAATAATTCACATCGGGACAAATCTTTCAACCGTTCCTTTTATTATGGCACAGAAATTATTCAAATAGACCTTGTGGTTGCAGACATACACTCTTTACTTTATGAGTACCCTAACAGGTTAAAAAAACTTTAAGAGATGTGTTTTCCTCCTGTGTTTAGTCACAGTTTAAGTAGAGCTAAACTTAGAAATTCCTTTAGGACCTGTCATCGTCTCCTGACCAGCACACAGATGTTTTAGGTCATGGAAAGAATATATAAGCACTGGGGAAGCCCCACCCAATAAAGACTCTCATGACAGTCAAATCATTAGCTGTTGGAATCTTTGTTAACTATCTACCATTATAAAATCCTCTATAGAATACCAGAGGTCTTTTGTTGAATGTAGAAAGAACAACAAGCGGGACTGTGACACACTCAGTTCACAGTCTGAAACACAGCTTAGCCAAACACTCAGTGACTCAGTCGTTCCTTAGCAACTTTTCTGACCCGACCTGCCAGCAAACATGGTCTGAATACCAACAGAGCAAGACAGGGGGAGGAGACGGGGAACCCCCTCGTGAAAAAAGCTCACAGAGCCAGCCCAGTGCTGACTGTAAGGTCTGGGTTTCCACTCCCAGCAGTGATGTTTTATGTGCCTTAGGTCTGAGATCATAGAGGCTGATCAGCTTCAAGTCGGTGTGTTGGTCTTGCTTTCCCTTCCCCCAGCTAAATGAAGAAAATCTAAACATATGGTAAGAAAAACAGCTCCTACAAATGAGAGCTTTGTCAGGGGGCAAGCAGAGGAGTCCAGTTTGGTTCAGAGGTACCTAACCATTCACAAACACTGATTGATCTACATAAGTAAGTGTGTGTTAAGACTAGTTCTCTCTTTTCCACCTCGTCCACTCTCGTTGTCCATTTACTGACACACTTCATCGCCCTCAGGTGAAGTAACCTGCGTTGGACCCTTATGTAAAAAGGAGCAGAAGAATAAGTTTAACATCATTAAAACTCCCTCTTGCCTGCAGCACAGCTGAGCATCTGGCATTTCCATCTTTGTGCTGTCAAGTGTGGAGCTTGTATGAACAATTGCTGGACGGCATAAAACACCAAAGCTGGGTCTGGTACTCTGCTCAGTTTTTCCCATGTTTCAGCATTTCCTTATGAGTGGCAAGATTGGAATATGGCCTGCGGAACAAAGAACGCCCTACTTTCCACAAAAATATTCCAAAAGTAAGGCAATGAAACTGGAACTCAGGAGCAGAATACTGAAACTTTCAAGACAGCATTCACAAGATGTAAAAGAGCTGTCACTCTTCTAACCTTTTTCTTCATGAATTAAGTTTTCCTCTCCAGCCATAGTCCGTTATTCAGAAGTTTGAAATCATTTTATTTCTGTTATACAAAGTGTTTTTTTTCTAGTGACATATGGCCGAAGTAAGGTTGGTGTAGGCCTATCACGGTTACAAATTTTGATGGACGATATCTGTCTAAAAAATTATTGCCAACAAACGATATTATTGTCTATATTATTTTGAAACAGAATTTTTTCTTTCATGTAATTATAATATATCTCAGAATTAAAGTGAGTACACCGTATCAAAAGCAATAAACTTGAATTTTTTAATAGTATTTAACTTTAATTGGAAGGTCAAGAGCTTTTGAATAAAATAAACAACATAATAAATGTAGCAAACAAAAAAAGAGAAAAAAGCAACTCAATAAAAATGAAATGGACTCTGTTTTGGGAAAAATTGCAAAATCATTATTATCAACAAAGCTCCTGTAAAAACACACACAACAATAAAAAATATAAATACGATGGAGTTTATACAGTTCAGTAACTGTCTCTGACATGTATGTTCTCCCAGTCAATTCGTACTGTCTGTCAAAAGGTTGTAACATTTTCCGAAATGCTGGCTTTTCAGCCGTATTGAAGGGCTGCATTTCTTTTTCAATGTAGGGAATGACACTGTCTGTGAGTCCACACCATTTTGTGCTGTTTTATTTATATTTACTTTGCAGACCAAACATCTCAGTAAGCGCTGCCCGTCGGGACGAAGGCTCCCCTGCACCTTCCTTTCTTCGTCGCCACTACTTTCAAACAAATGCGGCATATCAGCTCGTCGGTGTTCATGAGCTAACAACTTGTTCATTCTGTTTAAAACCAAAATATTCCCACACTTGGGCTGTGGCATTCGGGTTAGGATCCGTCGTTTTGTGCCTTCATTCATGTTAGTGTTTGTTTCCTCGTTACTCCTCACGATTCTCACTTCAGCTCTCTGTGTGTGTAAGCGCGAGCGGGACCACAAAGATTGAATGAATGACAAATGCTCACTCAGCTATAAGTCCGCAAAATCCGCTATAGAACCCAACGCAACCCCTGCGTTGAGAAGGATGGACGGAGTGATCCATCTTCTCAACCAGCCTGTTTGGTAGAAAGAGAGGAGGAAAACAAACATGTATGATTCAATTTATCGATCAAACTAACCAAGGACATTTTTATTTATCGTGTGCTTAATTGACTAATTGATTATTGTGACAGGCCTTGGTTGCCACAATACCAGAATTAAACTGCAATACAATAACAGAGGAGAATTTGTAATTCACTACCACAGCAAAACTAAAAAAACTAATGAATAATAATATCAATAATGATAAGAAGAAGAAATAGTCCATAATTTTTTTAAAGCAGTGCAAAAAATGCAAGTCCAGGAACATGACTGAACATATGTCAACACCTGTGCAGTAAATTCTTAAAGGTCTCCTTGTTTTTAATCGAACTCTGAACCCTATTCGCCTTCTCAGCTCAGTGAGCAGCAGGACATTAACAATCCATTCATCATTCCCAGGCCATTTTGTCTGGTGGCACCGTGACTCCAGAGTTCTTGAGTGGGTGCTCCAAAGTTTGATTTTAAAAAAAGAATCTGTTGAAGCAGTTAAGACAATTTTGAGGATGGAAAACGTCCTAATATCTGCTTGGGTATTTATTTAAGGCACATATGATGCGTATTTCTTTAATTATGATCAAAAAGATGTTTAAGAAAGAAAAAAAAGCAAGTTCCCCCTGCAATTGTGGTGTAAGAATGACACAGTGTTCAGCCTGAGTGTAAATAAGCCAGCTTGGTCTCTACATATCCAAATCAAAATGAGTCCCTGCTGTGATCAGACTTCTGAATGGCACCAAAAACAAGCTTCACGTGCTGTGATTTGGTCTTGGTGTCAGTTGTGCTCGTGTCAGCTGCAGATTTCCATGCCCATCATTATTGATAATCCAATTTAAAATCAAAGTTGTACCTGCTTCTTTACTATAAGGGTTTCTGCAACTCTTGATCACCCAAAATCATTCTATTGGAAGTAGTCAGAAGGGCGGATAATGACTCTCATGTGATTTAGACCTGCGATGACCACATGCGGCCCTCCACCAGAGCTACGTTCTAAACTGAGGTTCAACTTTAGGTCCAATTAATGCTTCACACAATTATGAAAACACAATAATCAAGAATAAAATATTACTTCGCCTTATGACAAGTTGTGCTTCCTTGTTTGTTTTGTTCCTTTCTATAATTACCTCAAGGTATACGCATTTTCCATTTATTTTTGATTCATATGATTCAATTCCTGAATCATATGTGTTCTGTAAAGCCTGTAAGAAATTGTGTTTAACAATCCTGATAATCCTAGCTGTTAAATAATAAGGATTATGACTTTTAACCATAATCAAGCAGCCCTATCTCCACCTCACACAGTGCTGCCCTCAGAAAAATCAACACATAGCAAACATGGCACTTTGAGATTTTTCTTATTGAAAAGTGCTTTACAACTTAAAATGTATCATTATTATTATTATCATTAATAATAATATCATGGCGATAACATGACAGAGTGTGATTCAACTTGAAATACCATTACAGCACCAAGCACGGCAACATAATCATTCTATATCCTCATCCTACTAGAATGTTTTTTTTGTTTGTTCTCAGAAATTAAGCCTTACTTTTCTATCATTGTTTCTCTACATCTCTTTCTGAAGTTCTCAGATAACTGAAAGAATTGGGATATACTATCTTTGGAAAAAAGAAATGTGAAATATTTTTACTTGAGAAATTGGTCCACCCTTTTTTTTGATATTTTCTTTAATTTAGTTAAGAGGTATACAGCTTATGAATGTTTGCCTTATCAGTTTTATAGAAACTTATATTGTCTTTTATTGGCTTACTTTACTTTTTCTCATTGATGGTAGGGCTGGAAAATAATTGAAATCGACATTTAGATCCTCTAATCGGAGTAATTTTTGTCATGTTGATTATTTTGATTATTTTCCTAGAGTGAGTCATGTTACCGCGCCCCCTCTATCAATCTGCATTCATTTACGCCAAGAGCGAAGGACGCGCTGCCAACATGGAGACAAGGGCCAATCTATCAGAGGACCTGGTAGCCAAGAAAAATATTGTCTCCTTTGTTTGGGCCATTTTTGGATTCTGGGCAGAGGACAGTGAGCAGAAAGAAGTTACGTGTAAATACTGCAGGAAGAACATGTCAATGACCATCGGTATCACCACTAATTTGTTCCAGCATATCATAAAATAATTGTTCATTAATCGTAAAAGGCCTGTCACAATAATCAATAAATCAATTAATCGCACAATAAATAAAAACGTCCTTGGTAAGTCTGCAAGCCTCGATTAGTTGAGATGTGCATGCATGTTTGTTTTCCTCCTCCCTTTCTACCAAACAGGCTGGATGAGAAGATGGGTCACTCTGTGCAACTTTCTCAACACCTGAGTGCATTGGTTCTATAGCAGATTTAGCAGAATTATAGCGGAGTGAGCATTTGTCATTCATTCAATCTTTGTGTGTGTGTGTGTGTGTGTGGGGGTTCCGCTGAAGTGAGCATCTTGAGGAGTAACGAGGAAACAAACACTAATATGAATGATTTATTTCATTTCATATCAAACATTAATATGATTTATGATTTATGATGATTTTTAATTTAATTTTTTTTATTGTTGTGTGTATTTTTATTGGAGTTTTTTTTCTTTCCAGAGACAGTGTCTATTTTTTACTGTTTTGAATAGTATAATGATTTTTATTTACATGCAATTTTTTTCGAAAAAGAGGGTCATATTCATTGGATTTTTTTTCTCTTTTTTTTGTTAAATTTATTATATTGTTTGTTTTTGTCATTAATTATATTGTTTGTTTGTTTAATTTATTTTAATAAAAAGCTCTTGACCTTCCAATTACAGTTAAATACTCTTAAGAAATTAAAGTTTGTTGCTTTTGATACAGTGTGCTCACTTTATTATGACATATATCATAATTACATAAATGAAAAAAATTATGTTTCAATACAATATTGACAATAACATCCTTTTTCCGGCAATAATTTCTTGGGCAATTATTGTTATTTTTTGTGGCCCTCTTGGTCTCTGAAGTTGCCCATCCCTGATTTAAACTACATGAACTTTAATAAAGCCTTCATTTTGGACAGGCCCAAACAAAGCCACAGTTTACCTGATCCATTTACAAACAATGTGACAATAAAACAATGCTCTCCCCTGCCATGATGAGATCAGTCAGAAAGTGTGACTCAAACTGAGAGGATTACCAAAGACCATGTGTTGGTGAGTCATATTGTAAAAGTGCGTGAGTGTCACACAGATTAGGCCGCCTCTCGCGTCAAGTATGCTCTATTGACTCTGATCACATGACAAAGGGAATTCCAGCACTGCTCTTCCAGGGTCTCACCAAGAGGCAGCAGATGTTGCAGCGTAACGCTCATGTGAGGGATGTCAGTCTTCTGTGTGTCTGACCCAACATGATCACACCATATGCAGCTACAGCCGCTGTTTTCAAAGACTGTGACTGAAGCAGAAGGACTGTGAGTGATAAAGAGAAACAATGCAGCAGGAGAAAGACGCAGATGAGCCGTGCCAAGCTGATATCTGAGGGGTTTTGCACCACACATAAATAATTTGTTAAGAGTGTTTCAAGCCTTGCGATGCGTGCAGCATCTCAACGTTGCGAGAAAGCAAAGCAGCAGGAAAGAATTCTCTGCAGTATTACATAACTCCATAGCGTACTACAACCAGGGGCCGAAGCAGATCGACCCTTTTCCCCTCCGCCTTCTCCAGTGACCTTCTTAGCTGCTGACACACTTTTGACTCAGGCTATGATGAAATTGATGACTATCACTGGATAAACGCCAGCAATGATAGGCCTACTGTAGGGAAAGGCATGCGTGTCAGACAGAGCGATCCAACGTACTCATGTTAGAGCACTGTAAATAGATGCACACTACGTCATATAGACTCATAACTGTCGGGTTATATCAGGAGAGCTCATGCTGACAACATTTTCACTGCTGGCTTGGTCCACAAAGATGGCTGCAACGTGCATATTCATAAAAAAACATTTCTATTTTCTTTGAAAAAAAATCCTGAATGAATTTGTCCTTCTTTAGCTTAGAGAGCCCAGAACAAATGCCTTCAGGGACTCATGGGAACTATGATGCTTACTTCTACAAAATATCAAGCCATACAACAACTATAATTAAGCTCTGTTTATAATTTGCGTCAAGATAGTTCAGGGGTGCTGCCACAAATTTGGAGTCCCATGAAAAAAATGTCACATTAAGCCCTATCCCAAAACAGCTCTGCAGTTTCTCAAACCATGCTAATAAAAATATGAGGGGAAAAAAAAGGCCTGTTAATTCTTATTACAGCCAAGATCAGCTGTTTAACAAAAAAGGTCAATTTAACTGTCTTCTTTCTGGACCATCTTTAGCATTTAGTATTATTGATTTCATTTTATTTTAGCACAATTTAGTCCTCATAAATGTAATATCTTTTGTTTTTCTTGCAGATTAAATACTTCTCTTGCCTCATTATTGGCTATTATGACACGCCAGCAGATGAACAAATCCGTCTGAAATGAATTGAAGAAACTAATATTGACTTATAAATGCTCCAAAGGGTCTTTTTTTCCATACAAATGTAATTTTATGGGAATCTGGTAACACAAAAGATGACTACATTTTACTTTCTTGCAAGTAAAAAACAAGAAAACATGTTTTTTTTGTTAGTAGGGAGTAAAGAAATCATATAGGTCCCATTTCCTAGGATATCTTTCTTTTGTCTTTATGTTTTTAGAGGGGGCTCAGGGAGTAGAAGAACGTGACATACTTTAATAAACTTTGTGTTTTGTGAACTAAGCTAAACAAAACAGCACTTAAAATGCTCTGATTTTAGCCCTTGAGGTTTATTGTGCAACACCTACATGAGTGTTTTCTCACCACAGGGAGACACCTTTGCAGTTTTCAAAATCCGCTCTGCAGCTTGTCATCCACCAGCTAGAGGCTGGGCAGCCAATCAGCACAGACGTCATTATTATGCAATCCTGTAGCCTCCCCGCCCTCTCAGATCCATGCATCTCCAAAGAGGAGGGAAAAGAGCTGAATCTGCAGCAGGGGTCAACAAGTGCATTTTCAGGGGGTAACGTTAAGGGGGCTGGATTTCCACAACAAAGTAATAATATAAATATCAAGGTCTAACTAACACATAGATGAAGCAACATTAATAATCGCTTTTCAGTCGAGTTCCAGACAAAGAAAAGCCAACTACAAGCCAACTTTCAGCCCCTGGAAGTCCTTTTACCTCTCTGGGGTGGTGCCTAAATTACACCAAAAACACACCATTGTCAGTTTAACACTTTATATTTTTTCTAATTATATGAATTTCTTAGCCTTAAAAGGATTGGTCAATATCAGCCATAGTGCTGTCAGCCACATGGGGCAATGACAGTATTTTACCTCCACCAAGGAGGTTAAATTTTTGGCAGTATGTCTGTTTGTTTGTTTTTCTGTTAGCAAGAATAAGCAAAAACTACTAGATGGATTTACATTGAAATTTTACCAGAGGTGTGGTTTGGTCCAAGGAAAGAAGCCATTACATTTATGTGCTGAACCGATCCAGACTGACATCACAAAAAATACCTAAATATATGATGAAGTCCCTTTACTTAACAGTGGGCTATCTTTTGTCCCGCCCACGGCACCATATGATTGGTTACATGCTCTAGTTATATGCAGAGTCAGCAGTGATCAGCCAATCAGCAGTGAAGCTGGGGCATGCAGAGTTCGGCTCACAGACACAGAGGAGAGGAGGAAACATTTAGCCGATGGAAAAAAGCCCGGCTCTGTTACTGGAGCCTTGGTTTCTCAGCAGACTCTCCTGAAATTGTTATGAACACTCCAGTCCTCCACAACTCACAGCTACTAGTAACATAACTGTAAGCCCATTAATGTTTTAGAAACATGTGCGGCAGCTCTGCCCGCTTAAAGTCACTCCTACCTCAAATTTTTCAGAAATTGATGTTTAAGGGGAGCAGATGAGAACTTCTAAGGGTCCTGATTGGGTCCCCAGGCCACCAGTTTATGATCACCGCTCCACAGAACCAGCATTTTTCTTTTTTTATATATTAAACTTAAACTCAAATTGTGCATTTGATAGTTTGCAATATGCCTTGGGTGTCTATTTAGCAAGAATTAAACTGAACTTAAATTAAAAATACTTATAATTTCTATAAAGGATCAGATGTAGCTCTTTTCCCCTTCACTGTGGAAACACCCCACTCCAAAAAAAAGTCCTGGCATCTACCTGTGATGAGCAGAAACCACAAATGTAACAAGAGGGTTTATAGCTGTTATACTACAAACCACAGGAAGTAAAAAAAAAAGACTGTTTTAATCAAGAGAACTAAAAAATTATATCATTACACTGTAGTGGAAAACCAGCCCATTTTAAAGTCTGTCAAGCAAAAAACTAATCCCTTTACAAATGCAGTTGATGACTTCTGCTGTAGAGGATCAAATGGAGCTCTTTTTCCCTCCACTTTGGAAACACCTGGATCTGAGGGAGCTATGATAACCTCTGCGCTGATTGGCTGCCTGAGTCATCATGGCATCTGCCTGTGACAAGCAGAAAACATGTAGGAGGAGGCTGTAAAGCTATCAGGGCTGAACAATTTATCATTTTGAGATGGAAATCACAATGTCAGAAAACGCAATTATGTGATCGCCAAAGCTTAAATTTTTTGCAGCACTCCTGACTGACCCAGGATCTGTTCTGTCAACTATTTCACACATACCGTCTTACAAATTTGAAGGTAATTTACATAAATGGAAGTGCTGGTAAGCAAATGAACAATACAAAGCCTCTGTTTAGGAGCAGAAGTTGGAGTATCCCTTAAATTATAATAACAGATTATCATCAATATTGAATGATGAATAATGTGTTATGTGCTTTTGATCATTAATTTCCTTACTGTTGTCTATGCTGTAAACAGTGAATATTGCGTAAGGGCTTCATTTGAAGAGAAATGAGAACTGAATTAAATATCTGCCAGAAAAAATATTTTTCTAAAAGCCCTAGGAGCTATTACATAACAAATCCAAAAGGTAAAAACTGAGTGTTTTAGGGGGCTATTTCTCTGAGGAAGTATAGCGCATTTCTTCATGAACTGAGAGTTCAATAAAAGTTGTCCTGTTCTCCTGCTCCCCAAAACTGATTTTGTAGGAAACAGGACCTTTAAAACGCACTCAACACATGATGTAAATGGCCAAGCACACCAGGACATGGGACCCCTAAAGAGCCCAGAGCAAACGCCTTCAAGGACTCCTGGAGGTCTTTGGACCAGTTAGTTTGACAACTATGATGGCCATAAAATAGTTTCCTGGTTGGGTGACCTGCTTGCTCTCATATATTCAATCATTTACCCCTGTGATAAAGCTTCGTGACTTTTTAGTCTCGATATTCCTCTGTACTGCAGTGGACCACCTGAGTGACCTATAAGATCAACTGGATGTCGGTCTCTGCAGTTGTATTTCCAGGAAGCAGTTGAGCTGAGAGCAACCTCAGAGCTCTGTGATCACTCTTTACTGCCAAGCACTGCTTTCCCCCACAAAAACATTTCAAAGTACCGAGAAATAAACATGAACTGTCAACGAAACAGTGTCCCCACCACCTAACCCGGTCCCCCTCGTCCTCTCCGGGCTGAAGCAGCTTTGACTGCGGAGCGTGTGACGACAGCCAGCAGCTCCTCACTCACTCACCTCTGAAAGATATTCCACAGGAAGCCCTGGTCCGGGGGGGCGCTGATATGCGGAGGCGCCTTGTACGGGCTGTGATACGCCATCTTAAAGGGAAGCTTCTCACTGAATTGTGCTAGTGTGAAGGACGGGCTGTTTTCCTCCTGCTGTAGTTTCTTCTCTCGGCAGATACAGTCAGACTCCAACACCCGACGTTCACGCCGCTGCCTGCCTTCTCGCGCACAGAGGAGTGGCCAATCATTCACCACTTCCCATAAGCGGGGTGACGTCACATCTCCCTCACATTTTCCTTCACTGTAAAAATAGAAACCGAAATTATGAGGCCAATTAGACTGAAAATTACTGAACATTTGGTTAAAAGGGAGTATGAAACTGCTTTTGAAATCCATTAGTTTTAATATTTTGGCAGATATATGTTTAGAAACGGTTTAAAGAAAACAACACTGAAATACAATTGGCTGCCAGACATGAATATTAATAAAATTGCAACTAAAAGCGTAGTGATTTGTCCAGGACAGAAATGAGCAGTTCTGGTATCATCTTGGTATTCATTTACTTTCAGAAAGCTTAATTGTTACAAATTGCTGAGAAAAACAGTCAAAATGACTGTATTTTTATCACTATGTATAAGGGGGACTTTGGCATAGAAATGACTGAAATAGTTACAATGACATATAAAAAGTAAAAAATAAATAAACCTCTGTAACAAGTCAAGCAACATCTCATCCACAATATAAAAAGTCTATACAGTTTCTTACTGCACTAAATAGTACTCCCCTTGTAGGTTTAATTTTTGTGGCAAACATACAAAAAAGGAAATAAAGGTGAACAATTATATAAACCTGATGGAAAAGAGGACAACTGCAGGAAAAGGCAGCGGAAAGGTAGGCAGAAAGAAAGGAGAGAGAAAGCAAGGAGTGAGAGAGTGAAGGGGGGCTTATTGGATTAACAGGGTTTAAAGACTTAAAAGAGGCTATAATAGAGTCCCATTTCTTGTGGAAAATATTCATGTTACCTCTGACAGAGTATCTGATTTTTTCCAAAGTCAGCAAGGACCTTACTTTGCCAACCACTGAATCCTGGAGGAAGATACAGAAGACTCCATTGTAAAAGATGATGGCATCCTGCTACCAAAGAAATAAAGGATAAAACTTCTAATGGTATAAATTAATGTTTTTTTTTGTTTTTTTTTTTAATTTTCAAAAAACAATCAAGCAAAATTGTTATTGCTTTTTAAAAGGGTACAATAAAAGGGAATGTGATAGTACTAATAAATATATGAAATTCACAAAAGAATGCGGCAAAAATGAAAAAAAAATATAAAACCCTGTTCAAATGATTATTACCTCTGGTGTAGGATATTTTAATCCATTATAAACAGGATAAATCAAAAAGTTACGACAGGTCTAGATAACTCTTTAGATTTATTTTCTTCTAGTCAAGCTTTTGTGCAATATTCACTGTTTACAGCATAGACAAAGATAAGGAAATTAATGATCAAAAGCACATAACACATTATTCATCATTTAGATTTCTTTAGATTTCTGTGGTTTTCCAAACCCAGATTCATGTGGGGTATTTTTTTTTTTAAAGTTAGCATTGCTCAATAGAGATTTTAATGACATTTTCATTTAAGATTGACAGTGGCACTGTGGAGACATGATTACATTTTTGTGGTTATCAGAATGCAGATATGGAGCCAGGTTTATTAAGGATTTGTTAACAGTATGAGACAGGTAAGTTTTCACTTTTTTTTTTACAATAACTCTGCCAACAATGTAAAAAAAAATGCCTTGACAGAGGTTTGTGCTCACTGAACATGATAAATAATGAAAAGGGTGTATTATCAAAATGTATTTGGAATCAAATAAAACATGCAATTAATTGTATTTGTAAGTAACAGGCAAACCATGTAGTCAAGGCAGTTTGAGATACTTTTTTAATGTACATTACCAAGTTTTTACTGGTCATTTAAAGCAGTGTGTATCTTTTTCACCTTAATGTGGTATTTTCGAAGTCATTCTTAGAGCACAATAACTTTCAATAGATAGAATACTGTCCAGCCCTGTTCCTCAGAGGTCCCCTAATTCCAGCACCCTCTAACTTTAGCATTGTGCTCCAGCTCTGTTATGCAGCATTAGTTCAAACACCAGCCTCCAGCCAAAAGGAGGCCATTGAGCTCATCTGGGTGCTGTTAGACACATTTTCTGAGGTTAAGGAGTCAGACAGGTGTTGACAGACTGAGCTAAAAAGAGAAAATGAGAGTGACCAAGGATTTTTCCTGTTAAATATGCTTTTTCAAGCAACTAGGAAACATGGTTTTAAAATGGAAAAGTTACATATTGTTGCCTCAAATGACTTTTTGCTTTTGAAAACATTTTGTGATGCTTATGAAAGCTATTGGGGTGATTATGCGACAGTAACAGCTCTTTTCTAAAGGAAACATTACTGTTTTGACCTTATTTTCCTAGCAGAATGTCATGTTTTACTCATAAGCATACTGTTTAATTATTTTTTTTACTTGAATTTGACTGGTGTGCCACGTTAATGGAATAGGAAATAGAAAGGCCACATGTGGCACCATTTCCCATTTACCCATCCACGATCCTAAAATGTCTAAAGGGTAGGAGACCTCATTAAAACAGCAACCCATGAATATGCAAAGTTATGTTTTTAATACGTAAATTAAATTCCCCCACCCCCCGCTTTTTTATAATTACTTAACTTTATACTACTGTAGGCCTACCAAAACACACATTAGAAGATTATACATTGGGCTGTGGGAAGCACAGCTCACTTATTCCCTCTAATCCGCCATGCTGCGTTTACGTCCTGAGCTCTGGTCACTGTACGTTCACGTAGCCAGAACAGCCCTGGACAGAAAGTTGGAACAAAGCAGTTAAATTCATTATTGCTATCATGAGTTAGAAAATTAATGCACAACTTTACTTGGTATTCGGAAAATAATGACAATTACGGTGATGTATTTCAAGAAACAAGTGCTCAACAGTGTTATAGATATATGAGGCAAGGTATGGTTAGTTTTTAATTTCTGTTTGGTCATTTGGAATGTCATTTCAAAATATCTTAAAGCTGCCATGACTTCATACGTTTGACAATAATTATGTTTCATAAACTAACCAAATGCCTTCGAAGCGAAACTGTAAAGGTATTCACAGGTTTTGTCAATCGTTTATGAAATCGAAGTGATGTTATATTTTACTTTCCTTGAAGGCATCATGAATGTTTATTTTCAATTTGCACAAACTGGCCACCTGATTGGTCAAGCAGTGACCAGGCGCGGGAAACTCTCAGTACTTCGCCATCAGAGACAACCTTAAACCTTCACCTTTCTCTTTAAAGATCCGCGTTAGAAGAAAAGGGCAAACATGTTCTATTACCCAAACGTCCTTCAGCGCCACACTGGATGTTTTTCAACAGTTTGGTAAGTTTGTAAATAAAAGTCGGTATTATTTGATGATGGAGATGGCTGACTGTGTGGAAACTAATGACTTTACATTGAGGCCTGTTAACAAAATGAGCAACACCAACGAGCTTTCTGTGGTTTGTATTTAATTTTAATGTATTTATGTATTTATTTATTTATTTATGTTGACTACATAGGTTAGCAGCCACAAGAGGGATCAGGATCACCAGGAGAGAGCTTCTCAAAGTCAATGTCAGGCGGACATGGTGAGTGTCTGTATCTCCATCCATGGTGTTAAATAGATGTTTGTGTTGGTCTCTTTCTGCTCTGTCAAGTTTCTGTGCTGACAGACAAGGTGTATAACTTGAACAAAACAGGTTAGAATGGGTGGATAATTAAGTGGTTTCTAGCTATTTTACCCCAAGGCACAGCCAAAGCCTCAAAAATAGTCTTATTCACTAGCATGTAAAAATCCTCTTTTACAGATATTGCTATCTGTAAATAATCATTTTAGTTGACTGTCTGAGTCCTAATAGATGTTGTCAAACAGCTGTAGTAATCATTAGATGTTTATTTCTAATAGCAGTCAATAACTCATTTGAAAAGTCTTATGACAAATATACAGAGGCACATATTTTAACCTGGCAGGTCATTGTTTTAAAACGTCACTGAACCATAAAATAAGACAGAGACTTGTTTCCTATGAGATTTTTAAGTTACCCAGATTTCAGCTGTGTATGACATTAATGCACCTTTAAATGCTGATAAATGAAGTTAAAACTGTAGTTCTGGTAGGGCTGCTTGATCATGGCAAAAATCACAATCATGACTATTGTAATAAACACTGACATCACAATTATAAAACATAATTTCAAGCTGAATCTAAAATACAAACCACATGCAGTTACTGGCCTTAAATGCCCCAGACATGATCTTTGCAAACATTAACCCTTAACTTCCAACTTAATGGTATGGCAGAGGTCAATGAATTTATGTATATATAATATATAGGAAAATAACAAGTCGTTGTTTTTGTTTTTGATTACTGAAAAAAAACTAAAAACAAACCAAAATAACTGCTATTCTCTTTGTGTGTGATGTAAAGGTTAAAAAAAAACAACTGTTATTTTTATTTCCATAATTATTATTTTAAATGCCTTACCATTTAATGATATGGTTTATATATATGAAATATGTTATTCATCAAAAACATTTGTGTTTTTGTTAAAAACAGTATCATCTCTTTAAAGTTATTCTGATTGCTACTTTATTTACAAACATTGTTGCCTTTTCTAATGCATTTTGTCCCAAATATTTGTGCACTTTTCTATCATCACATTATCAAATATTAACTGTTTCAACCTTTGGATCCCACACTAAAGTAGCCGGTGTTTGGTTTGTTTGTAGTTTTCTGTTTTCCCTGAAATACTGATAGAATCGTATCAATTATTTGATTTGTTATATTCTTTGAAAACATTAAGTATCCCTGAATTTATTGATGACCTCTGCCAATCAGTTGAGCTGGTAGTTAAAGGGTTAAGTAATAAGATTTAAATGAAATGTACATGAAAAGACAGATAAAACAAATGTGGCATATCATTTGTCACAGTTACATTTTAATACAGATAACTCAGTGTTCATAATCACAGGAGGCAGTTATTGGGATTTAAAATGAAACTCCATTAGCTTATGATGCTAATAATAATTGTGGCAGCCTTACACAACACTCAAGGTAACCTTACAAGGCAGGGTTAAGAAAAAATAGAAATAAATATTAGAAAAACAAAGTAAAAAATGAGCAGTAGAAAAATGATGAAGTTATCAGGCCAAGGCTTAAACAGTCAGACTGTGTCAGGCAGTTTAAAAGATGGGTTTGTGCACAGCTCTGAAGAACAGATCATTTTGGCACACCGCTGTGCCCTGCCACACAATTTGGGAACCACTGACATGGACAGATATCTCATCTTGTTACATTTATATGAGTGTTTCAATAGAAGTTTGATTTCATAACTCTGATGTTTCATTCTTACAGTGGGGACATTTTGGACTATGTGATGGCTCAAGTGCCCCCACTACAGCCCAGCATGCCAAGACCTAGATTCTCCCTCTACTTATCGTCTCAGCTGCAGTATGGAGTGGTTGTTGTGTACCACAGGCAGTGTGGCTTTCTGCTTGGTAAGGCAAAATGACTGTCATGATAGGAAAAGGTTACTCTGTCCAGAGGTCAAAACTGTCCTCCAAGGGACATTGTTGAAACACCACTGTTGTTAGACATAAAAGATAAAGAGAGGTGAAGCAAAGGGATAAGATAACAAACGACTCCTACCCTGCAAAACCAAGCCAAAAAAAAGGCTAAAAACTGTACTTTCTATCACAGAGGTAACAGGTTTATTAAAAAACATGTATAAAAAATAGGTACAGGCAGGAGGAAGTAAGTTTTAAACAGGAAGTTTTAATTTTATTACTTTTAAAAGCAGATGCTCTAAATGAAGTCAGAGAGAACAAAGACTTCAGATAACAAAAACTGTTTCATTCTTTAGGGCTACTCCGCTGTTAAATGAGAAATATAAGAAAATGCCTTTAAGTCAGGGCTATTCAATTAGAAATTCAGTTGGGCCAGATTTTCAGACTTAGTACATGAGCTGGGCCGGACATTTTTGGCAGACAATGAGCAAATATAATCACGTAAAAAATACATATAGATAACTAACACACTGGATGTTTATTAATTTATTACCACATCAAACAGGGCATAAACTCAACACAGAGCAGTACTTTCACTAAACTTCTGCTGAAATACTGTTTCTTTAAATTTCACACTTCAATAAGATAACTTAAACATTTTTTGACAGGTAAATACTAGCACATATTGTGGTGTGTATGAACATAAAAAAGTTCAGATTAAAAAAAAATATCTCTTGGTCACATTTAAAAGTACATTAAAAGTAACTTGCTAAAAAGCAACCTTTCAGAACGTGTTGCATTCAATGTCTGTAATAATGTTGGAATTTTTGTAAGACCTTGTCAGTGTTTGTAAGAGTTTTTTCTGGTTTTCTCGCCAGACCTAAGTCCTAAGCGCCTTGATTTTGGGCCACTCGATGGTTGCTTTTGGGCCACATGTGGCCTAAAGCAGCCCTATTCAATTAGCTCGCTGCTAATTGAGTAGGGCTGCTTTAGGTCATATGAGTAAACTACAAGGAAGAAATTACCCTGGAAATGTAAACGTCTTAGAAACCTAAACCAGTGTTATGCCTGCTGGTGAATGTAATACTAGCAAACCAAGTTCAGCATTTTCTTAAGTGTCCTGTCATAGATTTCACCCTGAAACTGCTTTTACATCTGACAAATTCATGACCATGTTATTTTCATGACTGAATGAAAACAGAGACGAAGAACAGTGGATTAGCAAAGAGGAGAAAGACAAAGAAATACATATAGTGCTGTTTAAGTTTAGCTGTTGATTTATTTTTTAATTCACTGAAGAATAATTTAGACATATAACACTGGGGAACAATTTGAAAAAAAATTCTGTTGAGTTTGACTTTGGTGCTGATTTAGACTAAAATTGGCATGCTGATTCCAGAATTGTAGTCAGTTTTTTCTCGCACATCAGGTTTTTTCTCCACAGCTTACTGTCTAGATAAGCAAAATTCTTCCGATTAGCTGTAATACAATTGGACTCATCTACAGCTATGTGGCAACAGTTTTCAAAGCTTGCAAGTATTCCATCTTAGTATTTTATTTACGTATATATTTCCATTGTTTCAGATCATGTCTTCTACTGCTACCTCTCCTCGTAAATGCCCAAACAACCTTGACTCCTTTTGCTGTGTTTATGGTAGTTTCTCCAGTCCAAGTCAGAGGGCAAACATCAGTGCATTTGTCAAACAAACATATTTTGCATATTTTATAGTAGAACTCGGTGATCAAGACAAACCATAGGCTCCTCACAAAGTGTGCAAGCAGTGTGTCGAGAGTTTACAGATGTGGCCCAAAGGAACATGTGAAAAGTTAAAATTTGGTGTTAAGTGAAAACATCAGGATTTAACAAGAAAAATAAAAGCAAAATAGAATATCATAATCCACTGTCAGCTAGAAACCCATGTCTTATTCAGCTGAAATTCCAGTGTCAGTTTCCGAACAAGAACCTCCTGTAGAAAATCTGACTGATGTTAAAAATTGTTAATTGTTATTAATTGTTATCATACAGTCATATTCATCTTTACATGGAATACACTTACAACAGATATTGAAGAGTTTTACCTTAATGCAAAATGTCTGTTTTTGTTCCTGAGAAAACTTCACACTGAATTGTTAAAACTCTTCTCTGTCTCTGTTTCCAGAGGAAGTTCAGCAGACCATGGACCGCCTGCTGCGCTCTAAAAGATGCATACAGATCGACTTGCCTGAGCCTGACAGGTGGGCACACAAGAACATTAACAATATCCCTTTATTATTGACTTAGGTAAAGCCATGGAGCACTTTTTTTTTGAAGCAGAAACCTATGGTGTAAACCATGAAGCTCGATGAGAGGGTGAGTCATGTATGTTGAGCCCAGAGTCAGTGTTAAACTCAGCTTCATCACCAGAGGATCCTCTAACTCAATCATAGTGTGGCTAATAACCTGTTTTAGGCAATGATGTCTTAATGAAATAGATTTTTCATTGTTGATCATAAGGTTAAGGAATAACAGTCCAGTGGAGTCTCAGTTAATGACACATTTACATGTTCCCTCCGTAAAAAATAAAATCAGAAATGGTCAAGGACACATCATTTAAATAAATAATTGTTTGTCAATTTCATTATGTATTTGTGCATTTTTGATTATGTAAAGTTGATTATGCACCTAAAATACAGCTGCGTTTGCAATGTTAAAAAATACTTTCATCATACCGTTACTTTTGGGTATTTTTCCACACAGCAGATGCTCCGATATACTTTTGTATAATCTACTCGTAAACAGAGGCTTGGTTAAGTCAAACTTTCATTCGCAAGTCGTTCTTAAATTTGCAGGCAATTTGCATTCAATAATGTCTTGCAAATAATTGTCTTACTCACAACTACGAACTGGTTCTCCTCATTTACTTCAAAGGGCTGTTCAAAAGACTCAACATGTTCGCAAAGTCACATCTCTAGCGCAAACCACTGTGAAAATAGGTCAATAGAACTAAGCCTCTGTTTACGAGTAGAAGAAGATAATACTATAATAAATGATAGTGGAAGAAACTGAGCATAAAGGGGTAAAACTGAGTCACAACAAACACACAGGACTGTTTAGAATTGATGAAGAGTTTATCCAGAGACTGAATGCAGAGGCAGGCTAGCTATACCCACTGACTCCTAGTGTTTGAGCTAAGCTAGCAGTGGGCAAACTTTGGCCGTCTCTTTCTTTCTACGGGACGCACAGATGGAAGAATATTGTCTATCTTCTTGTCATGGACTCGGGAGTGAGGCAAGACATGAAGACAAAGAAAATGTTGGCATAGACCTTTAAACTTGTGTGACGTTTTAATAATCTGGATCTAGCATTACTGGTGTGTTCATCTGGCAGGGTGGCCTTGGAAATACCTGACAACCTGTACATGATGGAGGAAGCAGAAGGGGCTCAGGACCCTTTCTTTGGGGTCATGGACTTAAACCAACTGCCTAGCCCCTACAACATACATCAGGTACATTAGCCAAACTGTATCCTAATTTCTCTCTCTCTCTCTTTCTCTCTCTAGCCCAGGGTATAAAACTGTGTTTACAGCAGACTTCATAAAAGCAGCTGATTCAAGCAGTTAACACTTTTACATTGATAGTTAATTTACCCTGAGTTTTAATCCACATTTTTGGACAATCCAGAGAAAACATCATATTCACAATTGTGAAGAATGGTTTCATTCTTAGACTGTGATGTCATTTTCAAGTGTATTCTGTTGGAGGTTACAGTGTAGTTGGCTGTTATAGTCAATCATATTTAGCACCAAAGCACAGTGACTGTAGCCTTTCAGAGCAGACGTACCTGATTCTGAAATCATGCATCTCCGTCTTGCCAGCCTCCATTGTCCAACGGTTTCACTCAGCTAAATGCTTAACGACTCAATCAGGGAAGAGAGGTGGGAGCAGCAGGAGCTGCGGGTGTGACGACAACAGGAAGTGACTTCACAGGAAGTCACTTCCTGTTGGTCATCATGGTTACTCAGTTATACTTGGCGAAATACGTTCTCTTCGTCAGTTTACTTCGTAGGGATTGTCTTTGACGAGGTTCATGTCACATACAAGTGTTAAATTGATTCATCTGTGCGGTAGAATTTAATATGAAACTATAGTCTTAAGGTAGTTAAGCTATCGGCTAACGGCCATTAGCCGCTACATTTAACGAGTAACAAGGGCAAACAACAGTTAACAGCAGTCGGCTGTAGCGGCTAACAACAGTTAGCTGCTACAGCTAACGGCCATTTACTGTTGTTTGCTCTTGTAAGCCGTTAGCGGCTAATGGCTAACCATTAGCCGCTATGTTTAGCCTCTACATATGCTACGTCATAGAAGCGCTGCTTGATATGGATTGGTCTGTGATGAGTGTGATGAGCCAAACGATCGTCCAATCACAAGCTGCTGTTGTATTTGAAGGTTCTGTCCCTGAAAACATTTTTGCAGGGCTCCTTCCCAGATGGATTAGTGAAATATTTCCAATATGGAACTGTCCATCTGGTGTGTCAGGTTACAGGGGCTGCAACTGTCTGAGTGTTTTCTAACCTTAGATCAAATTTGAAACTCTCCCATCCTTTTCTTGCCACACTTGTTTCATAGAATTATACAGCATGTTTTCTCACACAGACACGCACTGAGGGCTGGGGCTATACAATATAATGCTTGCCGATAAATCATGGCCCTGCACTTCAGTTGTTGTTCACTCCCATGCTAACATGACTTAAATTTAGTATTCACTGTTTGCCGCTTACACAATAAATCACAGCAGACAATTCAAATTAAACATTCTCTAAATGTTGTTAATCTCTGAAACAAGTGCACTTTGTCCTGTTAGTTGTAATGTTGGGCACCTCTTAAATCATCAGAACTGCCAAAAAGTAAGACAACAGAATTCATGGACAGTGATAAGGAAACACTCTAGCTGACCCCCAGTTTTGAAGAGTCTTGTTCTAGATTTGTGCTCTCAGGGTTTAGATTGAATGTCTTTTCTATGTTTTTCTTGTATTTGTAGCCAGTGTTGATGGTGGAAGAGGCAGGCTCACAGCACTCCCTGGTGCCCAGTCTCCACACCACACCTGACAAAGATGGTAAGAAAAATATTAACATAAAATAAGATAGTGGATACACTCTGAAATGACGTGCAGGAAGGGAGCCACAGGCTGGATTTAAACCCAAACATCAAAACTGCAGCCTCTGTACTTGGGGCGTGCAGGTATAACCAATAGAGGGTTTTCGCACAATTTGAGCATCACACTGACACTTCAACCTTCTGAGTGGGAGACAGCAATGACCTGGTATTGAGTTCAGTGGTAAGAAAAACTAAAATGCTTTAACGTTCCTGAAAAGTTCAGTGATTTTTTTTGTATTTTTTGTATTTTTGTATTTTTTTTAATTTTTATTGTAACATCTGAACTTGTTGGATACCCTAACTTCATGGAAAATGATGCATAATTAACATCAATAATTTGCCCAAGTGGAAGTCATACTAATTTAATTATTTCTTTAAGTTGTAGTAAATCTGTGCACTTAAGTAATTTCAAACTGTTTTTTTTATAATACTAGCCATTTTATTCAGACTTCACTGGGCTTAATGTAGGCAACAAGCATGAAAACATAATCTAATGTCCTGAATGCCTCATCATTTAAAATATTTGTTATTTTATGAATGATTTGCTAAAATTGAAGTCTTAATTTTTCAATGCATGAACTAGATGGTTCATATTCATTACCTGAATGTATGTATGCTCAGTGTTTTGAAGCAAGTTGCTGTAACAACTAGGCCTGTGCCCAAAATATCCATATGGCAAAATGTCGTCACAAAACTCGTCACACAACTGCTTTGGCAGTTGTTGTCACACTTTGGCTAATGTTAACAATGGCACAGTTTGAAGTAGAAGCCAAGGTACATGATGAAGCTCACGTTACATCTTTCAGCTTAGGTCCAGCATCTTTTATTTTCATGCTTCTTAAGTTGTAAAAACATTTAAAACTCATCCTTGTTCTTTTCTTCTCATGAGAAAAAACAAAACTTGTCAAGAATGTAGTCAAAAGCATAGTCAATTTTCACAGTTTAGGTGTATTGGGATACATATCGTATCGGGGCCTCAGTATTGGGATATGTGTTGTATCGTGAGGTTGCTGGAAATATCCAGCCCTAGTAACAACACAGCTTTAGCTCCATTATAAACCTGACGTTACAGCCTCAAAGGTTTAAATCACATCAGCTGAAGCGGTCTTCACTGCCGTCAGCGTTGATTAACAAATAACAAAAACAGAAGACTTAAAACGTTTTAGCTGCATCGTCATTGTTCATCTTTTTTGCTGGTGTTGTTAAAAAAGCGAACTAAAGATTGCAAAAATTGGCAGTATCGTAGAATTGCAATGAAAATCAAATCGGCACCTAAAAAAGCGTAAAAAATTGAATCGGGAGAAAAGTGTATCATCCAAGTCCGACGTGTAGAAGTACTCACCCTCTTCTGCACATATTAAACTGATGAAAAATGCTTTCTTCCTTCATAGCTCTCTCCCTTTACAAACACGCCTGTCTTCTTATTCCCTCTGATATGTCAAACCAGGTTTCAGGTCACCTCCAGCTGCCATCACCCTGAGAGAAAAGGAGCAGTTGCACATTCCCGCAGCTGAGGTAAACGACAGAAAAGGTCTTTGTCATCATTTTTAGCAGCAGCAGTCGTCTTTGTGATCCGTTGGACTGGGATGTAAAACATGCCTACTACAGTTTAAGTCTTTCTAACAAACCAGCCCTCCAGGGAAAATGTTCTGTGTGTCTTAACAGCGAGCCTTGACACTATCATTTGAAAATGAAACAAAACATATTTCAATGATGTGCATAATAAAGTGAAGTTAATGGTGTAGAAAAAAGTGCATGTAAATAACCTTATGCCTGACAGACTGTCCTAGAGTCACCCCTAAAAGCTAAATGATGTAATGTCATAAATGAAGACACAGACCTATACACCCCATTAGCCTCTTCATAATGTCACTTAGGCACTGATACCGCCTTTCCCAAAGCATCATGGGCTGATGATTTCCATTTTGGTTCAATAGGATGTGACTTAACAACATCAGCTTGTGCTCAGTTTGTTTACAGAGGCACGAGGCTCATATATATACACGTAATCCACCTCTTAATTGTTCGGCCCTGGGGGAGGTTTTTGCTTTGTGTGCAGCAGCTTGTAATTTCATCATTGTCATCACAGTCTTTCCTGATGTCTTCACTTTTACCTTTAGGTCCTCTTCTGACCCTTCTCTGTCTCTGTCAAACTCTTTCTTCAGTATTTTGTGGGGGATGACCTTCCAGAGGCCACAGCCAGAGAGATTGACTTGTTGATGGATCAACCAGACCAGTTTCGGGGAGGTGGGTGCTTCTTTCCTTCACCAGTCTTCATTGTAAAGGATACCCATTGTTACCTTCTTCAGGTGAGGTGATTGTTTGTTGACAAGATTAGGCAAAAACTACTGGACAGATTTTGCTGAAATTTTCAGGAGATGTTGGTAAGAGCCCAAAATGAAAATGATTCGATTTTGATGACGATCTAGATAGCCAACATTTGCCAGTGGTTGTTTTTGTTCAGTAACTGTCTTACTAATGACAATATCAACATGATTCTGAGTGCTAGGTGTGTGTTTTAAGGGTCAATGAATCATATTGTGAGTTAACTTTATCATGGAATTGTTGCTTATGAATGTAACAGCAGTATGGGAGCTAGCTTGGTGGTGGTTTACGCTGTCCGAGTGCTTTCTAATTATGTTTCTGCAAAACTAATCTGATTTAGTACTTTTAGAGGAGAGAAAAAACTTCCCAGGGTTGAATAAAAATGGGGCATCTCTTAAATTTTTGGAGAAAAGTCCTTGATTGCTCTGACACTTAAAGAACAAAGACTATCTGATAACCTCAGCATACCTATTTGGATTTGCTTTGACACGTCATTGACATAATTCTTTCAGAGGGGCAGCAGGCTGCGGAGAGGACAAGAGATCTTGATGGAGCCATGTCTTCTATTGATCAGTAAGTCTTGCGTAGAAACTAAGAGCAGAGAAATTACTTTCTGTCTCATCTGATATCTACACACCTGAGAGGATGCACCCAGGGCAGCATGAGTATCATTGTCACAACACAAGTCTGACTTGTATGCATGTTTTAGGACAGGGGTGGGCAACATCAGTCCCTGAGAAGGCCAAATTATTATCCAGACAGTTAGGGGGCAACACTACAAACTGCAAGATACGTATTCTTTAGTATACAGAAAGTATCTAATAATGAATTAATAATATTATACTACTTTGTATTAATGAGGAAGCTGATTTAGAACAATGAATAATTCATGGAGAGAGGATGTAATAAATAAGTTCACACCACTCCTTTCCAAACATATATCATACAGTATGAACTTAAGCATTTTTATGCTCCTCTTTTAGTTTGGTTTACGTTTATCATGACTGTTTGTAGCCATACAATCTTTTATAGTTGTGTTTTAATAGTAAAATACGTACAACTTTTCTTAAAATAATAACTACACCCCCATGTACAAATTTTAAGTAAATATGCAAATAACCTAATATCATGAGCTCAACAAAAAAATTCAAGAACTTTAAACTGCTTTTCGTGCGACACGAAGACATTACAGTTTTTGTCTATATAATATATTTTACTGACACAAATTTTGAACCATATTTAAAAATACATTAAGTGATGCATGTTGTTTAAGAAACAAAATGTCTTGCAAAGAACTAAACATTTCGATAATCAAGGATTTTTAAATAAATACTTAACATTTTTGTCATTTTCATGGCTGATTTGAGTCTTTTCCCTTTAGTGTGTTTATATTTTTTTGATATTTGAAGTGAACTTCTTGCTCACACTGAGTGAAAGGGACGGCCTGTTGTGGCTCCCAGCTGTATTTTCCCCCTCTCTGTTTACTGATGTTGAAAAACAGGAAGCACTATCAATAAATCCATAAACCTTTATTTGTACTGCACCAGTTCATATCAAGTGTTATCTCAAGGCGCTTTACAATAGAGCAGGCTGAAGACAAACTCTTCAGTGTGATTTTCGTGAATAACTACTGAACTAAAATAGATATAATTATGAAACCAATTGCTAATTGTATGTTTTCATTGTCAAGGAATCTAAATATTTAGATGAAATAAAGGTAGGACTAATATTTATGGTCAAAATCACAATATGGGAGAGGACTGTGGTTCTGGCAGAGGTCTGCGCTCTCCGAGTGCTTTTCTAGTTTGTGAAGTTAATGAAGAAAACTGTCCCACTAAAGACAGTATTAATCAGGAAATGATCCATTAAAAACAGTTTTTCCCAGTATCATTCAGCCTGAACGTGAGCTTCATCAGTGCTGTCAGCTCAAACCTGTGAAAACACACCATGTCCGGACAGCGTTGTGAGTTCACGTGTCATTGTTCCCAGGATTAAGGAGACCATGCTGGGAGCAGAGCGGGACAGTATGTGGCTGATCGCCGAAGAGTCGGGTCAGCCCATGGAGGTTCCCCCGGCAGCAGTTACCCGAGAAATGACCCCAGTGCATGTTGCTATGCCAACTCCACCCTCCCGAGCATCAGGGGAAAAGGGTGACGGCACAGATTCTCTCTATGAGGAGGTGAGGCAGGTTATGCTGTCTGTTCAGTCATTATGTCACACAGAACATAAACAATGACAAAGTGTTTTTACTGACACGCTAATCGTTAACCTGAATGCAGATTACAGAGTGACTCACTCAAAGGTTCTTTCGTTTTGGAATCGAGTAATGGAAAGCATGTGCGGGTGTGTCACTGCTGTACTTCATACTTTCCAGATTGAGTGTTGGAGAGTCCCTCTTTTAAGGATCCAAACATTAAGCTGATGTGTTTTTCTTGTTATCAGGCTGCTCCTGTTGTAAGGAAGCCAGGACGAGGTCGCCGGCGCCAACTGATCTTTGCTGATTCTCAAGTCCAGATCTCAGAACGAGCAATGAAGGAGCAGATTGAAAACCTAAAGTCAGAAACGCGGGACCTGGTACTTGATCCACTGACTGTTTCACTTAGCCATATCATGTTCATGCTTTAATAAATCCATCTTAAGGTTTCACTTGTACACAGAACCTCTCCAGTCTTTCAGCCACTGACAAATAGAGTTTTCAACCTCTGCATTTCTGTAATCAGTTTTGCTCTCAAAGTATTGATGAGGGTATTGGTCAATTAAACCACAACCCTCCCTCTGTTCTCGACCTACAGGGAAGTGCTCATTGATTTTATTTTCCTCCCTCCATCCCTTTCTTAATTGCATTCTATTTCTTTTAGAGATAATCATTAATTCTACTTCCCCTCACTCTCTCTATTCTGAACTCTGTTTTTTTTCTGTTCCATTCTCCTAATTGTTTTCCCCTCTTTAACAGACAGAGGTGTTGATAGACTTGAGTGCCTTGAGGAAGCACGCTGCCCCTGCTCTGCTCTTTGTCACCCCCTGTGGACGTAAGTGTGAAGTGCAGCCCTGAATAATTTGATCATTTTTATGAATGTCTCAGTTTAAGACAATTTTAAAGATTGTACCATATTATCAAAAGACAAGTAAACTGAAAATTAACATACACATGCACAAGTTGAAAATGCTAACATAGTTTTAGAGTCACAGTCAAGGAAATCCTGTGTTCTTAATAACTGACAGTAATGATAGAACAGCAATACAGAGTCCAAAACCTTTTGTAATACCAGACTCTCACTTAAATGTGGCCAATTTTACATTAAAGTAAATAAAATGCAAAGAGAACAGTAAACATAAAATTTACAGTAGACATCAAGATAAACACCAAATAAGCCAGAATCCAAAACATCTTTGAAAGTCAGATGAAGTAAAATGATTAATAAACACCTGAGCTAGCAGACAACCCTGATATAGTAATATATAACATAATATAATGTTTTATAGTAACAGGGAAATTAAATGTAAAATGTGCCAGTCTGTTGCAAAAAATTGACCCACAACCTCTCGTACATCTCAGGATCAAAGAAGTAGATTTTATAGAATAATCATGTATTATCACCAGCAACAGACTTAAAGGACCTCCAAACATTTTATCAGAGCTGAAAACAGCTTCCAAGAGAATTTTGAGATGTCCTAAAATTCAAATCCATAGAAAAACTTACAAATTATGATCAGCGTTTGAATGTGACTAATGACATTGACTCAAGTTACAGTGGTTAAATAGCTTTGTTGTGGTCTTGTTCTTTTTTTGAGTCATTTTTAACCAGTACTTTTAATTGTAGTTGGGATTTTTTTCAGATGTATTGTACTTTGTCACATTTATCATCTGAGTTTTGTTCAGAGAAATATAATAAAAAGCTAAATTGATGAGTTTTCCATCAGCTGGTGTTGTCCATATACCAACATTCTGACTTCAGTGCTGAACAAAAGCTCAATATTACATACTCAACACTGAAACAGTACTTATAACTTAATCATATCAGTTACATGCATATTGAGCCACGTTTAAGCATGTCAGTGCTACAGTATAAGTTAAGGCTGAATGAGTTTGGGGAAAGAAAGATATTTAAATATTTTTATGTCCTGCAATCTATATTGTGAAACTCTTAGGAAATCTTTGAGGATTTTTTATAAGAACTCGCTATGCTGCGCTGCTGAACGTCCATCTGTAAAGACCAGTCTGAAAGACACCAACAAACCTGTTTAGATGTTAACCAAAGTTATATAAAAATTAGGGATACACAATATTATTGGTTTGATATCGATATTGGCCTATCACAGCCTTAAAAATTAAGTATCTTATTAGCCGATACTGACATTTTTGCAAATATTTATACTTGAATATCAGCAAGTTATACAAATTATACAAGTTATACAAAATTGATGCACCTCATCATTGCGTGGGTACATTTAAATATCAAGGGTTTAATTTTTTGCAAGAGTTAAAAGCTGTTTTTCTTGTTTTACGTTTGTTCATGTGATAATATTCTGTAACACTGAAAGAAATCAGTCAATTTTTATTAAGCACTGAGCTTGTGCTCTTGACCTTAAATATCAGTGTTGGCGATAATAATTCAAAAAAGATATCGGCATTTCGGATATTAGCAAAAATCCAAAATAAACCCCATTTTTAAGATATGAATAAAGTAAAGCGAAAAGAGAAGTTTCAGCTCAAAGTCTGTTGACTAACAGTAACATCTCTGTATCTGTGGAGGCTTTGTAGCGCCTTGCACTTTTAACAGGCAGAAACTCAAACCCCGAGTCCACACGGGGGATGCTGAAGATATCAGACAGACTTCATTGTAAATAGTCATGTAAACAAGGAAACTGAGGGTTTTGGTTTCCATCAAACAGTTAAAATACGGCAGCCTGACATGCTTTGCGCCATGCGACTGTTGGGAATGTGCATACTGCAACAACACTTTTTAAATGAAAAGTTGTTCTGCAAAAGTGTTATAACACTTGAGTGATTACACACATAGTAGGTCACAGTTTGAAAAAAAAATGTTTTTGTCATCTTATAAATGACCCAGTTCATTTAGTAGATATTCTGTGTGTATTTGGTCAAAACAATGTGCTTATATGAAACCACAGCTCACTGGGTGAAGTAAATACAGTTTTACTCATGTCTTTAAATCTTATTTCATGTGTTTTAGGAAAAAAAAATCTACTCTTCTGTGGTTATTGCTGACTTGGCTTTTCATTTGGAATTATAGTCATTATTTTTTTACTTTTACTTTTACCGGAGTAGATTCATGGATTAATACTTTAACTTGTACAGCTTTGTAAAGCATCTGAGTTTTACGTGATAAGAACATTTGTGTACTCTGTCCACCCCTGATAATGACCAAACCCTATCCTGCGGTCCCCTTCTAGTCCTCCTCCACGACGACCTCCAGGCTCTGTGGAAAAAGTCTACTTCACTCACCCCTTCTGCAAAAAGAAGTGAGGAAGAGGAGGCCAAAGAGGAATCAGAGCAGGACAGGGAAATACTGAGAACAGAGAGAAAGAGGAGGCTCACAAACCAGAGAGAGGTGGATATGTCACTTTTTTGTAAAAGTGGGTGTGGGAGTGTGAATTAGGGATGCAAACTACTACTGGAGCAGTCTATCAGTATCAGAAGATCTTTTTCTAAACAGGTGATAGTCTATTTTGGCAGATGCGAAAGTGGTTGCAGATATTTACAGCTAGGTTTTTTTGCAGGTAAAATTTTGCCAGAAATGATTCATTTATAAGCTGTTATATTAGAAAATGTACAAAGGTACCATAATGGCTAATCTCATCATCGCTGAAGGTCAACTTTTACAAATCAAAGGTATAATGTACCAATTAAAAAAAACTTGTTTTTTTGGTTCCACATCTATTTTTGACACAAATGGACTGTAAACATTAGAGACACATGTCTGTTCTTAAGTGGAGACTCTGTGTGATTATTATTATTTATGAACTAAACAACTTCAGTGTTTTTCTTACTTTTGTTATCATAATACTTCCTCATATCATTACAATGACTTTTGATTTTGATTTTTTTAAATGAAATGCTTTGGCAAAAATGCCTTACAACATTCCTGCAATCAAAGCTACTGGGATGATACTGAATTGACAAAGTGAGCAGATAGATATAAATAGATAGATATGCTAATTCTAACCTCTTGGGGATCTAGTTTCTTGCCATGCTAAAGTCAGCGAGGCTATTTCTGGAATTTTGTAACACTTACAAGAGGTAATCTTTTGAGCAGCTGGCATGCAGCTGTTTTCTGCCAACTGTGTTCAGAAATGAGACAAATCAGATAATAAACCCCGATACTGAAAAACTTTATGAAACACTCTCGCTCAGGTGTCCAGTGAGACGGGACTGCAGCACAGTGAAGGCTCATGTAAGGACTGTTCCTGTTTTCTTGAGCAGTATTTAGGTTGTTGTTGTGATTACAGACACATTATTTGCAGCCATTGATTTTGTGTTTTTGTGTCCAAACAGCTGCATTGGAGGTGATCCTGGACATGTCCAAGGAGGACAAATCTGCGAGCAATGTAATGACTCCTGTAAGCAGATGGTAAGTCTCTGATTGGCTGACATCACACAGCCAGAGGGATAAAGAAATAGATCACAGTGTTTGGCTGTTTGTGTGAGCAGGTCCCCACAAGAGGAGCCTCAGCTTCAAATGGAGCCTATAATGGAGGAAAACATCGAGATGCCTGAGGCTCAGAATGATGCAGAGAGCAGGGACATGCTGAGGTATCACATTCAATACACAAACTGACAGTGCCATCATTCATGTTGAATCAGTAAGCCTTCCTTCACTGGTGAAATAAAGCCTTTCATTTTGGTTTTAGCCTGACAAACTGTTATTGTGCAGTGTCAGTCCTCCCATCATTATGGTCAAGAAAAACTTACATGTGAAGCTTGATTCTGAACATGTCTGCTTATGCCTCTTATGTTTGTTTAGTTTGATCTCCTGCAGTCTGCAGAGGTTTGGAGCAGTCACTTTTGACTCTTTGGTGCCCCCAGAGGCAGACCGCAACACTGCAGCTCATTCGCTCTACAAATTGTTGGGTGAGGATTTCTTAATCTTGAGATTTCTTGCCAGTTCCAGAAAAGCTCATTACGTTACTCTTGACAGGAAGTAGGGGTAGAAATATGTGTGTGAGAGAAAGATGCTCTATGACATAAACTAACAACAGTCAAGTGTAAAAGATTAAAGAAATTTGTTAACTTTTTTATTCTTTTAGTATCTTGTCTAACAAATTCACCTTTGCATCACTATCATGTCCAATGTAAGTTGGTGGTACTCTTCTTCAGAAACCGTCCATGACAAGCAGATAGAAATCATTCTTTCAACTGTGTGTCCAGTTAAAGCTTGCCACCGCTAGTTAGCTTAGCTCAAACACCGGGAGCAAACAGGTATAGCTATCCAGGCTCTGCCTGCAGTCATCAGATAAACTCTTGAGCAACTCTCAACGGTTCTGTGTATTGGCTGTGATTTTTTTTGACCACGTTATGTTACATTATCTTCTAAAACCACTGTGCTGTCTTCTACTCCTAAACAAAAGGCTTACTTTTGTTGACCTACTTCGTGGAGGTTTGTGCTAGCGATGTGACATTAGCGAACGAGTTGTCTTTTGAACAGCTCTTTTCATAAGTGAAAATGAGTCACAACAAGCACACAGAGCCATTTTAGAGTTGCTGAACAGTTTGTCTGATGACTGTAGGCAAAGGCAGGCTAGCTTTACCCGTTGACTCTCAATGTTTAAGCTAAGCTAACTAGGGGTGGGTGAGCTTTGGCCGTCTCTTTCTTGTTACTGCACGCACAATCAAAAGAATGGTGTTTATCTGCTTGTCATGGACTCAGAACTGAGAAAAAACATAAACAGAATAAAAAAGTTGGGGTTTGTTTTTATGTAAAGTTGTGCTGTCTTGTGAAGTGCAGATAAAATAGTAGCATGAATGAGAAGAGATATGTTCTGCATTATTTACCAACAACAAAAGAAAAATGACAAGGACAAGTGAAATTAATAATGTTGATTTGAAATGGCAGCAACTCAGTGCATTTAGACCTGTTGAGGATTGTCAAGAAGTCACTACAATGCAGTGTTTAATTTGTTTGATAATTCAATAATTCAGAGGTGCTCTATGTGCCAACTCAAGAACATGTCTCATCCGTTTGATGAATGTAGAGTTGACAGTCTTCAGTTTGTATCAGGACCTGCTCAGATTGTTCAGTGAATCATGCTGATGCCGTTTGTCTCTCTCTTTTTTTAGAGCTACTGTCAGCTGGACACGTGGTCGCACAGCAGACTGAACCGTACAGTATCATTAGCATAAGCTCTGGACCTCGCAGCGTGGTTGCCTAAGTGTTCACATTTTCAACAGCTGCTCTACAGTTCTACAAACGCCCAGCCAACAGTTTTATAACTAATGTTTCTGACACTGGAATACTTTTCCTGTCATCAGATCATCAGGGCTCACTTTCATGTTAAATGTTTCATGTTGCTGCATCGATACAGTTAAAATGTCCAGAAGAAAGAAACAATGAACTTAGATAACTTGATTTTTAAACTAAATTTTAGGAACATTTACAGGATTTTAAACATTTTAATGTTTTTAGCATTTTAATATTTTGACACTTAATGCTTATGTATTTTAAATATTTATACCAATTGAGTAAATGGTGTATGTTTTATATGGACATATTGACAAATGGAGATGAAACAATGTTCTAGGCTGTAACTTTAAGTTTTATTCTCTGTTATCTTTTCAATTGAATGAGTTGCTGTTCATGTTTGCAGCTAGAGTTTTTCTAAGTTGTAATGTAAAAACTACATTTTAATATATGTTTTTGATAAGCTGAACTGTGTATGATTTTAAATAATTTTACAAAAAATATTTTTTGTATATTGCTGTGAAAAATAAACACCAGTAGTAATTGTTTCAGGGTGAGGTAATCCTTAATTGATCGCCAGGGGAAATATTGGAGCATACGGCAGCACAGGGCAAATAAACATCCAGGAAATAACAATATAACAATGAAGAAAGAACACATTAAAGTTTAATACTTGAAATGTAGGAGTAAAATCAGTTTTGTTTCAGATACAGGACATTGTCAGATATTCTGAACAGCAGCTTGCAAGTTAAATCAAACTTTATTTATATAGCACTTTTCATTAAAAAAATGTAGCACAAAGTGCTTTACAAACAGACAGATGAATTAAAATGAAGGATTTATGACCCAAGCCCACTCCACCCAGCCCTTGAACCCGCCCACACCGCAATCCATACACAGTGTTGATAAAAGCATCATAAATAAAAGACGATAATAAAGTACACTGCTGTACCCAGTACGTACTGAGGAGACACCATCTTAAAGGTTTAAAAATGAGAAAACACTGGAGGTTGGGTAAAAGTGTAAAACTAAATGTATTGTTAAATAAAATAAGAAAAATAAATTTAAAAAACAATAAAAATAAACAAATTGAAATGAAGTTAAAACAAAATAGAAGAACTAGAAAATAAAATAAGGAAAGATAGAAAAGATAAGATAAAATAAAATAAAGTGGGCTGTAATTACAATAAATATAAACACTAAAAGGTAATTCAGGTAAAAGCTAGACTAAAAAGATAGGTTTTGAATTTGTTTTTAAAGACATTAACATTAGGTGCAGCTAAGTGACCTATAAATATCACAGTGCAATAAAAGTCCAGTTTGGCTGAAATAAAGTGGACTCCTGTGCAGTCACGAGTAAGATTATATGAAAACAAGTGATCTTGGATAAATAAGTGACAGGGTGAGCTAAGTACTTTTTGCTTGTGTTACGAACAGCAGTGCAGTAATGTTGAGTTGAGCTTATCGAGTCTTTCTAGTCTTTGACTACTTAATGCTGCTTACACCACAGGTCACGTCAACCCATTCACTTTCACATTTCACTCACTGATGGTATTTGGATACACTAAGAAGGAATATGGGTAAATGATCTTTGTTATGCACTGAAAAAGTAGTTTAATTAGGCTTGATTAACTCATTTTATTGGGTTCTACAATCTGCGTTTTATCGTAAATATAACTATTGGTGTAGTTAATTTATTAACACTAAATGCTTTTGATTAATTTAATAAGCATATACGTTGGATCTTGCAAATCTTTGTAGTGTGGCCCTTCAACAGTCTGGATGACAATAATAAGACCCTGTAGGTCATTGAAGATTCCCATCCCTGTTGTTGAGGATTAAATGGATTCTGAAAATCTATCTATCTATCTATCTATCTATCTATCTATCTATCTATCTATCTATCTATCTATCTATCTATCTATCTATCTATCTATCTATCTATCTATCTATCTATCTATCTATCTATCTATCTATATATACATATATATATATATATATATGTCAGTCAAATAAAGTCCAAGAGTAAATTCCTTGTTTACAGTTTGCAGCTCATGGTGCAGACAAAGTATTTGGACTTTGTTATTGCCTCGCTAGCAGAAAACTCCCGCCTGACCTCATGCCTCAGTAACTCAATACAATTAAAGTGTTTGCTCATTAAATGCACCGGGGATCGCTCTGTGTGTGTGTGTGTGTGTGTGTGTGTGTGTGTATGTGTGTGTGTGCATGAGGGTAAGACCATATTTATGTAGCACCTCTTCGTGATTCAGAGGCCAGAGCTGAGGTCAGAGCTGTGGTCACAGAACAGAAATCCTAATTTACATCAACATAATGGAATGAATATTTTGTTGATACTCCTTGTGATACATTCAAGGGGTGGTGCTATGCCAGGAAAGGTCTTCTCCACTGCCATGCTATGATTTCCCTCCAAAAAGAAAAAAAAACATGTAAAAGTCTTCATGTCTGTTGTGCCCCATGGCTTGCACCTCACTTATGAGCATCTTTATGATTTGCAGTGTGATGTAAATCTGCTGACAGCAGCTTGATGCCACAGTGGGCAGTGTACGATTATTGTTTGCTTCAGTGGCACCGTGGGACAGAATGACATCACGCTGTTTACAGACACCGCAGGGAAAGAACAGACAGCAGTAACTAACTATGACCCCAGCACTGACACGTCATCACTATATTCAGCTGTTTTGGAAACTTGTAGGCATGCTGCTGCTTATCTACACATCCAGAGGACACTGAGCAGCAGTGGCATGTGTCTGTGACCACACAGCTTTTGTTTTAGGTGGAAACATCCTGAAAATTTAGCTGCTCAATGCTAATGTTATCATAGATGTTTTTTTTTTTACTTTGTTTATCTGGATTTTTTTTCTATAAAATGTATACATACAACAGAGTGTGGTTCTATTCAACAAAATCAATACCAAAGATAATTAGAAAGCACTCAAAGTGCACAAACCCCTGCCAAGGTAGCACATTTTGCTATTACATCTACTGTATGAGGAAAAGTTCCATGATAAATTTAGCATCATATTATGATTCCTTGACCCTGAAAACCCAGACCTTGCACTCAGAATCATGTTGATATAATTATTAGTTAGACAGTAGTTGAGCTAAAACAATCATTTGCTCGTGGTGGTTATCTTGATCACCATCAAAATTGTGTAATGTCTAAGTTGGGGCATTCCCAAAATCCCCTGGAAATTTCAGCAAAATCTGACCAGTGGGTTTTGCGTAATCTTGCAAACAGACAAACATATGGCAGCAAAAACATAACCGCCTTATCAGAGGCAACAAAGACAAGAAAACACAGAAAAACTGAAATATACATCAAATAAACAACAACACAAGCACAAAGAAACGAAGCAGACTAAATGAAAATAATCATAAAAGTAAGAGCAAGCAGGAGCCTCTAATGAGAATAGACGACAATCGTGAGTAGATAAACTAGAAGGTTGTAGTTGTTTCACACTCCCCTCCACTGGTGATTTATATTTGCTTACAAAACAAATCAAATGGCATTGCTTATACCATTGTAATGTAATAACATGTCACCCAATTTACATACTTAAAAGATTACAAATACAAAAAAAATCAGACTTATTTGGTAACATCGATGGTAGTAATTGAGCATTGCTTTACAGTTGAATCAACATGAACGTTTCCATTTTAAGAGCTAATTGTAATAAACAGTTTAAGCATAATTAAATTTAAATGTATTTTTTGGGGGCGTTTTGGGCCTTATTGATAAGAGAGAGACAGTGGATAGGCTTGTGAAAGGGGAAGACACTCTGCAAACTGGTCGCGGGTGGGATTCGAACCTGGACCAGCAGATGCAAGCACATGGGGCGCGTGGTTGCCAGCCACTCCACCAAACCAGCACCCAAGCATAATTATATTGAAGGTGATTTTTGCTTGAAAGTTGAAATTTTCAGAGACTATTTTAGGTTAATGAAAATTTACAGCACATCTACATTTGATGTCACAACAGCTAAAAAATAATAAAAAAGATATTTGGTATCATCCCCTTGACTTCACCAGCACAACAATGGGTCAGTTCTTTAGTGACATCTTAGCAACACAAACCAAAGCTAGACTTAAACTGAGAGAAGACGTTCCTGTTCAGACAGGCCTTTCCAAACTGCTCTTAATACCGTTTTTTTATCTATCTCATGTAGGTGTCTTTGCTTTTAGTGTGGTTTTCGATTTTTTAATATGAAGTTCTTTAAAAAAAATAATGTTAAGGACATGTCTATAGAGCATAATTATAATATCAGCAGGGCCAGTGAAATCGATAAGGCAAACAATAAAGAATCTGAATGATAGGCAGAAGCAATATTGGCACTTATAGCTATAAAATCGCAAAACACCAAGGCTGCAGTCAAATAGTCCCTTTTGCTTTGGAAGGTTCCTAATGGAGTGAAATGATGCGGAAGTAGTTCGTGATAAGAGCTGTTCGAATAGTCTAAATGTGTAGGAAAGGTGGCTCAGTGCTTCCTTTAGAATCTCCTTTAGCCAAGGATACAGCGGACCATCCTTAAAGAAAGGAGAGATTATTCTGTCCCACAGTTCTCCGCAGCAACAGCATTTATATATAAACAGCACAATATCCGACTTCATCCGAATTCAACCAAATAATGAGCACCATCTAAGTTACCACTGCTGTTCCATTCTTTCAGAAGTTATCAAAAGGTACTTTAACTTTCCAGTAGTCTGATTCTTTGAAAAGAACAGGATACGAGACAGTTGTTGATTATGTTTTAAACATGGTTCATGCCTTTCTTTCATTCAGTTACCATTTATTTTCATGTACTAATTGGTATTCATGTTGATAATAAGTGTGGATTTATTTAAACCCTCACTTCCAACATTGGTTATGCAGACGTAATTTTTACTGGGTTGTTAATGATCAAATTCCCTGCAAGGAACAACACTGTCATGATACACAAGCACTACACAAGATGCGTCAAGATGCCTCTTCGGAAGATTGTACAAAACCCAAAACCAGTGAAGTTGGTACGTTGTGTAAATTGCAAATAAAAACAGAATATAATGATTTGCAAATCCCTTTCAATCTATATTCAATTGAATACACAGCAAAGACAAGATATTTAATGTTCGAACTGGTAAACTTTATTTTTTTGCACATATTAGCTCATTTGGAATTTGATGCCTGCAACATGTTTCAAAAAAGCTGGCACAAGTGTCAAGAAAAACTGAGAAAGTTGAGGAATGCTCATCAAACATCCCACAGGTGAACAGGCTAATTGGGAACAGGTGGGTGCCATGATTGGGTATAAAAGCAGCTTCCCTGAAATGCTCAGTCATTCACAAACAAGGATGGGGCGAGGGTCACCGCTTTGTGAACAAATTTGTGAGCAAATTGTCCAACAGTTTAAGAACAACATTTCTCAATGAGCTATTGCAAGGAGTTTAGGGATTTCATCATCTACGGTCTGTAATATCATCAAAAGGTTCAGAGAATCTGGAGAAATTACTGCACGTAAGCGGCAAGGCCAAAAACCAAATTGACTGCCTGTGACCTTCGAACCCTTGGGCGATACTGCATCAAAAACCGGCATCACTGTGTAAAGGATATCACCACATGGGCTCAGGAACACTTCAGAAAACCACTGTCAGTAACTACAGTTCATCGCTACATCTGTAAGTGCAAGTTAAAACTCTACTATGCAAAGCCAAAGCCATTTATCAACAACACCCAGAAACGCTGCCGGCTTCGCTGGGCCCGAGCTCATCTAAGATGGACTGATGCAAAGTGGAAAAGTGTTCTGTGGTCTGACCAGTCCACATTTCAAGTTGTTTTTGGAAACTGTGGTCGTCGTGTCCTCCAGACCAAAGAGGAAAAGAACCATCCGGACTGTTATAGGCACAAAGTTCAAAAGCCAGCATCTGTGATGGTATGGGGGTGTATTAGTGCCCAAGGCATGGGTAACTTACACATCTGTGAAGGCACCATTAATGCTGAAAGGTACATACAGGTTTTGGTGGAACATATGTTGCCATCCAAGCAACGTCTTTTTCATGGAGGCCCCTGCTTATTTCAGCAAGACAATGCCAAGCCACATTCTGCATGTGTTACAACAGCGTGGCTTCGTAGTAAAAGAGTGCAGGTACTAGACTGGCCTGTCTGTAGTCCAGACCTGTCCCCCATTGAAAATGTGTGGCGCATTATGAAGCGTAAAATACAACAACAGAGACCCCGGACTTTTGAACAACTTAAGCTGTACATCAAGCAAGAATGGGAAAGAATTCCACCTGAAAAGCTTCAAAAATTGGTCTCCTCAGTTCCCAAACGTTTACTGAGTGTTGTTAAAAGGAAAGGCGATGTAACGCAGTGGTAAAAATGCCCCTGTGCCAACTTTTTGCAACGTGTTGCTGCCATTAAATTCTAAGTTGATGATTATTTGCAAAAGAAAATAAAGTTTCTCAGTTCAACCATTAAATATCTTGTCTTTGCTGTGTATTCAACTGAATAGAAGTTGAAAAGGATTTGCAAATCATTGCATTCTTTTTTTATTTACGATTTACACAAGGTGCCAACTTTACTGGTTTTGGGTTTTGTAGTTTCACTGCAGTGGTGTTAACATCCGCTGTCACATGATGACGTAGCATATTGTAAGTGTAGTCAGATTCTCTTTGCATGGCAGTTTTCCTTTTCTAAGTCCTTCTGAATTCTCCTTTCTCCTTTCCTTAACCTCATGATGTTTTCCATCGAGGTTACGAAAAAGTGGTTAGGAAAGGGCTTAGGAGGTGACTATTGGACTGCAGCCCGAGTGTTTTGGTAATGTTCCAGTGATCCCTGTAACGATACAGAAACACGTGGCTTGTGTTTGTTTTTCTTTGTACATCCGAGAATGTGACACTGAGCTGTTAGTGGCCCATATATCAAACTTCTGAAATGAAACCGAGGGCAAAGAGAGGAGAAGAACGATGAGGGGAGGTTCAGTTATGGTGATGTGGCTCAAGTCATTATGACCATCAATCTGTTCTGAACCTGAAGTGATCCCTTGCTTGTTTTCTGTAACTGATTCCACCTTCAAAAGTCAAGGCCCTACTATGTTATCCAACTTATTTTGTCGATGACGGTTCTCCAGGTCATGGTCATCCAATGCTGATCCAAGTGAAGATTCTCCAAGTTACGGTCATCCAAAGTAGCAACTAGCCTGGTTAAGATACTTGAAGATGTTTCACCTCTTTTCCATAAGTTTTCAACTTCAGATTTCAAGAAGCCTTTAGGAGACACAAAATGCCTTCAAGAATCTGAATCTGTTGCCTCTGGGATCAGGGTTGTCTAAATGATTTCTTTAAAGAAAGGAAGATCTTTGGCTGCCAGACTATAAACATATTTACCTAAAGCCTGAGCTCACACAGGTCAGGACAGATTGATCATTAGCAAAGACTGAGCAGCACAAACACCACCATCCGTCCATCATCATCCGACAGTCTAATAAACCTAACATCGGAGTGACACATTACACACACTTGCGCAGACTGCTTATATCAACGGTGAGGGCAGAGCTCAATTCTGCATGCAGTCGGACACACTTTCCAGAGACACCAGAGGACACAGAGCTCTGAATCCTCTCCAGGGAGGAAGGAGTGGACCAGCCAGTATCCGCATCAACAGAACTGCTGAGGACAGAGGAGCAGATACTGGGCATCAGTCAGACAGATAAAGCCAGCAGGAGTGAGGAATATATCTTTTTTCCTTCAAGTCACTGATTAGAGAGTCAAGCTGGCAGCAGAGGACACAAAGAGCTCACCGGAGGAAGGTGAGGCTGATGTCGAGCAGGCGGACAGACAGTCAGACGCAACAGCAGAAAAGGAGTCCCAAGGGCCAATGGTGCGGGTTGAACTGGAGTGGGAAGTCCCGATGTCAGTGGCTCTGCCCATTGAGGTGCAGCCTGATCCTGCACACCAACCATTCCCCTTCTTAGACACAACACTGGCTGACCTGGGCATCCAAGAGTAAGTCTGCTCCCACAGTGAGAGTCTTGAAAGGCAATTTCACGATGACTCACTTACAAAGTTCCGTGCATCTGTCATTAGATCAGAGGTGAAGGAAAGAGTGGTGTGGGTCGACAACAAGAAGACCCAGGTCAAGAGCAAAGCAGGGAAGCTAAAGGAAAAAGAGATCACCATCCTCGAGGTATGGCTTTGGAATGTTGGGAACATAACTTCAGTCCATGTTGATCTTTTCTATTTTGCTTTGCTTTTATCAACTTGAAAGCACAAAAATAGGAGTATGAGTCACACTGTCAGATTCTGTTTCTACTTACAGGTGAGAGTTAAAGCTCAGAAGCCTGGAGACAAACAGCTCCAGGAGGTGCTGTACAGCACTGAGGCTCACACCGACCGCTCCTTCTGCCGCACGGGAATGGACATCCTACCATGGAAGAGCACACCAACAGGTCTGAGTGCCGTTTGAGTTTATCAAATATGTAACTCTTGCAACTTAGTTTGTGCTAAAAGAATTGCAAATTTTTCTATTACTGTTATAGAGTGGTGCAGGAGTCCAAAAAAGGAACTAAGTTAGCATTTAGCATTTCCTAGTTCCTAAGTCATAAAAAAAGTCAGTTACGAAAATGTGCATGCGTTTCAACATTAAACTCCAAGTAATACAATGCATCCACCTTCTCAAAAGGAATTCCAAAGCACTGATGTGTTTAAAAGGTTGCTAATTAACTCATAATATGAACTACAAAAATGGCCTTCAACCTTAAGGCTAGCATTCCAGATCATTTTTTAATAATCAGTAATTAAACACAACTGCCATAACCATGGGCACCAACATGACCAGATCACTAGATTAATAGAAGGTTCTCAAACAAGAGTTTACAACATCAATTTACATATTGGAAACATTTAAACTGCTTTAAGTCAAACCACCACATTGTAGTTCCTTTAGCTGCATTCACACATAAACATATACAGTATATGCTGACCAACATTGAGAAATCATTAAAATAATAGTTCAACAACTTCCCGGAGCCAATTTCGCTGTGTCCAGTGCAGGTCAACGAATCTTTAAGCGAAGTGAAACAAGTTGCTGGTGGTCATATATGCATGCATGCTAACCATAGGAGAGATTTTGCTAACGTAGCTTGGTGCTGGATAACATTGTATTAATGTATCGTGAAGCTCAACAAAACACCCTATCAAGCGAAGGTATATGTTACATGTTCACCACATGTAGCTGCAGCAGGTCTTCATATTTAGACAACAAGCCTCGAGGATAAAGATGGCCACCCCAGAAGGGTACCTCAAGTTGTACAAGGAGTCCAGTCCTGAGGTGGGAGCTGGAGCCAGAAGAGATGAATGCAGCTGTAACAGAAGCTTTCATGTTAGTCATGCCTGATTTGAACCCTTCCAACTGAATGTGACCACAGAAATGAATACCCTGCACCTTTTTTCCCGCCAGTCTTTCTCCCAATTTAACTGAGCCTAGTTGAATCATAGTCTTAGCCATCTATTCTTTGCTAGCTTTCACAGCACAATCACTTGTTCTCTGTAGCTCAAGTCTCTCGTGTTAGCGGATGCTACATTGCATAGCTAATTTTATATGAACTGAGTTATTACTGCCTTCGTACCAAACCAACCAGTGGCAATTAGTATGTCCTCTGCCATCAACAATGTATTTTAGTAGAGACCACTCCCACTCGTGGACTTCTGTTCATTTTTCCACATAATTCTCTGTAAACCCAAGAGATGATCAGGCAAGAAATTCCCAGTAGATCAACAGTTTGTGGAACACTGAGACCAACTTGTCTGTAACATTAAACGTCAGCTCCCATTTAACCCATTTGATGTTCAATGTAATTTTAAGGCAGTTCATTATCGCCGCCATGATGTTATGTTATTGCCAGCATCTGTTTTTTTTTTGTTTGTATGTTTGTTTCTCTTTTAGGAACTCAAAAAGTTATGGATGGATTTTGATGACATTTTCAGGAAATGTCCAGATTGGGACAAGGAACAATGATTCAATTTTGGGAGAGATCCGGAGCAGCGTAAAACCACCATGGCGAAAAATGCAATTTTCATGAATGACTACTGAACTAAAATAGATTTTATGAATCCAGTTGCTAATGGCATGTTTTCATGGTCAAGGAATCTAAATATGTAGATGAAATAAAGGTAGGACTAATATTTCTGGTGAAAATAACAATATAGGTGAGGACTGTGGTGCTGGTGGAAGTCTTCGCTCTCAAAGTGCTTTTCTAGTATTAATCTAGTCTTTATGCCTAACTGCATTTGTTCATGCCTTGCCATTTGTTGATTAAATAGTTACTTTGATAAGCATCAGAACAGGTACACCTAATAAGGTGATCAGTAAGTGCAGTTGTTTGTTTGGTGGTATGTATATATACTAAATCTGAACTCCTGTATCTTTAAAGGAGAGGATGGATTGACACCAGTGCAGATGACTATGGCATTGGAAAACCAGCAGCCAGAAGTGACCAATACAGAGGGTCAGCGGGACATCTGAGGAGAAATGAAGAATCACCATCGTAATCCTGATGCAAAGCACGTCTCTAACACTATTTTGATTCCATGATGCAACTTTGACTTAATTGATAGGACTCAAAGTGTTGTCAAGTGCTTTTTTTCCTGTGGTAAGGCGAGGCTTGGTACAAAGTAAAACAGACCAGCATGGTAACATCATGCTCAATTTTTGTAGCATTTGTAAAAAAGAAAGAAAAAAAAAAGTTTTGTACTTGTTAAAGCTGTGTTGAATGATTCTGTTAATAATGTCAAAAGAAGAGACCGGCCCAAGTCAGTCTCAGGTTGATTTGCTGGAAGTAACAGCAGCATGTATTGAGGGTGAAGTGAGTGCAGTTTTTGAGCGTTGTGTTTGTTCAGTCTGTTCGCTTAGTCACAGAGCTCTGGGGGGTTTCTCAGCTGTATTGCTGCCAGAGTTCACACAATACACAGCAGAGATGGCCTATTAAACAGACCCTTTCAGAAAGCTCACAGAGCCCTCTGCTAGACCACACAGCAATGACATGTGTCAAACACAAGGACTGACAGCTGGTGATGGAAATGAAAGTTCATTTTACATTTATTGCTTTATGCTCAAACAACAAAGCCTTCCGATTGTACAAACAGTGGCAAAATGGGACAGGAGCAATTTATATGAACACAGAACAGAAATGACAGCTAAACAAAACAACAGTAACAACACAAGGTGGTGAACTAATTCTTAAAATAATAAAACTTGGACACTGCATGCATATGGGCAAATAAATAAAAATTAACGCGTAAAGGCTCAACTTCCATATGCAGTAACAATATTAGAATAGTTGAAGTGCTGTTTTTCGATATATTAAAGTCTCCAAAACTGTCCCATTTTCCAACTACAGTATAAAACTAGCATTTATCAGGCTTTTACAACAGAGGACAAGGATGAGAGGGGGCTATGAGCCAGAGATGGCTGCGCTTATTTTGCCCTGCTGCTCTCCAGGAAGTGAAGTCACAGCTGCTTGGAAGTCAGCAGAGTTTTGCTGAGCAAATTCTTTAAGCAGCATGGCCAAAGTGTTCTGAGTGTCTGTGGAAGAAAAAGAAAATAAGAGAGGATGTTGAATAACACTGAGTGTGGAGGATTTATAATATCAGAGGAAAGTGTTGAGTCCTGCTGAGACTGAAGATGTTAACGTTCAAAACTGACCAGATGGATGGCAGAAACAACTGACCCTTTGTCAAGCCCCGCCCTTTGAAAGACATGATTTCTCAAACCCAGTCTTCCCATTAACTTTAACTAGGTAAGACAATGGTCTCTCCCATTTGAAATAATTAAATATCACTTCTACTGGAATAACTTCTTTTCATGTTTATCAATTTGATTGTCATAAAAATGGTGTAATTGAAAGAATAAAAACAAAACTACAGTAGCCTGTTCCAAAAAACTCAAAATCTTAATAAATCTTAAAATAATTCTATATAAATTGTGAAAGTCCAAAGTGATTTCATCTACTATTCACTGTTCACATCAACTCAATATTCTTGGAACACAAAATACTGTCACCATCAAAATGTTCTCTCTTATGTTTAAGAGTAGGAGGGTTAGATTTTAACTGTCGATTTAACACTTCTGTAAATTTCACCACAATGCATTTAAATAGACTCTGCCAACAGAGGGATTTTCTAAATGGGTAGACCAGCAATGGAGATTCCACAAACAGCTTACATCTGTGTCAAACATCAGAGGTTTCTAAAAACATCTCTGGTTTCAGACTTTTGTCTGTGCGACTGATCTAGCAGTTCATTTATCTCCTCAGAAATGTTAAGCTGTTTTTTGAAAACATAATTTTCTTTTTCTGTTGTTCAAATTGTTTTAAACAAAACATTTGCCCAAAAATACTAATCAAGACTTTTGTTGTGAAAATGTTTTCGGATGTTTCATGTTGCCATCAATGTATCTTTAGATGCTTAAGTTAAGGGGCACGTTTGTGGATCTGTAGTATATTTAACAGCTTCTTTGAATCATTTTGAGGTTAAACAGCACAGAAATTGGTTTAAACTCATTTCTAAGCTGTTGATATGGTGATTTAAAACAGGTTTAAGGGAGAGATCAAAAAGGTTTCAGTCCTTTTTGAGGTCAATCTGCAGAGCAAACACACTTGCCATTTCTTCACATGTCCTTCCTTCACTGTGGGTGAAAGGTAAAGCTGTCTCACAGCTATAAACCAATTTACATGGGACTGTAATTAATTAATCCAATTAATCTATTTTTTGATTTCACTTTTTAAAAAATGCTGGAAAAAGTCTCAACTTGAGGTATTTTCATTGAAATTCATTAGATTATTGTGGCAGATCAAACGATTGGTCTCCAATCCCCAAAAACTGAACCACAAACGGCCAAATGCATAAAAACTCTCTCACTATAGCGGCCCAATCAGGGGACAGAGGCGGAGCTGCAGATATGACAACAACAGGAAGTGGCTGCATGCTTGAAAACAACAGCAGTATGTAAAAATGATCTCTGTGGATGCAGCAAGATCTGCAGTTTTATCAGAAATAGGCTCGATTTCTCCTTTAAAGAGGAGCAAAGAACGTCACTTCAAGCTGTCTTCTGTGAAATTTTGACTTTCCTCTTCCCCACTGCTGGGACACACAGAGACACAGAAATGCTCCACTAGCGATGCCGTACTCATGGTTACCCTACGATACAAAATTTGCTCTCTCAGATGTTTACTAGGAGAACTTGGTGGTAGTGTCTTTGACAACATTGATGTCACATGTAAGTGGCAGTTAATACATCTCTGTGATCGTCGAAGAACTGACATTCTCAAAGTTTGAGCTAACGGCTAACAACAGGGTCAAGCTGCTGCGTCACACTGTGGCTTAATGTGATTGTCTGTGCTGTGACAAGCGGAGAAAATCAAGCTGCTCTGGTATTTTGTTGTTTCTATATGAAACCACTGTGGGTTGAAAGTTGAAGTTAAAAGCATAACGCTTAAACGTGACTGTAATTACTTAATTGCTATTAACACAGTAATTTGGCAGCCCTAGTTTTATTTGGCATAGATGATTACTGCATGTTTTTAAAAAGACTGTCATCATCCATAACGGTACAATGCTACAGCCCTGTTTCAGACCCACTGTAGACAGAATCTTCATACAGACAGTGCTGTGCAAAAGTCCTCTGCAGATGGGAAAAATGCTGAAGAGTAACAATGCTTCAAAAAAAAATGTTAATTTTTCTTCTTCTATTACATGTTATAAGTGAGTGAACATGTGAAAAATCTAAAAGAAATCGATATTTGGTGTGACTGCCCTTGGCTTTCAAACTGGCATTGATTTTGACAGGTACAATTTCACAGGGTCAGGGATATTGAAGCATTATGACTGGGTGCTCATCACCTTTCAAGTGTAGGTGACAGTCAGTAACTGTAAAGTCCTGGATGTGATGCTGGCTCCCACAGACCTGTAAGCTCAATATCATCAAGTGTCTTGGATTATATGAAGGGCAGAGAGACTGAGACGGTCTTCATCCACCTGAGGTCTGTGTTAAGATTCTCAGGGTGTCTGGAACATCCTACCTCGACAAAACAGTGTCCAAGTTTACTTTGCAGGATTTATGTTGTTTTGAGGAGAAGTGATGATCACCAAATGTTGATTTGATCTAGTTTTTTTTCTCTTCTTTCCCTTTGCATTTGTTCATTGTTAGAAAAGAAATGTAACAGTTTTATTCTTGACAGCATTCTTCTTTATATGAACATTTTACATCTGCCTGAAACTTTTGCACAGTGCTGCACTTTCCCACACATGAATGTTGTAATTAGTACTGTACCAGAGCAGGACTGTGTTTGTAGAGCATAGCCAGGCAGCTGAACACCGTCTTGTTCTCCTCCATGTCCTCTTTCAGTGGAAGATGAGCTGCCAGAGCAGGCATGACCTACAACAGAGCACATGTAAATACGGTTAGTGAAGCATTCCTGTCACGTGTCAGGAGCATCAAATATTAAATTCATCTACATTCATCTGACACATCTCAAATTTTGGTTGGTCAAAAGCATCAATTCACAGAGTGAGCAAAAAGCACTGAGGCCATTTCCAAACTTCTGTGATATTTCTTCTGACTGCTGTGCATTTAAAACAGAATGACCAGGAGATTTCATATAGCGAGGTACAGACTACCGAAACATGACTGAACTGTCATTTCAGTGATCTTACGGGGGTGTGTCAGTGACCATGGCATGGGTAACTTGCATATCTGTGAGCGCACCATTCATGCATATTCAGACGTCAAGTCTTTTTAGGGATGTCCCTGCTTCTTTCAGCGAGACAATAGTAAGTCGAATCAGGGTTCCCACTCTTTTCTAGAAATCATTTTCCAGGACTTTTTCCAGTGTCACATGACCAACTGTAGTTACATTGTTGATGTGGGCAGTTTTTAATTCTAGTTAGCCTTCTAAAAAACAAGATAAGGGGTTGATGAACAATATCTCTAGCTACTGATCATATTGGTCTTAGAATTTCTTTGTTTCTAACTCTCCAGCACGAACATAATCTGTTAGCTATCTGTTTAGTCTGTCTACATTTTTACTTCATGTCCTATGTGTCAAGCTAGAAGGAAGACAAATAATTTCCCAGGACAATTTAAGCTTTTCCGGGACATTTAACTTTTTTCCTCATTTTCCATTTTTTTCCAATAACTGGAAAGTTGGACAATCATTTTCCAGGTTTTCCAGGATGCGTGGGAACCCTGCTAATTCTGCACGTGGCACATCAGTGTGGCTTCATAGTCAAACAGTGTGGGTACCAGACTGGTCCATCTGGTAGGGCTGAACAATATGGCCTAATAATAAAATCCCCAATTATTTTCCATAACACTCAATTTGCAATTTTAATCAATTATCCCCTCTCATAAAAACCCTCCAATTGGCACAAAAATGACAGGAATCAAGTTTTGCCTTTGTTATCAAATCATTCCCAAACAAAACAGAATTCCCTCCTAAAGTTAAAGTGCATGTCATAAAATGTTGATTATGTGGTTCAAACAAAGGCAGGTTTGTCCACATAAACACTGAAAACTCAGTTATTTTTGCCCATGAAACTTTCTGACCAATATCTAATCTCAATTAAAAAACAAATAGAAGCCTAAACATATGCTTGTGCATAACCTGACGAGGCTGACCATGAAAACTACATTTCACAACCCGCAAAACTTAAAATTGGAGTAGGTCAAGAAAAAAAACGTAACTTTTAATGTTTAAATCTTCTGCAGAAAATAATTTTAATAAATTGATTCAATCGACATATTTCCCAGCCCTACCATCTGGGAAGGAACACACTGAAAGTGTTTGGGGAGGGCTTAACCTTTCAGAAGCATATCCGACAGGTGATTGGAGAATTGTGATGTCAATCAACATTTATAATGTGCCAGTTAGATGATGTTACAGCCTGAAGCTACTGTGCTGCAGAAAGTGAACCGTTTTTAAAACAAGCTAATCTAAAAAATGGAGTGAAAATATCCTCACTAGAGGGGATTGTAGTGTTGGTATTTGTTTTTCATTTAAGAAAGAAATGCACGCCAGAGCTGACCGAACTGCTTCTGAAGCTGTTAGCATCCATGCTAATCTCTGTCTGAGCTCTCAGTTCCTGCTGTCACTCTCAGAGCTTGTTCCTTTTCCTGCTCTAAAGGACTCTGATTGGGCCGTGCTGCATTGGGCGGCTCACATATTGTTATAGGCTGAAGTTTTTTCAGACTGATCTGCCTGATCACAGATATTAACAAATCAGGAAGATCCAGGTGCAAGATTAGCCCAGAACTCTCTCCTATTGAAAAATGTGTGGAACATGATGAAGCACCAAATAGACAACAAAGGCTGCAGACCGCTGAGCAACTGTTGTACAAAAGCTGTGACTGCACACACAGATCTTCAGCAATTGGTGTCCTTGACAACCGTCAACAGTTGGTTAAATAATAATACAAAAAAACACATATACCCATAAACAAATATGTCAATACACATACATGCCCGTATAAAATAATGGTACAAATAGTGATAAATAAATAAAATATCTGATATTGTATAGCATACATCAGTAAGATAACAACAGCTATTGTGTGTGTGTGAATATACATATATATATATATATATATATACACACACATACTCACATAAATACACAAAAAACTAAACTAATAAAAACACACACTGACACATATTCATCCACAATGGTTTGAAAAAAAAAATGTAAGCATTTGTCCAACTTTGCTTCATATAGATTCAGTCTACCCAACTGTTTGTATGACACTTTCTCTAATAAATTTCCTGTTTTTTTCCTGAAGCAGAAAGTATATTATGATAATAACTATCAATAATCTCTGCATGCCTCCAACTAAAACTGACATCAGCTGCATTTCATGAAGCACACATGAACCCTATCCATGGATGATATCTGCACCAAAGTCTGTGTTTGTTTTCACAGCAGACTGATAAATAAAAACCAGTGTGGGCTCACTGAACATGGGTCAGATGTTTTAAAAGATTCACTTATTAACAAGTTAACACTCTATCGTGTGTTTCACCTGCTCCAGAGGGACAGCTTCCACATTGCTCATGATCATCCTGCAGAGGGCAGCACACAGGTTGTCGATCACTCTAAGATCTGACTCTTTGGTCAGCAGGTTGGAAAACACAGAGAGCATCATGGGATAATCTCTGGTGAGCACATTAATAAGGAAAAACTCCACACTGATTCTCAACATGAACAGAAACACACAAATCAGAAGGATACGATACAACAATGGGTCCAGCTGCCTGAGCCAGACATCCCAGTCCGAACACGCTGTTATTCCGGACTTCAGGATCGCTGTCCCTCACTCCAGCTACCAGCACAGGAAGTAACCGGTTGGACAGTCTGCCTGCCACTCCCTGGCCTCCAGGTACACCTACTAAGGCCTGCAGGATTTCACCAATTGTGCCCAGAGAGAAGGATCGGTCTGCAACTGTGCATGTTGTTTTCTTTAAAGAGAGAAGAAAATGTTTCAGTTTCTATGCACAAATAGAATCTTTGAAATGCTGTGTTGATTTATTTAAAAGGTGGTTGCCCTGAATGTAAATTTACACAAATCATACTCAAGAAAAACAAAAAGAAGCAAGAAAAGTGTTGTATCCCTTCAGTAAATACTAATGCAGTGACAGGTATGTACTGTATACTATACATACGGAACATACTTTAAAATCTACTACCCCCTTTTGACAAATCTTTCGCACTTCCTTGGTTAAATATGTTTAGAGCTTAAAATTGTGTCCAGTTATGCAGGATCATGTAAATGTTCCTCCTCTTAAGGTCAGACTCACAGCTTTGCTCATGATAAGGGGCAGCAGATCATTTAGGAAAGGTGCAAAGCTGTTTGCAGGTACAGAAGAAGCCAGCAGAGGAATCCCCTCCCCTGCATATTCTTGGAGCATGGCATCATACTCTGCCTGAAAGACAGGAACACTGAGTCAACAAACTGTTCAGAGGATTGAGACATTATTGTGCTTGTACTCCAAAATAAACCACTGTAATTTCTGTCAGTAGCTGAAACGAGAATGCATGTAGATATGATAAGTTACAGGAGGGCAGCAAACCTCTTGGTCTTCATCCTCAGCTTCATCACCACCATCACCCTGACACACAGTCTAAACACACAGAAAGAAAGCACAGCCTTTATTAAAAAAAAAATCCACAGGATTGAACTTCATCATAATATCTTCACAGTTTTCATGAAAATGACATTCTCCAGTTTTCTAATCTGAAGATTTGCTCTGGCATAGGATAGAATTCACAGCCTCTCAGCATCAGACTAACTCACCTGTGGTATGCCATATTAAAACTTTTGCCTTATTTTTCTCTTTATTAGTCTTAAAGTGTAAAAAATGACCAAGTTATACACATTTTGAGAGCTTACTACACTATTCTTTGAATTATTTCTAAAAGAAAAAACCCTTCAAAATACAGAATCATTATCATTATTCACTTTTCATTTTGTCTCCACTACAGCAGCTTTTAAAACTAACCAATCAAACCAGGAAAATTATGTTTCACTTCAAGCAGGACTGCCTCCCACACAGGACAGCTATAATGTTTATACACCTTTTATACCTGGTTTTTGGCCTTAATCTAGACTTATTGTGTCTAATACCGCTTTCACACTAAAACTAGCGGGTCGGGGTGCTGGTTTGGCGAAGTTGTTAGCAACCATGCACATCTCGTTTACATACTTCTGCCGGTACTTCTCTTCTATCAATAAAGGCACAAAATGCCCAAAAAATACATTAAAAAAAAAAAAAAAAAAATTAGAGGGTCAAAACGGGTGTGTTGAACGCGTGTTAACCCGCTAACAATCGGCAAGTGACTCTTTTCCCACTGCCAGCAGACCCAGGTCTAACCGGCGGTAGACGAGCAGCATGGCTGTGCTTATTCCTCTGATGCATCAAGCTGACGTCATCACGTTGATGACATCATTCACAAGATCTAGCCCCTCTCCTTCCAACAATGGAAAGGAGCTTGGAGACTGTGGACTCAGTTTTCTTTACTTTGTACTTTTGTCCCTCTTTTAAAATGTACGAACTCGGCGCTGATGATAAAACCATGGGTGGAATTAGTTGCTGAGGCGGCAAAGAGTCATAAGTTACAGACAGAAGGGGTGGGCGTGACGTTATGCCGTGGGGACATTACGCCGACATCATCCGTAAATTAGCAGGTAAGCCATTTAAAACCTGTGTATCTTGCAGGGTCATACGATGCGGGCCGAAATGCAGATTAAACCCTTTCAAACTGCTGACAGGAGCCGATTGTTACCGGATTTAACAGGTTTTTTGGTCAGTCTGAAAAGGGTATTAAAAAAAACTTGAGCCCAGTTCACATTGTCTTCAACACAAATAGGCATTAGCACAGAGAAGCTACATTAATTCCACAATTCCGCAAAACCTGTGTCAGCTCTGCTGCAATAAACCTTGAATGCGCACATGGTGGAGCGCCATCTAGTCTGTGTGCAACATTTTCTCCATAATCACAGCTCTATTACAAGTTAACTTGTTTCCCCCACTCTGTCTTCCAGGATGTCCACACTGGAGGCTAAACGTCAGCAGGGGTAAATACTACGCCTTGAAATGGTAAGAACTGGGCTAGGTTACATGACAATTTACTGTAGATGGAGATAGTAGAGATGGTGAGAAATGTTAACATGTTAATATTTTCATAGTTTAGATTCATCCATAACCTCAAACTTATTACAAACTTCACAACTTCCAAGAAAATCTGCACTCATGTTTAATTTTATTTTGCTCCTTCACTGTTAAATGTCTATTTATTATGTTAAACTGTGTATAACTGACCTCCTCTTTCCTCTATTAAACTAACAGCTTTAATATTTTACCTCCAAGGATGGACAGATGACTGTATGCAGTTTGTCTAAGTATTTAGTATATATACTTTACAATAAACCAATAAATAAACAAGATGAAACACTGACAGTCTAGTCCTTGTTCCCACCATGTTCCTCCTCACCTTCTTCTTCAGCACATTACTGATGACAATGCAGATCTCTTTAAGGCGGGACGGGTTTTTGAAAACCTCTTCTTTGCATGTTTTGATGACACTGTTCATGGCTTCAAGGACTCCCATTACGACCTGACGCTCTTGCTCAGTTTGCACAGTTTCCACAAAGCACGGCAGCACCAAATCCAGCAACTTCAGCAGAGCTAGGGGGAAGAATTTAGGATGCATGTTAAGGAACAGGGACACAACAAATCAAATGAAACAGAAATAATGCACGTTCCACACAAAGTAAACTGGCAGCCTTCTACCTCACTCGCTGTAATGGAGCAGTATGATCCTAAAATATTAATTTCTTACAGATATGGTCACTCTGGCAGAAAGCAGCACATCCCATTTTTAGACTCCCCTAACAACAGGCATATTCTAACAGTTACTGAGCACTGATGGAGTACCTTGGTGGTTGGCCTCAGTGGGATTCTCCTTCCAAACTTGGTACTGAGCTCGACAAAACTGGCCCAAGGCTCCAAATGCTGCCCTGCGGACATCCTCATGAGGATACTAAAAGAGGAGAAAATTAAGAAAAGACACAAAATGCATCAAAAGTTACAGAACAATACTTCAAGAATGTCATTATTTAGAGAGGAAATGTAAACTGTTTATAGAGATAAAGGTGTATTTTATTTTATTCAGAAGAAAAAGTGTCAAAATTCAAACAAATGTCGACTTCAAGAGACAACCATGCCAAATTTTTGTTTCTATTGTAGTTTATCAGGACCTGGAAGGATGGAGAGTTAACGAAGAAGCTGGTTTCTTAAACTGTGATCCCTACAACCAGTTCAGGCTCAGGGGAGGCTCTGTTCAATCTAATGGGATGTGGTTTTACCAAACAATTACATTTTTAAGGCCTGAGTTAATGGTGCACTGTGCAAGTAATCTTTAATGTCAGAAATAGGGCCCGACCAATTCATTTGCCGATTATAGCCCTTTTTTTAAGTATTTAACATTGGCCAGAGTTTTGCCGATGTAACGCAGATATATATTCTCAATTTCTCATAAAACAGTAAACACTGTTCTGTCTCCAAGCTGCGCAGAATGATGACGTTGCAAAAGATGGCGGCGCCTGTCGTTGTAGCGGCTCTGAGCTCTGCACTGAGTGTGTGAGTGGATGATGGAGTGCATGGGGCAAAATGTACCTACACTCACACTGAGTTACTGAATGTTGATTTTGCCTGCAAGTCCATCATAACGAGTTACTTTCAGCATTCGCACAATATACAGCTGACACAGCAAGACCACCGGGCTTGCTGCTCGGCCACGAAAACAGATTCACACACAGATGCTGATGAGCGTTTTCTGACCATCTGTTGGCCACAAAACTGACAAATGGGACCTTTTGATGGCAGGGGGTCAGTTTACTCATGACTGTTCTGTGATAATTAGTATTACAAAAGCATGGCTTCCCGACGCTGCAGTTGAGCTAACTATGCTAGTGTTAGCATAGCTCCTCAGAGCTCTATGACATCATCAGCTGTCTGCTGCATAGAACTCATCCTGGGGAGACTTCAACATAGCAGGGAACTTTAATCAGGCCTGTTTAAAGAAGTTTGTACAATATGTGCAGTGTCCCACAAAATATTTTGATTTCCTCACACGTTACCTCATGTTTACAATAAAAAAAGTGGTTCTTACTGCACTAAAACCTACTCCTGATGCACTAATGAGGACTTTGGGACAGAAAAGCAGATGTGACAAGACAGAGTTCATAATTCATCCATATATTTACATTTTAAATGAGGTTATTTATTGAATTTTGCAGGAATTTACTGCAGTTTTGCACATTATTTTAGTTAGGTTACATAATTAATTTCCCAGAGGTTCAATGCTTTTCTGCAAGTTTCTGTCCTTCAAAATTCCTCTGTGCTGTAAAGTTAAACAAACACTTGTAACCTGTAATTCATACATTTATTGTTGTAGATGTTATGGTACCAACTTTTTCTTGTTTTAATTATATATATATATATATTTTTTTTTTTTTCAATTAATCGGACGATCAATTGGTGATCTGTATTTTATTCTGCCAAATATCGGTATTGGCATCGACTTCAAAAAATCCACATCGGCCCTAGTCAGAATATTCAAGTTGCAAATCAGAACCTTCTCTTGTACACACCCTGAGGTCCAAACTCCTACTCAGGGACACATTTCCTGGCTAAAACATCCGACTCCTGGGTAAACTGAATCCACCACAAGTCAAGAGGATAACTAATCTAGGAGTTGAAGGTGAAATTACTAAACGATAAATTCAGACACCACTTCATAAAATAAACAGATGGATCAGCATTATGATTTCATGTGTTTTGTTTCTCCTGATTAGCCTCAAATAAAACTACCTTCAACCTCAAAATACTCTTATGCCTTATTATATCAAACCGAATCCATCCATTACTGAAGGTTATGTAAAAATGACTTTGGGCAAACAGGAAGAAATGAATCTGCAAACAGATGCAACCCTGCAGCAACCAAATGTACACACAGATACAGTCCAGAGTGCCCTTCACACATCATTAGACAGAGCAGGACATCTACGCAAAGCAGCCAAAAGAGATTACTCACTTCTCTCATCTCATAAACCTGCTGGAAGCTGGACTCCAGGAAGGGCTGGAAGGCGGCGCTTTGAGAGGAGACATCAGACACTAGTCATTAGAATCAAATAAACTCACACTCAAAAGATGGGTCAGACATACAGTTACTATTTCATCTTCTTTGATAACATACACAACCAACTAATTTATTTATTCCCTTATGACAAAATCTCCACACAAAACATTTATCAACAAGTATAATTACTGAAATGAGTAATAGAGTAAATCTGATACCCAGTACTGAAGGCGATCTCTCCCAGAGCCTCACAGGCGTCCTCCTTCTCATCGATGTAGGCGTTCTCAACGCTGAAGCTAAGACATGAAAAACAGGATGAGACGGGGTGTAATCAGTCCTCTGCTGAGCAAGGCTGGTTTATATTTCTTCATCATATGTGAGTGCCCATGCTTGACCCGTACCTTGACACATCATTGACATCCACCTCAGGCTCATCATCCAGTATCTGATCATCACCTTTCTCTTCATGATCATCATCATCATCATCATCCAGCAGGACATAAGTCCTGTCCTCCTCGAAGTGTGCCTTCAAAGATAGAAGACGATGTCAGAAACAGATTTAGTACTTAAACCTGAAAACTTATAATATCCTCATGCACTAATGTTTCTGTTGAGTTTGTGAGGTATACCGTTATCCCTTCATTGGACTTGAGTGCAAGCAGCATGACTGTTGTGATGGCAGTAAGATGAGGAGTCAGGCACTGTGGGCTGACTGTGGAAACTGCAGAGTACAGACTGTACCTGGAACAGGGTTGTGCAAGGAGAAGACAGGATTAATATATATATATATGGAACTGTGTTCTTACTGTCACTTTTCTCTTTAAAAATGACAGCAAAGACTTCTGTGATGAAATATATGTAAATGCTTTTAGACCTATTTTTGGACATTTCTTTGACAATGTCTGCCTTTATCTCAGGATACTGTCATATTTGGTACACCTGTTTTTCTACCAACTTTTCCTTTTAACTTGTGTCTTAACATGATTGTTCCCTTTCCCCCTCTGGTCTGTGTGGAAGATTAAGAATGACTTTATTTATATGGACTTAAGCATCTCCGTTATGATCCTTTTTTAAGTACCCTGTTCATGCAAACACAACATTCTGGTTTCAGAAACCAGGGTACTGAGTTTGTTTGGTTTCAAAGTTTACCAGTTTTGCTCGGTTAAAAATTCCTGGTAAATCAGGATACTGTGGCACGTATACACCTTGTTTTGTTTTGGACAGGTTTCAGACAAAGTCTGATAGTAAAAAAAAAAGGGGCTGCACAAAGAAGACGTAGTGGTTAGAACTAAGATTCTAGTATTTATCATGAACAAAGACAGAATTCTGTTATTCTTTTGCATTCTGAAAAGCTAAAGCTGGAACATGAGCTGAGTCTGCAGACAAACTTCACAGTCACCCAAGTTTGAGAGGAAAGGTGCAGGAGAAAAGATCATGATGACAACAGGGAGAGACTAAAAGCCTCTAAAGAGATTTTTTTTGGAGTGAAGGACAAAGAGCAATTTAAGCATGCCTTGATAAAAAAAACAATTTCACCTTTCCTCTGAGGTTTTGTTTTGATTTAGTGGATCACATCATGAATTTTTAAGATTGATCTGTAATTAATGCTAATGGTACTTTCTGATCTATTCTTTGGCTCGGAGGATGGGGGAGTCCATGCTTACGAGATATATTAGTATTTGTACCTCTACATCTAACATCTACTCATGATTGAGAGTCCTTTACTCGAGCACGGTTATTTTCACATCTCCTGTGTACCATGCTTGAGTAAAAATGGACACTTTCTGAGACCACAGATAAGAGAAACTCAACTTTGACATCTACTCAGAAGCCTGCAGTGTAAAACTTCCCAGAATATTTGTGGATACAGAACTGTACTGTGAAGCTATTTTACAAACATACGTGCAACGCCTCAAGTCGGGATCATCAATACTGTCGGTGAGGTTAAGGCCCAGCTGTACACACTCAGCAGCGAGAGGACTGAACACGTCTTTACCGATGGTGCGGGCGAGCACAGAGAGAGTATCTAAGGACAAAAGCAAAGGACAACAGGTAAGACCTATCATTCATATTTGAACTAGATTAACTTCTTGCCCTGGCAGAGTAAACAGTGTTTTTGTTAGCAGAGTGATTGGTAATTTCCTGAAATAAAAGACAAACATGTTTCCAGGGCTGACCCACCTAAGGACTGAGTCTGCAGCGACCTCATCTCCTCTGCTGTGGTCGTCAGGAATCCTTTCAGGTTTTCAATAATTGGAGGGAAGTAGGGAACTAGCAATTCCTTGGCAGCATTAGCTGTAAAGACATATATTCTAATATTACATATATATCTGTAAGCTTAATATCAACAACATTTGCTCCTCATGATAAATTCACCTATGGAGCTGCACACTGAAAGAAAGTGTCTTACCAATGGCACCAATCGCAGACACGGTAAGCTCTTTGATTTTAAGGCTGTCAGTGTTGTTAAGGGCAGAGAGCATAGTTTCCATCAGGGTGGGCAGATAAGGCTCAATATCTTCTCCTGTATTCGAAAAAAAAGATGAGTGGACGTTAAACATATAATACAGTATATAACCATGGCTCAACAATACAAGACAGTTAGTGACATTTTCTACAAGGCAATCTTTTAAAAAAGAACCCAGAAAAACACTAATCCTAAAAGGTTTTTTTTTTTTTTTTTTAACTTTCTTCTATTGAACAATGAGTGTGGAAAGTTTGGCATCAGCTGTTGGAGGGACATTTTTGGCCTTACCCAAGTTCTCCATGAAGTTCTCCAAAGCATAAAAGGCCCTGGTGACATGGTTAATGTTGGCCTGGTTCAAGGATGACAGGTAGCCCAGCAACAAAGGCATTAACTCAGCACAGTGCTTGCTAACTTCAGGCTGGAAAGAAAAGATGCAAAACAAAATTCAGAACAGAAAGAAGCAATCTGTCTTTCTTGATTTTCCATAATCAGAATCTTTGGGGTTCTGCCAAAGCACAGATTAAGGTGGGCTTTACACGAGTACAAATTTGTAAGACTCCGGTAAAACAAACTATCGATCTGGTGATATTGACACATGGAGACGCGTATTTGTCCATGACTCCACATCTTTTTTGAAAACAGGTCTGCAGGTGGATATCTGCGTATTCGTCTTCATGCCGTAGTTAGTATAAACAGATAAGTCCGAGAAAGACGGTGACCTCATAGCACCCCCCAACCCATGCCGTCACACACAACAACAACAACGGCGGCAGCTGGGCTGATTCTCAACTTGTTCCAGCAGCTACAAATATTGCTACGACTTTTATACCAACATTTGTTCATAGAACACCAACAACAGCAACAAGTGCTCATGCAGAGACGCAGCATGTTACGCGTGCATGAGCACTTGTTGACGTGGAATCCACCTCAGAGCAGAACCAGACGGGCAACCCAACAGGATCTTGTGTGGATTCTGCATTGTCATGTAAATGCACAAGCCTAATTACAATACGATGTGTAAACAGGGATACATGTTTTGATGCTGACGGCAAGACAATATGGGGCCATCCTCGTGTAAGGAGGGCCTAAGAGTTGAACTTTAAAGGGCACTCACACCAGGGCCAATCAAAACAAAGCACAGCACAGTCCCCTCTCCCCAGTCCCTATCTGGCCTGAACTTTTACTGTCCCTGGCTCATTTCTACTTGGCACAATAACATATTAAAGTACATGCCAACTACAAGAGAAAAAATCTCACAGTCAGCACAACAGACAGAAACATAGACACTGAATTTAAAATTTGAATTTACAATGGCCAATCACTCTCAAAATCTGCAAAAACTTAAGTTTATAACTCTTGAGTAGCTGATTGAGTTAGAATCTCACCTCAATGACTACATGCAGAGAAAAGAGAAAACAATCCTCGATCTCCTCCTACTGATATATTAGAGAATAGTAATGTCTTTTATAGAATATAAACCTATGGACCCGTCATAGTCAGCTGTCTGCGTTATTTATCCCTCATCTCCTTTTATTCCTGATTATTGCAATTTGATGCATTAACAATAATCCTCATCCATATCTGGATCAGACAACTGAATATTGAGTGACACAAAATCAATAAAAAGGTAATACTTGAGTGAATTATAAAATATAGAGCCTAAAAACATTACTAGTTGACTGTACTTGGCACAGAGACAAAGCAAGAGGTGAAGTGGAGAACAATCAATAGATAAATAGATACTTCAGTCATAATATTTGAGTACTTTTCATGCATTTTGAAAACGTTTTATTATGACATAGTATCAGTAATATACAAGTAGATGCTTGAACGTTAGAGAAAATGCATTTTCAGCATTTACTTGTTCTCCCACAGCCTGAGAAAAAGAACAGTGTATTTTTGTTCCAAAGTCTGAATCATCAGGTCAGTAGAGACATGATTCATAGATTTATATTAGCATGAGGCTCGGGGCTCTGCCTTCATCCGCTGCAACTGTGAGTGACACGCCCATATTCAGCACTGTTGTGTGTCTGGTCTGCTGCGGGCCTACACAGACGCTGTAGTCAGAAATAAACTCACCTCCACCAATTCTGATGCTTAGGTAGCACTATGAAGCTTGACCTTATAGTAACCTCTCCTAAACTTTTGACTGCAAGGAGAGTATATGCTTGTCTTTGTGACTGTGGGGTTGTTCTTTCATTTTCATTTAGTTTCATGGTGGGATGACACTACATGCTTTTGGTCTCATGAGAGTGCCAGGCCTCCCAGAAAACGCACTAAACATATTAACAGGCATGGTAAAGTCTGGTGTGAATGCACCCTTTATTTTAAACTTAAATTCAACATCAATGTGATGTAGTACGGCAAATTATTTCACTTCAAAATATCCCACAAAATGTCACCTTAAAATATGGTGGAAGAAGATGATAGCAGACTTTGTGTTGTTGTGAGGTATAGGATTATTTATACCTGCAAGTGTTCAGAAAACTGTCCGAGGGCAAAAAGACCAGCACTGCGCACCACCTGGTTACTATCAGACAGACTCCGGCACACCGTCTGCAGCACTGAGGACAGCATGCTACGACAAATGACAAAACAATGACTGTATTTGGCTTTTGTGAATAACCACTTGTCAAAAAAAGTAAAGTCAGGACAAAAAAGGAGGATAAAAGGATGAAGGTAAAATCATGTATACAAACTTGGTGCGGATGTAGTCAGCGCAACCTTCAGCCAACACGGCAAGACAGAGGAGCCCACCCTTCCTCTGATATGGGTTTTCACTGGCAAGGCAGGCCTGAGTGAGGGGCATCTAAAACACAAGAGAATAAATTCCACTGTCTAAAAGCCTACTGAAAGCTTTTTCGTCTCAGGACCAAAAGAGCATCAGCTAACTGTGGCCACAGTGCGGAGCTGCAGCAGAGGGTTTCATTTTTCATCCCTACAAATAACATCCATTGACGTCCCCTGAAAGCTGCAGAAAAATAGACATTTAAAGTATCAGTTTGAGATGGGTTTAAAGCTACATTGTTTTCTATTTTCCATGCAATACTTAATGTTCCCACATCAGTATTTTGGAAAGGGCTGAGCCAAGGCCACTAAAGATCAGAGCTGGACTTGAAAATTCTCCTTCTAGAACGAGCTGGACTAAATTCTTGAAGTTTAATCTGTTTTTTGAGAGTCCTGTGATGATCTGCAAATAGTGATGGTGACTAACTTTAACCTGCCTGTGCAAAGAAGACAACTCTGATGAGAAAAGTGAAATAATTTTGTAATTATTGCCTTTAAAGATTATATAAAAAATTATGCTGTATTTTTGAAAGACTTTCTATGATTTTATAAAAGAAATGCATGTCATCCCTGCATCATTCTTTAGATATTTCAATGTATTATTGACTGCAGCCTTTGTAAAAGAAATGGCTAATGACTTATGATCAAAGATTTGATTCTTTTAATAACTATCATTCCAACACTGGACCAAGCTCTGACGATATTCATGGGAAATATTTTTTACTGTGGGTTACACTTAAGTGGCATTGTTTTAAATTTAATAGAAACAGCATAATTCTGTTAATCAGTGTGATTATGATTTCATTTTCCATCATCTTTATGTCTTATGTTGTACTGGAAAGCACAATGTCACTCCTTTTTTTGAAGTGCTACCGAAGAAATACATTTTATAAAAATAGTTAAATATTGTCAGTTTTATTAGTCATAAGATGTTTATAATAATCTTCCATTAATCTCTTTAAATTAGGGTTGTGGAAATCTTGTTTTAAGTGTTTTCATTTAAAAATTTCATTAAAATTCTACAAAAAAAAAAACAAAAAAAACAAAAAAAAAAGCAAAATAAAATAAAAAACAGAATTAAAAACGTTTTTTCATCTAGTCCCTAACAGTTTTGGGGATGTAATATTACTAAGAAATCACACAACCTAGTCAAATTACCAAAAAAATTCATGTTAGGCTTTAGCGAACTCAGTATGGTACAACAATCTTTGTGACTTGTAGACATAGAGGAGCATCTGTCAGCACTCATCCAGCCTCTCCTCTCTGGAGTTTCTCTAGCCTCCTCTTTGTTTTGTGCATCCAATTGAAAAATAACTTTTATTTAAAAAAAAAACTGTTTTAATTTAAGGTTGGAGACAGCGCTCATCTTCTCTATAGCATAGAGTAAGGTCATATTTCTCGCCTGCCAGCAGTGTGTGACATCGTGAAACTATTGATACATGGTTTAAGGGAAAACATAAATGAAAAACTTCACTCAGAGACTTTCTTAAATTTCTTTCAAAAGTTTTAAGGTTAAAGTTTGAGCTATATCTTATCCCTTATCAAATAAAAAAATATAAATGCTGTTCAAAAAGAATTAAACAGAAGTGGAAATAAACAAAACTGATCAGATAGCCAACAGAGGCCTTCATGTGACTCACCAGCTGCTGAAACAGTTTTTCTGGAGGCATGTGGAGCGCCATGGTGTCTATTATCTGGAAATGACACAAAACACTTCATAAAGCTAACCATCACTTTAAATCCCTAGTGAACTCATCAAAACAGTTGCATAGGACACTTCGATAAAGTCCTAAAGCACAATGTGCTGTACGTTGTGGCTGAGTGAACGTGCCCTTAGGTACTTAACCTTAAGTTGCTTCCACTGCTGTGTCAGTAGAGTGTAAATGGATTATCAAAGAGGAGGGTATGCTAGTAAATGCTGATGAAAAACCTGCATAGAAATTACAACCAACAGTGGGTGTATGTGTGGGTATCTGGCTGTGAATGAGTAGATGTTACCTGTGGTGTAAAGGCACCTTGAACAGGCAGACAGACTAGAAAAGCACCATCAAAGCTCAAACACATTTACCAATATATAAAACATATACCAAAAAGAACATCTCCTACCTGAGTGGCACAGTGTTTGGGATTGTCATTGTCTGTGCCATCTCCAGTGTCATCCTCTTCGTCGTCTGGGTCCTGCTCACCTGGCGGAGGGGCGGCAACCAGCACAGGGAAAATGCACTGAAGGATGGGTTTCAGCAATTTCTGCTTCAACACTGTCTGCAATAGGACAGAAAGCTAATGTCAACATCTTTTCATGGCAAAGTTTAAGTCCTCAGTCCTTGTTTTCCATACATTTACCATATTTTTCAGACCATAAGCCATAAGCCATAAGCCATAAGCCTGGTAGCTGCCAAGGTGATGAATATTCATGAGACAGGTGGGCCGTCTAGGTGCTACTGCTTGACACAAGGCAACCACTAAATAAATGTAACTTATAGTCTGGTGCGACTTATGTCTTCTTCCCCTTCATGATGCATTTTTTGACTGATGCGACTTTAACTCCAGAGCGACTTACAGTCCTGAAAGTATGGTAATCACATATCTGATCCAGATATGGATGAGGATTATTGTTAGTGCATCAAATTGCAGCACTTAGAAAAAGAGGAGAAAGAGGGATAAACAACACAGACGGCATCAGCTGCAGAAAACTGACTGACAGGTCCATAGGTTTGTATCTTACATGGCAAGAACCCGAGATTTCCTAACAGAAGCCTGTAACAACTCTCGTATGTCTGAGCTCGTATACTTTTAAAATCTAAATGTTAAAGTCGCAGTTAAATCAGCATTTCAGGGCATAAATGCAGAAACTCTGACCAGCCTCAAACTTCTAACATAACATTACCACACTAATTATTTTTAGTCACACAAGCTCTGATAAGGGAGTTTTCAGTGGTTTTAGTACCCATATAAAAACATCTAAATACCCTGGGAAATAAACTTTGTTAACAAAAAATAAGCTTTACTTAATCAAAGATAGATGAATAGAGACCTTACCTTGCTCTTCAGCTTGATTAGAAAGATGATACACGAGAGTGCTTTTACTCGCAAAGAGTCATTCAGAGTTGTGTCACCACCGATCTAATTGGAACATTATACAAAAAGAGATAAGAAGTCAGAAGCCTAAAATTGTCACAATGTCTGTTTAAAAAAGTACCTAAAGCTTAAAAGTAAACTGTATTGAAAACGTACAATGAAAATTAAAAGGGAAAAATGCAGATTTGCTTCTTACCTCCAAACAGAAGCTAACCATGTCAGAAATATGAGGGACAATGATTGACACTTCACTTTCCATGAGTTCATTAAAGACCTCCATGGCCTCACTGGCTTTGTCCTGTAGATAGACGGACAAACTAGTCAAATTAACCAGCTTCTTAAGCCCATTAGCTTTAATGACCTTTTCTAATAACATGGCAAACAGTTTTAACACACTTCTAATGACCTGATCAGCCTTGATGAGATGCTTCAGCGCAGTAATCAGACTTGGAATAAGGGAGCGCATCAGAGTCTGTAGGGCAGAAAATGACACTAAGGTTATACAAAGGATTTCAGACTCCTCTTTGTGGTTAAAACTGACATTTTAAAAAGAAGTTCTGTGATAGTTGTCATTGCAAACCGTTGCACAATTAAGCTTACTCTTTACTTAATCCATGTAAACGCATCATTGAACTTTTCAGTCTCTAAGTGAAAATGTCCCTTTACTATTCAAAACTTCTGTTTTCTCTTTCAAGTCCAATAAAGCTCAAATAGTGACACCATCTCCCCACCATCTCCTCTGTGCCGGTGTATGCAGTGATCGACGTCAGGGTGAGGATGCAGTAATACAAGGCCGTTGGGTTGCTGTGGTCCTGCAGGATGGTGCTGAACAGCTGGAGCAGCTGGCAGTAGTGAGGCTTGAAAGGCTTCGGGTTGGACTCTATCATCTTACTCAGCAGCAGAAGGCCCACCTGTCAGGATACACGAGTGTTCATTTTCAAATGAGGTTAACAAGGTTCCCACTCTTTTCTAGAAATCACAGACACACACACACAGACTTTGCAGTGTCCCTTTTTCTACATTTTTTTTGCATTGACCCAGATTGCTTTGTTTATGCCTCTTCTGCCCCAGAGGTCTGATGTACAACATGTGCAGTCTATGGCTATGTATCTATGAAATAATCTCTTACATTTTTTAGAAATTTCGCAGAATAGTGCAATCACAGTGCCATATAACCACTTCTTTGGGTTACAACAAGTCTTTATTGGGGACTGGAAAGTTGCCAAATCTACCAACAAAGTCATATGGAAACACTGGGAAGTGGGACTGCTCTGGAGGAATGAGAAAATTTGATAGGCTGGAGGGAGAGAACCTGCAGCTCAATTTTGATAGTTCAGAACAGACATGAAGGCTACTTGCAGAGCTTTTTACCCATTTGCTTTCACTAACAAAATAGAGAGAAGCAGAGGGAGAATAAAACATTTTCCAGGACAAATTAAGTTATTCAGGGACATTTCACTTTTTTCTCTTTTTTCATGTTTTCCATGACTAGAACATTGGTCAGGCATTTTCCAGGTTTCCAGAACAAGTGAGAGCCCTGATTTACGACAATGTAAAAGGAAAATGATGTGCAATAAACATGTCTATTTATATGTATTATAATTCCATTCAAGAATTCATATATATCTCAACCAATCTATTTTGTATAGCACCAAATCATAACAAATGTTTTCTCAATGAACTTTACAAGAGAGCAGGTCCAAGGCATACACTTCTTGTTTATTTTAGTTGTATTCTTATTTTTTTGTTTAAATTTAATCTATTTTTTGTATTTCAGATCCATCAACAATTCACCAAGAGAACAAATTGGCAACCATTGCAGCAGGAAGTCTTTGGATTAATGTTGAACCGCCATCCACTGTAACCATGTTCAAGGTACAGAGAGATGTGGAAACATGTAGGCACAGCTTTGGACACACTATTGTTCTATATAATAAATAAGCAGAGAGTTGATTTGCTACTATGTGAGTCCTAGGACAAAAATGTCCAGTTGTTGAAGGCGTCCCGTACCTGTCTGTCATGAGAGTTACTGCTGATGGTGGATGTATTGAGCAGCTGAAGCAGAGCAGGCCAGCTGTCTGGAGTCTCATGTTTAACCATCACAGCACACAGCTGAGAGAGGGCGTGCTGCACGGTGTGCCTGCAAAAAACAAAGAAACAAAACATGGAAATATTTAAATGAAGTTTATATCAATTAAGGGAGCCTGGATAACTGGAGACAAAGGTTGTCTTACTCGGTTTCCTGCATGAAGGCCTGCAGCACCACTGCCTTGAGGCTTTGTAAAAATAAAGCACATACCATTAAAACTCATTTTAAACAATGTTCACTTTAACAACAGGCTGTGCAGTCATAATAATGTAAAAGAATATCCAGTGAAGAGTAAAGGGTGAACCTCTCTCTGTCGTTTGGGTTGATCTTCTTCCAGTGTTTCTTAACTCTCATCCTCAGCATCACGGTGGCTGACTGACGGACCTTCAAGTACAACAGATAAACACATAATGGCATTGTAAAGAGATAAAAAAACATAAATCTTTCTCTTTCTTTTATTGTCACATAACCTACCAGAGGGTTTTGGGAGCTACTCATGACAGAACACAGGGCTGGTATGAAACCGGGATCTTTAAAAGCCTGTTTCAGCTGGACTGTGGCCTAAAACACACACAAAAAAACAAATTCACCACAAATGAATGATTGTATGAAAAACAACATGGACAAAAACACATAAATGTCAGAAATGCAAACAAGTCCTTGTAAAGTAAAGATTTATTTAACTCTAAAATAAGTCAGACGTAAAAATATTTAAACAATTTTTTACCCAAGGCACCTCAAAGACCAATTAAAAATGTCAATGCCAACATATTCACATTGACAGCCTCTTTATTAACAAAGTTTCTGATTATTATTACTTCAGCCAAGAGGGTTGTTTTTTCCAACCTGTTTTTTTTCATGTTTGTTTGCAAGATTACGCAAAAGCTACTGGACGGATTCTGCTGAAATTTGTAGGAGATGTGGGTAATGGCCCAAGTAATAAATGATTAGAATTTAGTGGCAATGTGTATAATTATCTGAATACAATTAATTACACAAATTTTTTAAAATATCACAATTTAACATTAAGCAGATTTTTTTTTAATCTCTGCTGCTGTTGATTGGATTTGCTGCCAATTGTGCAACTGTGGTGTCATGGAGTCTTTATCATCATGGTAATTTACAACAGAATCTGATGCAGACAAACGTCAAACAAATATTCTGGCATAAGAAATCCCATCAACGACTTTCAATAATTCATATAAAATCAAAATATCAAGTGATGCTCCCAAAACTTGTTGTCTTCATACAGGCGAACAGCATCCATGTTTCTGCTGGGTTTGGTCCAGAGGGGGATTTCACCAAAGGGGAATAAAGAGGAAACCCAACTTAAGTCAGGTTTTACAAAGTCTCTTTAGAGCAAGCTGGCTTAATGTGTTTCACAAAAGTTAATCCAGGCTGAGCAAGAGCAGTTTAGTCAAACCAGATGTAACAAGTTTGAATAATTGCGCGTTCAGGGCTTTCTTCAAAAGACCGCGATGTAGATTACAGATTAACAGATCAAAACAGATAAGACGCATGCTCATACTTTGCTCCAAATGAAATAAAACTCCAGATGGAAACTTATGAGGAAGTTAAACACATCATATTGATAAAAAAAATCTACAGCGGCTCTGATAAAGGAGCGGGAAATAGTGGACCATCAAACCAACTATCAATAGTCCTGTTATTTTTATTTGTTAAACACTCAAAATGTACTCTTTTGAGAACTGACGTGAAATATTCCTTACAGCCAGCAAACTGTTAAACCTGTGTGCACAAACCACAATGCAAATTTGACACACATTTCACTGTTCATTTTTGATCATTCTGGCTGTTTTCATTCAAGTTCAGATTTTTGCAGGACTATGTATTTCCATTTGATTTATATCTAACAAACAACACTTGCTCCATTATTTACTAAAAACATGCAACGAAAACCACATTAAACTGGAATTTGTTTTTCCATCAAAGCATAACATCTGACTTTTTTACTATCTGGTTGTCATAGCTTTTTGCCTCAGCAGTCATTTTAACCATCTTAGCATAAGTATTTACATTTATATGAGTTATTAATGAGTATATGACACAGCACAGAAAGTAATAATGACACAAATCAGTGTTGCTCTAACCACTGGCATAATTTAACACAAATATACTCTGCATGTAGCTCAAGAAAGATATTTATTCTTTTTTATTCTTTAAAAACAATATTTTTTCTGAATTCAATGATGTCAGATGTAGGTGAAGAAAGATCCTCAATGACAGTACAAAATAATATGTAAAATATTCTCATGGGTCACTCTGAAAGGCACATGTTCTGTGCGTAGTGAGTGTGACTGACTGTTAGTCAAAGTTGTCTGGAATAAAAGCACATGAGTTCAGAAAGTCGTGCTCGGTGTTACCTGCTGGATGACCGCGTTATCAGGCTGTGCCAGCTGTAACAGAAGTTTCTCGATCTCTTCATTCATCTTGATGCTTCTCCCCGTCAGTCACGCTTTAGAAGAACCGTTGATTTAATATTTCAGAGCAGCAGGGATCGATCTGCCCGTTAGCGCCGACACGTCCAACCACGTCCTGAGTTTACCCCACCTGTCAGCGACGTAAACACCGCCCCGCTCGCGCTCTGTGACCGGCCTGTCGACCCTTTAGCTGAAATGAACCAGAGAGGCTGTCTCACTAAAACAAGGTGGATTCTGCTCCTCAGCTTCTCCTGCTGCTTCAGGCTTGGGTGCCAACACGCGGGACAGGACGGACAGAACCGGCCCGGAGGTCCATGTGATTCCAGTTAAAGGAACCTCCACATTGAAGCGGGCTGAGCAGAGACAACAGCGCCACCTCCTGACGAGGATGACTCTGCGTACCATGTAAAATCACAGGATGAGCGAGAACACATTCGAGGACAAACAGGGGTGCTGCTCGAAATGTTGGGGCCCATGTATAGATATGAGATTGGGCCCCATCCCCCCCCAAAAAACCAACTCTGCACACTTTCTCAAACCGAGCATCTAAAGCTATTTTACATATGATTATGGCAAAAAATACAGGGAGGAGCCATACATTTTCACACAGAAGGAAAAATTCATGTTGGACAACTGTTTTTATTACCTTCACTATGGAGGTTATGTTATTGCTGGTGTCTGTTTGTTTCTCTGTTAGCAACATAACTCCAAAAAGATATGGACAGATTTCGATGAAATTTTCAGGAAATGTCGGGAATGGGAGGAGGAACAAATGACTCTATTCTTGGAGTGATCGGGATCACCATCTGGATCTGTCATGACGAAAACCGCGATTTTCGTGCATAACAAATGAACTAAAATAGATATCATTATGGATCCAATTGCTAATGGTATGTTTTCATGGTCAAGGAATCTAAATATTTAGATGAAATAAAGGTAGGACTAATATTAAAGGTGAAAATTACAATATGGGTGAGGACTGTGGTGCTAGTGGAGGTCTGCGCTCTATGAGTGCTTTTCTAGTTGAGATAATGTGCTCGATATGATTACCATTGTTTCAAAAACACACAAAAAAAGTGTTTTCCTCTGTTGATGATTTTTTTTTTAACCCAATTGAAATAATGCTTGTAATGGCGTTGGTGATACGTTCCTTTAGATCAGTGGTTCCCAAACTTTTCACAGCCTGTACCCCTTCAGACACTTGACCTGCAGCCATGTACCTCCTACTCTCACACACTTATAGCAGCTAGAAAAGAAATGTGTCTGTTAACCTGCTGCCACCCACGCCTCCCACATTTAACAAGCATAACATTTAAATAAAATCTCTTAAAGTGAAATATTTCTCACTAAATAGATTTATTTACCAGTAATGTCAGTGGGATTATGTTACCATAAGAATCTAAGAAAATTCAGGACCAATTTTCTTCTCCAAGATGCCTCAACAATCAATCCTCTAGCCTCTGCCAACACTTCAGGTCTTTATCAAAGCTCACAATAAAAACATTAACCAGTTTGAACTTGAACTAAAGAAACAACTGTCTGACACCTGACAGGTATTCACGTACCCCCTACGTCACTTTGAATACCCCTGGGGGTACACGTACCTCAGTTTGATAAAAATTATGAAAAAAAATCTGACTAGAAAAAAAGCACAAATGTTCAACAAGAGATTAAAAATAGTTTCAAACCATTTTTAGAATATTTTTTAAAAAATGATGAAGTTACAAAACATTGAGAAATAAATCAAAATGTTAAAAATTAAAACATTGAAAAAATTGAATTTTTGAGCAAGTATGAAATAAATTCTAAATAATGATTTTAACATCATCATAATCCTTTCATTTGATTATTGCCATTTGGATTTTATTTCTGTCGTGACAACTTGTCTTGAAGTGTATACTAGAAAACTATTCTTCCAACTAATACTTTTTCTCTTTCTTCTTTACTGACCCTGATTTGTAGTGGGAGTTGACAATTTTTAAATACATTTTTTTCCAAATTTAAATGCTTCATTTTTGTCTGTGTTAATAAGCCACTTTTAAATGCAATCCTGGCTCTTGCAGATGGAGTATAAACAGCTGGTTAAAATATATTACTGAATAAATCCCAAAAATGGACTCACATGTGATGTGTACTTTCCTGATATAGTCTGTAGGCATCATCATTGTTCATCTTTTTTTTGCTGGTGTTTAAAAGCTAACTAAAGATTGAAAAAATTGGCAATATCGTAAATTTAAATTGAATTGCCACCTAAAAAATCATGAAAAAATCAAATCAGAAGAAAAGTGTATTGTCCCAGCCCTAGACCCCATCCTCCATGACGCTTCAAAATCTGTCAAGTCTTTCTGTGTAGTTTTGTTATTTTCTAGATATCAATTCAACCCAACATGTTTTCATGCATGACACCGTAAACATAATCATCTTGTTCATACATGCTTGTACAACTAGAGTGATATAATTTTAACACGGGGTGACTTTTATAAACACACTTTCCACAACAAACTTTGGTGCCTTGTAATCAGAGTTCAGTCTCTTTGAAGCACTTTAACTTCTTCTAATGCTAATGAGCTACACACACGTTTACCACCTGCTGTACACGCCCACGTAACAACCCCCTGTGCCAGTCACGACTCATTCTAGATCAGACAAACACGCCCTGTCCAGGGAGAGATCAGTGGAAATGCTAATGCCCCATTAGGCTCTCCTTTCTCTCTGCATTACACCCCTAACTGACTCATTACCAAGTGAAAACAGCCAAGCATGGGGGAACACAAACAGCCACTTTGGTGCGAACACGTATGCTAATCGCATCTTTGTAAGAGGGTTTGAAGGCAGAGGTTACAGCAGGTTACAACAACACGCCAACTTTGTATAAGGAAATCAAACTTGACTTTTGTGTGATAGAATTATGATTCATTAAGCATTCTGTAAAATCTTTTCCAAGTCAACCAGGATTATCATTAATTCCTGGTTAAAATTAAGAAATCAGATTAATTACAAACCTGATGTGCATGACATATGAGATAAAAAGGTTAGATCTTTTACTGCAGCCCACTGATATGAGATTATGGAAGCTTAACTGAGAACATCGGTCCCCATTTTTTAGCAAGTGTAGAGCAACTGCAAGGTGCACTCTTACTTATGATTTGATGATACATTTATTAGTCATCCCCCTTTAGTAGCGTCAGTGATTCATTGCTGAACTCATTTTAGTGTAACAGAGAGTTGTTGTAAGCTGTCTATAAACCACAATCTATTCAAAGCTCTCAAAGCACAGTATATTTACAAAGACGAGATAGATTAGTTAAACCATTGCTTTTGTTATATGAGGTGTAAGATATCTTGGCTTGTTGCAAACTGACCTGTCCCTAAGCTGATAGACATAAATGTCATACTACCTTGGAATCATATAAGCTGTCCCCCCATTTAAGACTTTGGAAACTAGAAAGTACTTGAAAATCACAAACCTCCATGAAGGCAGATTATGGATGTACAGCTTGCTACATCCATAAGAAACAGTTCCATCAAAATGATTCCTTGACCATGGAAACACACCCAGCACTTGGAATCATGTTGATATCATTATCACTTAGACAGGTATTGAGCAAAAAGGATTATTTGCTAATGACAGTTATCTGGATCACCACCAAAATCTAATGTTTTCTAAGTTTGTCCATGACCAACATCTCCTGAACATTTTAGAAAATTCCACCCAGTTGTCGCTGACAAACAAATAAACAAAGAAAACAGACAAATGGCAAAAACAGCCTCTTTGGTGGAGCTAATAATTAAAGCAGAGCATAGACACAATAAGCAGCAAAATTACAAACATTCTAAGGACCCATTACTGGCAGGGGCCCATTAAAATATAGTCCAGAACTTTTATCATATTAACTTGTCAACTTTACAATAACCCATGAATATCCTAATTGTCTCCAGTTCCAAATAAACATCAAGCTTTCCTTAGTTTTAATTGCAAAAGAAGGCCATCTTCTGCATTTATTAACTCTCATATAAAATCAGAAAGGAAAGTTTGGAGCAGAGGATATTGTTTTTGTTTCCTAAAGCACATTAAACATCTGAGCAGTATGATCTGCAATAGTTTCATAAGGTCAACAAATCAATGATTAACAAGTGATACATATTATGATATCTAACTTATTACAAAAGCTCACAAAACAATTGTTTACTACTCTATGTTTTCTATCGGTTTCATTTTAAGACTCATTTTCACCACTGTTTGAAGTGCTTTGAGAGTACAGCCTACACCAAGACATTTCCATTGCCTTGTGACTTGTCAAAAATGTGGAAAACATTCCTGTACTATACTGTTCAGGAATGCTTGAAAAATCCTAGATCCACATCCTGATTACGAACACCACCATATTCAGATCACCTTCCTCCAGTATTCACTGAAATTGCATAATTCAACTGGAAACTTGTTGGATCAAGAGATTTTTTATTTATTTATTTTTTTACAGAAGTATCTTATTTCTTAAATTGTCGAAAATCCAGTTCAACCTTGCCATTGAAATCTCATTCATTGAAATATTAAGATCAAGTACTATTTTGTTTCAAGTGTTCTCTTGTTGACTGCAGTGAGGGAAGATGGTAGGGAAAGTGTTTATTTAGTTGAAGAAAACTGTATTTAGTTAATCAGTCAAGAGATCAGTATGAGAGAAAAGGAATTGGGAAACAATCAGCTACTTGGTCAGTCCTATTACTGTGCCACAGATTAAGCTATTTGTTTTTGAATATTACAGAAAAGGGGGCAGTATGATTTCTTTTGTAAAACAGAGATTTTATGTTCAAACAAGTCAGGGCTTAATCAAAAATGAAGAATTACTGCAGATCAACAGCCTTACCTGCCACCCTCAGATTGGCTCAAATGTGAGCACCCACCTCTCCAGGCCCACACCCACACCTGTCCTTATAAACCGCCCCCAGACACCGCGCCTTGACCACAACCTGACCAACACCACGTCAACCACAGCAGGGATCAGGCAGGAGGGCCACGGGGCTGGAGGCTGTCACCATCTCATCCTAACATCGCTCTGATTATCTCGTACAGTTCAATCAGACGGTTCAGAAAATGGCGGACTGGAAAACTCAAGTAAGCTACAACTACAACCCGTCATACCATGCGTACGCTTACGGCCTCATGTACCAGCCCGGGCCGGAGCAGAGCCATGGCAGTCTGTCCACTTGGGGCGAAGCTGCAAATTTGAGCATGTACAACCCCGGAGTAACTCCGACATACTGCGCCACGACCACCAGGAGCCGAGAGGAGAATTCACCCCACAGCCCGGAGGACCAAGTCGCGAGCGGCCATTGTCACTACCAGGGCTCCGGAGTGGTCTTCCTCGGTGATTCACATGCGGGTCGTCTGCTCCTCTCTGGACCTCACCGAGCCTATGAAGACCGGGACCACGAGGCCAGGAGAGAGGGCTGCGACTCGACCAGTGACTCTGAGGCTCACACCTCACCAGGTGTGTTACTATTACCCGAGCAAACACATAGACATGAACAGCCAACAAATGTTCACAGAACACAGGTGTAGCACAGATTACTGCTACTCCTTTGCTCTGTAAACAACACAGCTCTACACAGTAAGAGATAAGTCACTCGGGCTTACCTGTTTGTCGTTGAGTAGAGAAAGATCTCCTAACAGTATATTTGGCAAAAGCCACTTGTTGTCCATTGTGGGCTCGGAGGGCCTTGAATAACCCGCCAGTGGTTTTGGAGAACAAAAACGAAAAAAGAGAAATGGCGACATCTCGCGACAGCTCCGGAGAAGTGTACGCGTGAAGCGAGATTCTGTGATATCAAGTGAGATAATAGAAGTATGGAGATGGGACGGAAGTATTTAACAAATATGTTACACATAGTTGTTTTGGGTCCATTTTGTTCTGAAATACAAACACCAGGTTATTTCAATTTTTAATTGCATAATAGGTATATCTTGTGCATACGTCTCTTATAGAAACACGTGTATTAAAGTCGGTGGCCTTTTAAAATGCATATTTGAGGATTTGTCTTGCTTTTTTTGTACTAAACGGCATGCTAAAATATTTGGGTCTGTAGAAAACCCGAATCATACTCTAACTCTACCTCAACTCAAGTATGTTCCTCATAGTTGGGTGTACTGTGACCCCTGCCAAGACATACCTTGACTCTTTGGACGAGTAACTGTCTGTTATGTGGATCAATCAAATAGACCTTAGACTGTCAATAGCCTAAAACAAATTCCCATATCCAAATCGAAATTAGAATCACAACAAAAATCAGCTATCCCTGTGCCCTTAAAATTCCCTGAAAATGTCAAAAAAAAAAGTGAAATTGTAGGAAAAGTGCAATATTAAAAGTGTCCTCATAAAATGTGCTTAAACAAAACCAATAAAGTCACTGAAAATTTCATTAATGGGGAGGGGTATTTAAAAATTTAAAAATAGTAAATGGGTCATCAAAATATACTATACACTAATTGTCAACATGTTATAGGGCTGGGCAATTGAAAAACAATCGCAATTGACAGTTAAGACCCTTTAATCGAGTAATATTACTCATGACGATCATTTTGATTATTTTACCCGTGTAAGTCATGTGACTGCACCCCCTCCATATGGTTTACGTTCACTTTCTCCAAGAGCAAAGAACAAGCACCATTTATCAGGAGATCTGGTAGCTAAGAAAAATGCTGTCTCCACCAAGCAGAAAGAAGTGTAGTTTTAATACTGCAGGAAGATTGTGTTGTCGGCCATTAGTAACACCACTAATTTGCTCCAGCAGAGCATACTGTTACTAACTTTACCTGTTTCTTTTATTTTCTGGGGGAAATGGCTTCAAAGATTCAAAACATTGCAGGTTTTGTTATTTCGAGGCCTGTATCTGACATTCCAGCCTTACTGTGTATGTGAGCAACCAAACAATGCTGTTTTTTGTTAGGCTAATGAAAGATTTCTAAATTTATTCTTGGTCTGGGAAAAACACACACAAAAAAACTGCCCAATATGAAAAACATGCACCAAGTGCATTACTATTTCAGATGACCTCACTTATAGCAACTACAACTTTTGATTGACTTATCAATATTTGTCCCTTCTCACACAGATTCCTGGAGTTCCAGCAGCAGCAGAGAAGGAAGTCTCCCTCAAGCAGACCCTGTCTCGTGGGTAAAGCAAGAACTGTGTGACGAAGCAGGTTGCACAAGCCCAGATGCAAGTGAGGATGTGTCTAGTTCACATGTGGAAGAACAGAGGAGCCATGGCAATGCGGCAAACGGTTTGGACAATATTGACTCCCTACATGCATCGATTGAGGCACCCAAGTGTCCAAGCACCCGTGTTGTAAATAACCCCAAAGGAAAAGTGCGAGCGGCCTTCTCTGAGAGTCAGATGCATACTCTTGTACAGCGCTTCAGTGTCCAAAGGTACCTCACACCAGCTGAAATGAAGAACTTGGCTGAAATGACAGGTCTCACATACAAACAGGTGAGTGGCTACAGAACCCAGTAGTTAAGCAAACATAACAAAGCCAGTTCTCTTTATATTAACCACCAACAAATGATGTCGAATTCTTTTCAGGTTAAGACATGGTTTCAGAACCGCAGAATGAAGCTAAGGAGGCACCAGAAGGACAACAGCTGGGTTTCTGAGCGCTACACTGCAACCAAAGAGAGTCCTGTGCGAGGGTCCACCTTTCACAACATTAATCCACACATCCCACCTGTAAGTCATGTCCAAAATCACTTTACGGGACAATCTGCCTCATGTGCATCTGCTTGTTTCTTTATTGTATGCTATGTCTTTTCCGAGAGAACACTTCAGCAACCTGCCTCCATGTGTATGTATTATGTGTACACAAGGCATTGTATGGCCCACACTTCCTGTTTCAGTGATAACAGAGGAGCAGTGGCACATACATAGATCAATGCGTCTTTAATGAAGGCCAAACCGCAGTTTGTTTCTGGCCCTAAAGGCAAGACGCAACACAGCTTGTCATGTAAAATCAGGTGATATTTTACCCTGATCAGGTCTTTACAGGTCTAACAAAGTCTGTTTGTCTTTCAGTACCAGGGAGAAGCCCGGCCACAGCTGAAGGAGCACTACAACCAGCACGTGATGGAGGCGGCCTTAAAGAAAACCGCACCACAGAACCTGGCCTTCTATTTGGCAGCTATGAGCTCTACAGCTGGATATCCTGGTTTTCCCACCTGGTCATCAGGCTCAACTCAGACAGGAATAACTAACAGGGCCCAGGCAACCGGCTGGTCAATGCCGCCAAGTGTTACTCACTACGAGTACAACCCCAATGCATTTACCTCTGCAAACAACACCGGGTTCCACGCCAACTTTGAAGGAAAAGATGGGGACTCTGTCAATATAGGCAGTGCCATCACATCAGCTATAGTAAAGGGTGTCAGCCAGTAACCAAAAATCTGACAAAAATCCATGTATTACTCCAAATGAACCCAACAGACTTATTTTTGGCAGTTTTTATGTCGGAAAACTTGAATTCAAGACCAAGTTTCCTAACAGTGGTTGAAGTTGCCTTAAAAGCTTTTAGTCAGGCAGGTGTACATAGACCTTGTTCATATTTCCTGTTGGATTTTTATCCCAAAGTTCTATTTTTGTATTCAACTATTTAATGCATGTTGGTGTGCTCATTGCGCTTAGTGACACAAGAAGTGTCCACGTTGGATGCACTCTGGTTTAAGTTGTTTTTATTTTTCAAAATGTTAAGCCAAAGCACCGATTAACATCTGCAGTGCACACACTCTCATGATTTTTTTAAAATTTTTATTTTAAAAATGCAGCTTTACCTCATGAAATGGATGTCTACAATTGAAAATTCTGCCGACATTCATGTATGCATTAACTTCTCGCGTTTGAGTTCATGTAACACCGAAAATAACCTGTGCTACATGACTGGAGAAAAGATGTGGCAAAATTACATGTTTGCATTTGAGTGTTTTATGTTTATGCAGGTTGTCGAAGATGTAATAAACGTACCCAAATGCTGAAAGTGCTTGTCTCAGTTTTTCATGACATACAGGTTAATGCCAGAATTCTCCAAAAAAAAGGCCAGTGAATGGGGCAGCGTACTATTAAAAACCTTTAATTGAAAAGATAATATGTACATCAGAACAGATATCACAGTCAATATAGTACTCGAAGGTAACATTGTGCCCATTATCAACATTGTATCGGCTGAAGTAACTACAAGGCAATCAATTACTCAACTGCAGGGCTAGGCGGTGCTAGACTTGGCCAGTGCAAAATGAGTTTCCGAGCAGCACTGCAATTGAATTTCAAGAACTGCAATTTATCTGTTAAAATGGCAAAAATTATCGGGAAAAAAATCCATGGTTTATAGGATATGCATAACCCACCAAGCCCTGATTGACCACCAAGTAAATTGTGGCACACTGCTCTTCAACTACAATAGAATCTATATATTCAAAAGCTACAGTCAATCCATCAACTCCTGATGAGATACAATAATCCCTTTTGTAATGATTTATATCCGTCTTATAAAGCGGTTTATCCCTTCTTTAAACAATCACAGCCCTACAGTCAGCAATAGTCAAAACAAAAATCCTATTATTTGCCCCCATTTCCCAAGAAAAGTTTGGAGTGTGTGTGCTGTTATGTAGGACCAAGAGAGCAGGAGGAAGGTACATGGATTGTCCATGTGTCCCATAAGGACATGCATGTTCATAGGGAAGTATGCTTTGAGCACAATAATGTCTAGTCCATTTTGAGGCTACGATAAATGTACCGAATAAATGCCAGTGAGGCCCAGAAGGACACACTGCCCAGCATCAATGAGAAGACCATTGCCGTAAGTAGAGAGTAGCCGAAGAACTCCGTACTCTGCACCATGCCACTCATAGAGGACCGGTTCCTGTAATAGAAAACCGAGTAGACAAAGATAAAGATGCCAGTGGAGCCGGTGCTGAGCACACTGCGCCACCACCACCTGTAGTCCTCGCCTGACAGGAGGAAGTAAGTGAGGGCAACTGAGATGCAGGCGCCCACAGAGAGGAGGATGGCATAGACACACAGCAGGATGCCATAGAGGGTGTAGTGCTCTCTGCCCCAAACCGTGGCAAAAATGTAGTAAAGTTCAACTGAGATGGCACTAAGGGAAAAAAAAAACAGGTGGAGAGAGGATTAGAGGGAATGAAATAGATTTTTTCCTGAAGGTATTATAAATGTGGTATTATAAAGCAGAAATAGAAGCTGCTAATTTTGTCAGTTGGGAGTCAACCACTGTGTCACTTCAGATGGAGAGCTATGGCAATATGTATATGTACGTATACATATATATTTATTTTATAAAATGTGTATTTTTTTAAAATATCTTACAATTGGTTACTAAATAAAGTGTTAAAATGCTCTAATTTGCCAATAAAGATTGATACTATAATTCTGAGACTAAAATATAATCAGATGTTTTGCATTCTCTGTTATTCTACTATGAATGCCATTTTTTTTTTAAGGTTGTAAAAAATGTCCTATGCGGTAATGCAGTGGTTTGACTGTATTCATCTGTGAATGCTAACTCATTGGTCTTCCAAGGTTGTTGATGTGAAAGAGTATAAGGTTGCTCATAAATGGTTAACTTTTCACATCATATAAAAGCACAATTTTACCGAACAAAACTCACCTGAACGGCAAAAAGCCGCCAATTGCCATGTGCACAGCTGTATGTTTGTACCAAGGCTGTGTAGGGATCTGACGGGCGATGTTGCGAGTGCGGCAGGGTGCCTGGAAGCTGCCGGCCCGGTTTTTCCCTACAATTCCACCAATTACTGTGAGTGGAAAGCCCACAAGCACCCAGGCGCCCAGTAGGAGGAACACAGTAGTGGCTGGCAAAGCTTGTGTGGAGCCGCTCCACCAGTGGACAGAGTTCACCACACTCCAAGTCAGGAACAGAGGAGCTGTGAGAAGAAATAAACGTGAAAAATAGTAAAGCATTGAGTTTATTTTCCCTATCCTTCCATCTGTATTGTGAACTCACAGCCTTAAAGAATTTGTAGTCCGAAGTCTATGTCTCAGTGCCAATATATGGAGCATTGTCCTCAGAGTGAGGGCTGCCTGGGTTAACTCCTGTGGCAGCTGGCCAATAGAGAGCGCTAGCAGTACTGCTGGCCAAACTTCTTTAAAAATGGAAAATGTGCATTTTATGTCTCTCAAAGCAAGATGACTCAAAAAGTTATGGACGGATTTCGATGAAATTTACAGGAAATGTCTGGATTGGGACAAGAAACATATGATTAGATTTTGGAAGTGATCCGGATCACCCTCTGGATCCGCCATGAAGAAAAACGCAATTTTCGTGAATAACTAATGAACTAAAATGTATATCATTATGAATCCAATTGCTAATGGTATGTTTTCATGGTCAAGGAATCTAAATATTTAGATGAAATAAAGGTAGGACTAATATTTATGGTAAAAAACACAATACGGGAGAGGACTCTGGTGCTGGCGAATGTCTGCACTCTCTGAGTGCTTTTCTAGTCTCAAGGATTTTTTATTTTCAAAAGCAAAAACTGTAAAGAACATACTATGCCCAGCTGAATTTAGCAAATTTCTCCTGATTTCCTCTCAGAATGGCTTGTCAGTCTTCAGACATACTTTTAAAGGCAAATTGTATTGATAATCAAAATCAATGCACTACAGGTTTTCAATAAAAATACAGCTAGAACACTCGAATTTAGCTATTTACAGCTTTGTTGTAATAGGAGTAAATCAGAGGGGAAATCAATAAAAACATATTAAGAGACGTATCTATAAGCAATGACAAAATTATTACACACATTTGAATTGGCTGGTTCTATCTAGTGGAAACCCCTCAGGACTTGACCATGTCTGTTACTCTTACCACACAAACAAAGGTGTGATCCCTGCCACTTCTAATTAAACTCACCAGAGAAGAGAGCTGAAGTGAGAATGATGTTCCACACCCAGCGCTGGCCGTTGATTTGTGTGTAGAAGCTGCACGACACGTAGCCTGACACGCAGCTGGTCAGAGCGTACAGGACAATGGCGGCAGAGTTGATGGCACCATGTCTGTGCACATTGAACATTCCAAGCAATGCCATGACGATGATCCCTGAGGAAAAGCAATAGGGTGTGAACAAAGTCTCGCAAAAGAACAGATTCCTTATCTCTACTTATTCCAATTTTGAACAGGAAATGATAAAACTGCTCATTTATCTCACAATGAATGTAAAAGGTAGAGAATAAAGGATGGTCCACTCATAACAATGTATTACATCAACTATCAATTCAGAGCTTTAATGCTGAGTGAGCTCCTCCAACCATCTGAGCTTAAGCTGAAAATGACACCCAACTCCAAAAAAGACACAGGGTTGATATTGTGGGTTTTAACAGAAGCAGGTGAGATCAAATTAACTTTTGCTGTTACTGTTGTTGAAATGACTCAAGCGAGAGACCAAAACAAATGTTCTATCATTGCTAGTAGGGCTGGGAAATATGGCCACAAAGTAAAATCCCTGATTTCTCCACACAAACTTGATTTCAGATTTCCATGTATTTATTTTTCCTCTAAAAACATACAATTTACAATTTTGGATTACATGAATCATGTCATGCTGTAGTAACAAACTACATCACGAATTAAAGTGATTTTACCTCTTTTTATGCACATGCCTAATTTTGTCTTCAAAGGTGAATAATACTGTTTGGATGTTGGCAGGCTTGTGCACATTGACACTGAAATCTGCACTATTTGCACAAACATTAACATGGAATTCTCTGAACACTATTTGATCTAATAAAAAACGAAGCTTATAAATGCAGCAGTGGGAAACGGCAGGGCCTATCGTGACCAAAACTGCAAATCTTCTGTTTTTATTTCTCAATCATTACTACAACTTACAAGAAGAGCAAGAGTAAAACAAGGAAAGAATCTTTACACTACTTTTTATGTCTGCCCAAAGAAACTGTACTCATAGATGAAATCAACACTTCTCCCAGCCCTAATTACTATGTAGGAATACTTTTGTAAAAGCAATGTTCAGAAATCTTTTGGGAACATTTTATTCAGGCATTGGCATGTTTGCTTAAATCTATCATGCTTATCTGTTTCAATAGACAGTAAAGTTTTGAGCCACATACCCGAGATGTCACCAAAAAAGCTTTTAACCATTAAAAGGACCTCTCCGGAGCGCGACAGTCTCTCTCTCAAGCCGATGCAGAGACTCTTATTCATGCTTTATTCCTTGCAGAATTGATTACTGCAATGCCCTATTCTCTGGTCTTCCCAAAAAGAACATTTCACATCTACAGCTCCTTCAGAACTCAGCTGCTCGCATGCTGACAAAGACAAGAAGGGGAGACCACATCACCCCAATTTTAAAGTCTCTGCGTTGGCTTTCTGTCTCTTTTAGAATGGATTTTAAGGTTCATTTATTGGTGTTTAAATCTCTCAGTGGTCTTGGTTCCTCTTATGTATATGCGATTTGCTTTTACCATATGAGCCCAGTAGAGCCCTCAGGTCTTCAGGTAGTGGTCTTTTAATAGTCCCCAAAGTTAGATCTAAAACATACAGTGATACTTCATTTCAATATTACCGCCACCGTCTGTGGAACAGTCTACCTGAGAAAGCACTAAGAGCAGCACCTACTATTCATATTTTAATAGCAAACTCAAGACCTACCTTTTTAATCTGGCTTTTAGCTGAATTCTGTTTTACTCATGGGGTTTACTCCATTTTAGTTTCAGAGTAACTATTTAATGTTATACCACTTTTTATTTAGTTTGGTTTTAAAAGAGTTCTATCTTAATCAACATCTAGCATTTTATTACCTTTGTTTATTTATTTAGTCAGTTTAGTTTTAGCTCCTGTGTTTCCTTGTTTTGATTCAAGATAGCGTTTCCTCAGTCCTCTGTGGATGTGTGTGTCTGTGTGGGTGCTTGGGAACATGAGTTTGAGTGTGATCAGCTGTCTGTGTTAAATATGGGCTGTGAGGGTGGGTGGGTTTTTCTTTTTTATTCTGTATCCTCTTACTCTAATCTGCTTGTTTATTTTAATGTACAACACTTTGTGATGCATCTTATGTATGAAAAAAAGTTTGATTGATTGATTAATAAAGGAAAAGAATAACTCCTTTTTTCTTTGTCAACAACCTGAAACATGGTCATAATGCAGGAGTCCTATTGAGACACTGCACTAATATAAGCATTATTATTTTACCAAAAAATTACAAAATATCTTTTTCATGTTTACAATGTATTTTTTAATCAAAACATGTTTTATACAGGATTAGTTACTATCAAATTTAACTTTTTAATAGATATCTCTCTGTCTAAATATATTTGGTCAATACTGCTGCATTTTTGAATTGTGGGACTGAACATCAGCAGCTGGAGTAGTGTTAAGTTTCTATTTTTAACCCTTTCATGCATGGTGTCCACTACAGCAGACAGATAATTGGAATAAGTTGTATACCCTTTAGGTTGCAGTACTGTGTCCAACTACTAGTTGATGAACTCCCAAACCCTTGTCTTAAGTCTCATATAATATTATCTTTGTACTCTTTTTTTTTTTTTTAACAATATTTAGATATTGCATCCAAAATCCAAAACAGTCTACGAAGGGCAAATTTGGTATTTGCTATTTAGATTTCATAATATTTTGTAACTCTTATTTAAAATTTTGGGGTAATTCACAAGTGAATAGTTTGATTGAACAGCAATAAAATATTTACTTCAGATTTTGCTTTTTCTTTTATTTACTCTTAATAAATGTTTGTCAAAGACATGTGTTTGAGGATCTTCATTAAGTTCATTAAATTACTATTTGTACCGCTGATGCAAGGCGAAGTGGACAGATGCAGAACTCCCTCAAAATATAACACTGGAAAAAAAAATGACCACGATTTTTTACTTGTTTGGAATTTAAAAAAAAGCATTGAAAAAAAGCATTTCTTTGTGATTTAATAATTCATGCATGAAAGGGTTTAAGTACCGAAGAGTGAAAATTACACCACAAACACCACAAACTTCTGATGTAGGTAACAAGTGTGTTATTTTGGACACAACCACATTTCCATTTGTGTTGTGACCGTTATCAGGTTTCAGGTTATTCAGTCAGTCTGCTGCTCAGTACAAAGCCTGTTGCCATGGGTCAGTGCTGCATAGAAAATAAGTCTCAAGTATCAAGTCTCTGTGTCTGTGTGTGTTTGACAGTGTAGTGTCCAGTGTTAATAATAAACAGTCACCTGTTGCAAGAGTAAGAAACTGAGCCCCAACTCCCAGCACGGCACACAGCAGGCTTTTGTAGGGAGGAAATCTGAAGACGTCAGTGTGGATGATCTTCCAGCCGTTGTCCCCCTGGTCAAGATCATCACAGCCCCCCTCCTCCTCCACGTTGTACCTGAGAGGAAGAAAGAAAAGTTATACCAGCACAATACTCCTGTCAGTATGAAGTTGATCTAAGTTACATCCCACTTTTAGGATCAAGTGAACACAATAAGTATTCATCTAAACATCTAATTTTTAAAGGATAAGTTTGGTTTCTACAGCTTTCTCATTGTTTATAGAATGAAGAAGAACAATATACTCACCCAGAAGGCTTTCCTGATCCAAACAGTGCTTCGGGAGATATTTAGATCCAAAAGCGAGCGGCGGACATCCGTATAATGGTAGCACATAGGGCATGTATAGCACCGCTCCTAAAACTGCATTAATCGTCAAAAAACTCAGTAGTTTCACCAATATTTCATCATGGTCCGCTCGGGCTACTCCTCCATTACAGTCTGTGTCGCTCCAGACATGTTTTGTGACTGTGCTGACCTCTGAACTAAAGACGAAGAATGTTTGCCGCATGCGCAGTACTCTCTGGAGAGCTTTTCTTCTCTTTGCCTCCGCGTCCTCTTTTCGATGAGCTCCTCATCTGTATACTCTGGCTCAAAACTGTAAGGACACCCATCATATTCAAAGTTCTCCTCCACAACATCTTCACCCTTTAGATATTTGTCCATTTTGCACAAAACTGGAAGAAGAAAGTTGTTGTGTAGCTGGCGGTCGCCGCTGAAACAATGAGCTGTACTGTGCATGCGCGGAGGCAAACATTCTTCTTCAGTTCAGAGGTCAGCACAGTCACAAAGACATGTCTGGAGCGACACGGACTGTAATGGAGGAGTAGCTCGAGCGGACCATGATGAAATATTGGTGAAACTAATGAGTTTTTGGACTATTAATGTAGTTTTAGGAGCGGCGCTATACATGCCCCGTGTGCTACCGTTATACGGATGTCCGCCGCTCAATTTTGGATCTAAATATCTCCCGAAGCACTGTTTGGATCAGGAAAGCCTTCTGGGTGAGTATATTGTTCTACTTCATTCTATAAACAATGTGAAAGCTGTAGAAACCGAACTTATCCTTTAAATTGTGTTCTGAGTGAGCACTGGTGTAGATCATTTTTTAATGTTATTTGCTGAATGCACATCTGCTAAAATCTCAAGGTTCACTATAATTACATCCATCCATGCAAAAAAGCCTCTTAAGCACACATTACATCACCTTATTAGAATTCTGTATATTTTATACATAAGCAACACACACTTAAACTGAACCTGTCTCCATTGTTAAAAAAGAAGACACAAATTTAAAGTTCTACCCTTTGTCTGTTAACTGCATTCCCATTAAAGGTCTTACATTAATTTCTTAAGACTCTGCAGCTGTCTTAAAAAACTTGTGTGCTAATAAAGTAAACTAAAATCATTCATTGCCAAATAACTTATGGTTACACAATTTCCCAACAACGGTGAACCTTGAGATTTTAGCAGGATTTCCGATGTGCATTTAGCAAATTACGTTAAAAATGATCTACACCAGTGCTCACTCAGAACACAATTTAAATCTGAGATGCAGACCAGTGTGCCCTGCAACATTAGTTTGAAACCACCAATTCTGATATTACACTTTTTTACCTTTCACTGTTTCAGGGTGGTGAGGTGATGCTGTCATTTTCTTGTTTTGATATACTTCGACTTTATTACCATTATTTTATTACATTTTATTTAATGTATTGATTTATTTATTAGTAGTATTTTTTTCTCTTTTACCTGTCCCCTATCTGCCATCTTCTTTTCTATCTTCCTGATGTGATGCTGTCAACCTTCAACAGTCTTAAATTTGTTTATGTATCTGTAAATCTATTATCTATCTGTCTTGTCATCTCCTTGTCGTTATGCATTATACCAGCTGTTTCAATCCTTCCAGTTTATTCTATTTTCTTTCATATTGTTGCTTTAGTGACCCTCTGTGCCGTTTCCTCTGACTCTCGGGGTCTCTGATGAACTGATTGTTGATTTTATTGTGCCTTTTTCTGCCCCTGTTTTGTCTGTTAAAGCACTTTGTAAACTTCTGTTTCTAAAGGTGCTTTATAAATAGAGTTATTATTATTACTATTATTTACTAAGCTAATAATCGTATCTTTGTAAAATAAGGAAGTCAACAGTAGGTTTAAAGCTTCCCACAAATAAATCCAGAGAGCTCCTTTGCAGACTAACCTGGCAAAGTCATTCTTGAGGACCCGCATGAGTATGATGATGACAAAGCCGAGCAGCAGCACCACCAGCACCAGTGAGTTGATGATGGACAGCCAGTGGATCTCCAGGGTTTTGGGGAAGAATGAGTGATCTCTGAGGCGCTCGGCCCTTTTGGCATAGGTAAGAGGGGACTCAAACCAGCGCACGCTGTAGGTGTGTGTTACTGTAAGGCTGCCTCCACCCACTCCAACTCCGCCCACCGCTGCTCCTGCCCCCTCCTCCAGGGGGACAGGTTTGACGTCTTTCACTGAGACATTTGCAAAAATCACGGAGTCGCCGTTGTACTCAATGTTGAAGTCCAGGTGAGTCCACAAGCCCACCTGTGAGGGGTGACGAGAGGGGCAGGAGTAAGAAGGAGAGTTTTTAAAAAATGGAGACCAATGAGAAATACATCAGAGAGGAAGTGAGAAGCAGGAAGAATGACAGTGTGGCTCAGTTTGTACAAAAAAAAGGACATGATGTAATAGAAATTTACAAATGTGTGCTTTTTCACTGTATAAACGTTATCAAGATCCACAGAATGACACCCAAGTTTTTTTTGTTCAGTCTCTGTCTGGCACTTATGCAAACAGATGGCCTTGTATGAAAATGGTATGATCTTCTTGTTTTTAATAAGTGCATTTAGATGTTCTCTGTCTATTCATGGAGCTATCGCAGATGCTCCTAGAAGCTAAACTCTGTTATATCTTTCTTAAAATGCTTATTAACTGTTGATCTTTTGATTCAAGCCTGAGTTATTACACAGTGTAATCTGAATTTCCATAATATATGCAGACTTAGACTTTCCGACCAATTCAGTTTAGTTTGAATAAGGTTAGCATTGAAGATATACTTCATCTTTTCATTGGCAAAGAAAGTGTGCGAGCAAAACTCAAAGTAAACAGAATAACCAAGATAAAACTAGTTAATCCATAATCTACAATAATTACAGTGTCTGATAAGTTTAACAAAGGTCAAATTACATTTCTACAGAGCTTGTTGAAAGGTTCTATTTCTAAAAAAAGGCTTTAAAACTCAGTTTTACTATGAGATATGGTATTTAATAAAATATACAAAAACTATAATTGGATATTCTTCAACCAAAAGAGAGATTACATTCTCTGAAGGAGGTAAAACCCTTGTTACATGTTAGTTAAGTTTTAACACTTTTATCAAATGCTGCCATATTGTTGGTGATATTTAGGCAGGATGCAGATGTTTACCCTTAGTTCATTTAATGTTAATAAAAAAAAAATAACTAATTTGGTGTTTTGGGGCTTCTATTTCTGTAATGGTAAAATCAAACAGGCATTTTTACTACTAATATAAAATCCTACTAAAATAAAGACATAAGAATGAGATAAACATTTTTTAGACAAAGCATTTCAATAATCTTGTGGTCAGTTAGCATGTTACGGCTAAGGATGCTTACTGTGAAAAACCAATTAACTGAGATTGTGTGACATGAGCTTTCTTATTTCATTCTATAATCCCCAGCATTAAATGTAAGAGAACCCTGAGATGCACAAGTTGCTAACCTTGTGGCTGTGAGGTAGAAAGCCGCTCTCTTCTATGTATCCCACAAACCCCCAAATTGGAACGTCATCCAGGACAAATTCAAAGTAGAACAGCTCCTCAATGGCCTCCCGAAGCTTGTCCACCTGAAACACAGCATAGTTCATCACTCTGCTTTAACTTTGACAACCACAGTTTTCTGTTAATCCATATTTGATGGATCTCCGTGAAGAACATAGCTGGGGTGGGAACTTAAATATAGACATAATTTACCATTACTGAGCATCATGTTAGCGATCTAACACCTGCTATAAGCTCAAACACAAACCTCTAGAAGCAAAGCCATACACAAGATTCACAAGATGCTCAGCTGTGCTAAGACACACCAATAACAAACAGATCCTGATCCTGGCACGCATCCTAAAAAGTTATATAAAGTGGTTATGCAACCAGCAAACACTGTTATTAAGTACATTCATTTTAAAGAATCAAGCTACTTCAAGATTAACCACATTTTAAGTGACACATGTGCAAAAAACTTAAAAGTGTGAGTTAGAAAACAAATTCATCCACGTACCTCTTTCTCTGAAAGAGTCAGCTGGCAAACTGTTCTTTTCTCGATGTTTTCTCTAAATCGGATGAGATATAATGATTCTGCCATTCTGTCACCATCCAGCACTTCTCCCAGGCTCAGGGACTTGTGATGTACCTTTAGAATATGTAACAGTATCAGAATGTAAAAAACCAGACAAGCAACATTAGTAAGTAATAGCTCTATGAGTAAGTTATTCCAAAGCTACACATATGATTGTAGGGTGTTTATGACATATAGAAGACAATTACACTTGATCACATTAATTCAGTAAACACTGTCTTGATAGACTTCCTGGTGCAGAAGCTAGTACGTTACTGTGATGGTAAGTATGAAAGCCCAGACACAAACCCGAATAGACATCCAATAGAGTTTCTCAGTTACATCAACAACAAACACCAACACAGCAACCACAAGTAAAACAAAGGAACAGAGTAAGTTCATCATGTTTTGTTCTTTTATATTACAGTAGATTATTTTTATGACTGCAGAAGACAAAATTCATCTTCAAATTGAACTGTCCAGTCTATTGACAGATGGCTGCTCAACACGAGTCTGGTTCTGCTCAAAACTTTCTGCCTGCTTGACAAAACTTTTTTTTTCTTACTGCTGTGTTTTATGCTAAATGTTGCAAAGTGTTGTATTCATGGTGGAATAAGTTTGGGTTTGAATAAATAAAGAAGATTTTTAATTAGATGAAATCAAGTATAATTTACACCTACTCTTTGTTTAAGAGTCTTGTGCTAACATTTGTTATGATGTGGTGTAATACAAATACAAAACACTCAACGGAAACATTCATTCATTCATTCATTCATTTTCTATACCCGGCTATCCCTTTCGAGGTTGCGGGAGGCTGGAGCCTATCCCAGCTATCATCGGGCGAGAGGCGGGGGACACCCTGAACCGGTCGCCAGTCGATCGCAGGGCAACACAGAGAGACAGACAACCATTCACGCTCACACTCATACCTAAGGACAATTTAGAGTGGTCAATTAACCTAATGAGCATGTTTTTGGTCTGTGGGAGGAAGCCGGAGTGCACGGGGGACCCACGCATGCACGGGAAGAACATGCAAACTTCACACAGAAAGGCCCTCCCGACCCAGGGATCGAACCAGGAACCTTCTTGCTGTGAGGCACGCGCTCTACCAGGTGCGCCACCGTGCCGCCCTCCTCGACGGAAACACTGATTAACTAATTGGGACATTATTTCTTAAGTCTGATCAAAGGTGCAGATTGTTTTCCCATGTTTTTAGTGTATAGCATTCAGCGTTTCAATTGTTTGTTTGCTGAAGCTGAAGGTTTCCTTGACCCTGAACTCTGATTGATAGGCTAACATTTTTTTTTTAATAATTTTTGCCAAATTCTGAGTGAGATGTAAGTCTTGAAACAAAAAGACATTTTTTGGCATTTGCTTGGGAGTTGAAGCTCTTAGAAACAAAAAAAAATACTTACAAACATATATAGAGATGTCCTGTGGCTATTTTACTGCTACTTTTATCTTGTTAAACTAATATGCCATAAATAATGTTTATTCCATTTCTTCTCTGATCTTGATCTATCATTGTATTTTTTTTGTTTGGTTTTTATTTTTGCCGCCTTAATAAAATCGCCATCAATGCTCCACACTCTCCAACATACCAAAAACACCATCTCATGTTAAAGCGAAACACCAACTTTTTAAATTTTTTTCTAGGTTGTGCCTCACTCCTAAGTCCATGACAAGTGCATAGACACTATTCTTTCGTCTGTGTGTCCAGCAAAAAGAAAAAGACGGTCAAAGCTAGCCCACCGCTAGTTAGCTTAGCTCAAACACAGGGAGTAGGGCTGTAATCAACCAAAGAAATTGTTGGTCGACTAAAACACAGCAATTGTCGACCAAAAATCGACCAACTGTCAGTTTTCATCATACACTTATTTAACCTTTATTTAACCAGATAAAACCTCATTGAGATCAAGATCTCTTTCACAAGGGTGACCTGGCCAAGAGGTCAGCATATAAAAGAGCCATTCAAAAGACTTGACTGATTCGAGAACATAACATCTTAAGAAAACCACCTCGGGAGTAGGTCAACAAAACAAAGCCTCTAATTAGGAGAAGAGGAAGAAAATACTATGATTGTAGGAGATAATGTAACAGGACCCTGTAAAAAAAAAAAAGTCACAACATGCACACAGGGCTGTTTAGAGTTGCTGTAGAGTTTATCTGATGACTGTAGGCAGTGTTTGAGCTAAGCTAACAACTGGTGGCAAGTTTTGGACATCGCTTTCTTGTTACTGGATACACAGATGAAAGAATGGTGCCTATCTACTTGTCATGGACTTAGGAGCGAGGCAAGACATAAAAAACAAAAAAAGGGCATATCCCTTTAAAGCTCACTGTCATTTTCATGGAAAAATAATCTTTTAGCCAGAAAGACATTTTAGAAAAAGCAAAATTTTACAAGATTATTTTTACTGTACTGTTTCACCAGACTCTTCTAATGCCATATGAAAAAAGAGTACAGTTCCACTAATAATTCCACTACTCTATGAAAATGAAAGTGAACGGAGACTGACCTTATCTGGCCTGCAGACCGGCAGGGTGTAGTAGTGATAAGTCTCCTGAGGATTATGATAAGGACCCACTTTGTTGACATAGAGAGTCACATTGTCTCCCTGCTTGTAACCTACGATGCAGCCTGTGAATAAGCACAGGATCAAGATGCAGTGCAGGCCCATGATCCTCCGGCAGCCACCTGGCAGGTGTCCTATTCCCTCCTGCATAAGCCCTGAAACAGAATGGAAATTTATCAGGACATTATGGATAAGAGTGGTCTAAACTGGGCTGTCAGCACTTGCACCTCTTCTCTGCTTGTGGTTTCATGCACAGAAATTAGTTTATACTCATGAAATTCTGCTTGATATGCAAAGATAGATGTCAGGCGTTGAAATCTGCACATGGTATGCAAACTTCCTCGTCAACAAAAGATCAAACTGTGTAAAACCGGAATTCCAGGACAGTGTGGTGAAGCAATGCTTTAACCTCTTTTACAAATGTCACGTTCAGTCAGTTGAGTCTGTGAGTGCAGATATAAAGATATTGCTCAGGCACACTATTGCAACATTTTTTTTTATGTAAATGTGAATTTAAAAGCAGAAAGTACACCAGACACCAGGCAGATACAACAGCAAAGCAGAATTTGTATGTTTTCTTTAGATTTTTATTCACAATAAGAACTTAAATTATGCAATACACAAATATGTTTAAGTAAATTTCTTAGATTTTACTGCTTTCTGTCTCTAAAAGCTGAACATGTCTATTATTGCTGTCAGATTGACTGTTATTTTTCTTCTTTATAAGAAGGCAACACAGTTATACAGGAGGGCAACCAGAAATTTTTGGTCCCATGAAAAGAAAGAGATTGGGCCTCATCCCTGACCAGCTCTGTAGTGTTTCTCAAACCAAGCTTCTATAAACAAACTGATCAATAAATATAACAATATGTTTTTTCAGTGAATACTTTGAATTACTGCACCCATTTTTTCTGTTAAAGACAAACCAAGACTTCAAACAATGGAGAAAACACTCTCGAGCTAAATATAGATCAAGTTATACGCTTTACAGAATCTAAAATGTTTTTATATATCACATAATTATCCATTGTGACTTTGATCTTTTAACCCTGTAAAATATTTCAAACTCCTGCAGATTAAACATTAGTCTTGCTATAATACCTGTTATATCTATAAAAAAAAGTTTGATGATACCTTCACGGAACGTTGGTCACTGCACAAGGAAGAAGTGATTCCATTTTGAAGGTGATCAAAATCCAGATGCATGTGAAGGAATTTTAAAAGAAATTTCCTAACAGTGTGAGATTGGGCAGTTATCTGCATTTTCACTAACATCTCAAGAAGTTCTCAATGGATTTTCAAGACACTTTTAAGAATGTTGGTTATGATACAAGAAGAAAGTGATTAGATTTTGAGGGTGATTTGAATCCCGATACTGATCCAGGTTTTTTCTTTAAGATTTCAAAACACTGTAAATTCCATATTGCAGAGCTCTAAGTCGAAACGATTAAGCTTGGACTGCTGACACATGGCCTTATCTGCGTCAGTGAAAGCAGGAAGAGATAGGAGCTATAAGTATGAGGACTTCTCCTACAGAGTTTGATGTCACCAGCTTCAGTGGCTGTTTTCTTAGATTTGGACAGGACAAACACTGTAAACCGATGATAGTAAGGATGTTTTGGCTCCACCGCCAACATGCTTTTGCCAGAGCTTGTTGTACGTAGCAGTAGCACCTGCCTACTCCAGCATCTGATTGGCTTATAATAAATGTGATTGACAGAACAATGGCCTACCCACCTGCAGGATGTGCTTTTGAAATGGACTTATATAGTGCTTCTCTTGTCTTTGACTACTCAAAGCAGCTTTACAGGTTACAGGTTAACACAGGTTACACTTACCCATTCACTCCCACATTCATACACTCATGATTGGAATTTTTATGTCAGTCATCCATCAGTATCATCATCACCTACGTTCACACCCTTTCATGCCCATTAACATACCACTGATGCAGCAGTGGGAGCTACTGTGGGGTGAGCACCTTGCCCAAGGACAAATCGCCATGTCACAGCTGGAGCTGGGATCAAACCTGCAACCTTCCAATTGCTGCTGACCAAGTCAGACTGCACCACAGACGCAGATTCTACCCTCCGCAATCATTTTCTAGAGGCAGTTGCCCGGATTGAATAGTGATAACTATTCTATATGGAGTATTTTGAATAGTCTATCTGGAGTGTCTAGTCATTTTTCCACATTTTTACTTATAAAATAGTTCTCAGATGATATTGGTGACATTCTAAGGGATTTTTCATCACAGCACAAGAGGCAAGAGCTTCAATTTTGGTGGTGTTTAGAATCCTGAGGTGGCTCCAGGAGTTTCGGTCTCAAATTCAGACTCTTTGAGTTGCAAATTAGATTCAACACATGGTCTGCATTTCCTAATAGGAGGTCAGATGATCTTCAGGTACACAGAAATGACCAGTTTGAAATACATTTCAGTGGGATGTGACATAATTCTCACTTGCCATGTCTGAGCTCCAACTTTAATGGAACACACTGTTTTTTTTTTTGAGGATTTGTTACAAGTGTAAGATATGTGAGTTTTACCGGTTTTTACTCTACAACAGCATTGGAAAGAGGAGGTTTGTGCTGTTGGAGTGCTTCCAGTGGTTGCCTTACTTTAATTATAAGTTCATGCATTGCCCAGTCCCACAACTTGTCATTTACTACTTAATATTACTATGTTCTGATACCACCTTATGATCACATTGCATTTTACACACCGGACAGGAGCAAACGATGAATTATGACTGAGAAGGAACTAGAAGGATCTACACTACCGGCTCAAAGTTGTGTCACAGGTGTTCAGGTACAGCAGATCCTACAAAACCTGTCCAAGGAGCCGGATTCCTCTGATCCAGGCCCGACAGTCCTCTCGATGCGCCGGTGCAGGAGCTCGATGAGTCGTTTAAGACCTACAGCTCAACATCTTCAGTTTTGGTGCAGAGCTCCAAAGTACCTCTAATGAATTGCGTCCATTTACGGGTACATACTGTACTTTTATTGACACTAGTAAAGGTCGGTCCGACTCCACGTCACCTCAAAAATGAAAATAATGACGACTGGGTTGACTTTTCCGGAGGGGGCGGAGAGACAACATACACCCCCGACGTTACCAGCAGTCCGTAGTGGAAGCCATACCGCCCACAAACTCTATCGAAAATATAACTGTTTTATTTACCTTCACCCGAAAGTAGTGATGTTATGAGGTGCGCCGAGGCTTCGAAGCGTGTGCCGAGTAATGGAGGGGGCGTTTCTGCAAAGCGCGTATCGAGGCTTGCTTCATTTAGGGGAGGGGACAAAAATGATGACGTCCGAAGCCTCGCTGCCCGGCTGTACCACATGACTGCTTCAGGAAGCGGTTCAGATTGTGCCGAAAGGTTTGACAGCGATAAGAACCCCCCAGGCTCAGTCCAAATTGTGGGTGTTTGTAAGAGAGTTGGGGTCGGTTGAGAGTTTGGATAGTTTGGATGCAGGAGTTTGGACAGCGTTTATTTAGTTTGGAGATAGTTTGATGTGTTTAGAAAGAGAGTTGAAGAGATAGATTGGAGATTTAAGAGAGTGAGGAGAGGATAAGTGAGAGGGTTGAGCCAGCTAGGAGGAGGAGGAGGATTTCCCCTGTGTGGGAACATTTTAATTTGATTAACCCGCATAAGGTGAGTGAATTACATCGAACAATATTTCAGACACATTAGGTTGTGTCCAAAAAATGGAATTGTTTTAAACCAAAACTGTTGGAAAAACTGCTATTTCTGTATAAAAAGGAATTAAACCTCCCTGTTCTGTTCATCATTGTAAAGTTACAGAAGCATAGTAAGTGCTCACTTCATAGTTCCACAAGCACTGTCCCTGTCCTCTGCTTAAGCACATGACACTCTCCGAAAGTGACAGACAAACTTTACACAACCTGCCATATTGCTGTAACAATACTATGCTGGTAAGGGTCAGAATTGTGAAATTGATATTAATTAGGCACTATGACTAAATCTGTTGTTGAGAAAAACATAATTTTTAGGGTTAGGCATATTGCTCAATTAAACCACACCACAGAAAAATTTAGGTTTATCTTAAAATAATTAAAAACAATTCCAAAACAATTCGTTTCATTCAAATGTTAAGAGTCCCAACAAGCTAAGCAATCTTCAATCTTCAAGTTTGTTCTCAGGCCATCAAAGAGAAAAATCAGAATGTTGCAATGCAGTTCATCAAACACAAAGATGTCCAAAAATCCATTCAGATCCAAAATTCAATATACCCAAATTTCTCTGTCAATTCAAAATGTCAAAAAGCACAAAATACAACCCAACAAACTCAGTTCTCAGTCCTCCTGATGCCCCCACCCCTCCTCAACCCCATTAAACAAACAAAAAAAAAACCAAATCACATGCAATTGACAATGAAAATCAAGAAAAGTCACACATTAAACACACGGTACATTCAAAAATATTTTATTACATACATATGTGTTAAATTATGTCTAGAAATTACTCGATCATATGTATATTTTTTTAATTCATAGTCATTCACAAGAGCCACAACAGACAATGTTTCACACATTGGATGGTTAAGGTAAAGCTGCCTGTGATTATACACCTGGCCAGTAGGTGGTTTCGTGTGCACACGAAGCTTCATGAGATGAACCCTTTCTTGAACCAATTGGCTCAAGTGGTTCAATGCCTCATGAGGCTTCAACTCACCACCACTACCCGAAAGCCAACATTTATACCGCAGGAGCCACGACCAGAGAAACTCTCATATTTTTCTTCATGACCGGATTTCCTTCCAGAGCAATAAACCAATCAAATACCTCCGCAGTACTTCCTTGTTCGAGCCCAGACCTCACTAATCGTACTGGCACAATCGATAGCCACATCTCTAGTGATTTTAACAGGGATATGCTCGATGGGTTGATAGTTAATGCCTGTAATTTGATTTCCCGCGAAAGAGGCACAGATTCTCGCGCTCGAGAGGCTGAGAGCAGTGTGTTTAGTAAGCACAGCAGCGGCTAGGTGAGTATAATGTGATCTATTCAACATTGAAATCATATCTGACAGGCGGTGTTGCTCTCCTTTGTCATATAACGGTGATGATACATGTGGATTTAGGGATAAACTAGCCTCAGAAATAGATTCAGGTTTGCTGCTCTGCTCACTGCGTCACTATCAGAACTTGCTCCGACATGTTCTGTACCCGGACAGATGACCAGCCTTTTTATTGATGTTAATTCACTAGATTAAGCGGAGATACAGTTTTGGCTCACCAATCAGCCAGCTACCAATCAGCCATGTGTTTAACTTCTGCACAGAGCGAAGCATTTTCATTGTTATCACCCTCGTGACTTTATGGACTCGGGGGGTCCTGGGGCACTGACATTAGAGGAGGGGATAGATCAGTGGTTTTCAAACATTCTGGACCCGTCTAAAGTCTCAAGGCACACCATCCTCATACCCTTGCAGAACAGCCTTTTGCACATGACGCACAGTATCCAGTTGTTACGAGTTCTCTCTGCACTAGGGATGTGACGGTGTGCAAATGTCATGTCACCCATGCTGTGACCAAAATTTTCATGATCCTCATTATTATCATGGTATTTGAATTTATTTATGATAGCTCCTTGAGATGCAGCATCTTGTTTTCGAGGGGGTCCAAACGAAGATAGAAAAATAAGGCAAAACATACATAACATACAAACACAAATGCACACTCCAGTAATGCACAGCAAACACAAAACACACTGCTCTGCCACTTCCACAACCCCCACACCCATCCCACCCCATCACCAGTCCACAAAAATTGTGCTCACACACTCATGCACAGTCCCATTGCAATACAATACAATATAACACAACAACAGTAGCACTAACAACAGAATGCACAGCGATTTTGAACATAGTAATATAACAAGTATACATATGTATAAAATCAGAACAAATTATTGCTGCAGTTTGCTCAAATTGTCCAATAAGTACCTTTACACACAGAAATAAAAAAACAGATTTTGATTTAATTAAAAAACGATGTGAATTCAAGAAGGATCTGCAGTTCACCTCTCTGGTTCCTCGCTGTAGTCTTCTTCCCTGTTCTGGGGTGGTCTTCCCTGCCTCCTTTCCAGGAGACTTTTTTTCTGCAGACAGGGTGACCGTGTTTGGCATCCTTGTATAATCCAAAATATGACCAGACTGCAGAGTTTGTCAGTTTCAAGGGAGAAAAAAATCTCCATGCGGGCACCAACCACCATACTTCCACTGCCAGAGGCCAAACGTTGGAAACTGGACAATTAGAGTCACAAGTTAACACAAGGAGCATGTTTTGGTCTGTGGGGGTAAATAGGATCATCAAAAGAGACCATGCAAACTCCACAACAGAGAGACCCTTGTCGACAGGGGAGTCAAACCGGGAATGTTATTGTTGCTCCAGCATGCTCCCCATGTTAAGTATTTTACATAACATTTAAATTCAGAGAAAACCCGTGCAGTTCCCTAAAAAGCAGTTCAATTTAAACTTAGTTGAACTTCTGACAAGATAAATGGTCTGTCATTGGCTTGGACTTTAAGATGGTGCCTGGTGAGTTGGAGTATTTCCAGCAGTCTCACCATAAGATGCCTTCCTGATACAGAGGTCACTATGTGATGTATATTGCAGCACACTTGATTACACCTTTGACATTATGTCTGACTTTTTTTTTTCTTTGTTATAACAGAAAGGTTTAATCCAGCAATTTATGGCACATACTGGATTTAAGGTCTTCAGAAGTCTTAGTAGTGCTTTAAATTTTAAACATGCACTGCATGATGTAGTTTGGCCCCTACTGCCACCCCTGGTCATCTTTACCCACCCCATGACCTCCTCCACCCAACAATCACCACCATAAAACTTAAAAGGTTGAACATTCATGACAAAAGAATATCCTGTTCTCACTGGTTACAGACTTTGCTGTTCGCACCTTCAGGCCAACACCATGGGAATACACGGACTTGCTAAGCTGATTGCAGACCAGGCCCCTGGAGCCATCAAAGAGCAAGACATCAAGAACTACTTTGGTAACTGAGAAAAGTTTTTCAAAGAATTAGAAGCTGACAAACAGTCCTACGTAACCCAATTCTATTGGTTATAATGTTGTGTAAAACATAAATAAAGAGTGAATACAATATTTTGTAAATCTTTTTCAACAGAATGATTTGATTTGAAAATGATTTGTTATCCGGACAACACATTCAATCTTCGGTAGTAAGGCATTTGTATTTCCTGAAAAGTATACATTTTGACATAAGAGGTTTGTGCCAATAGTAGAGGATATGTTTTAAGGGAAAATATAAATAATAAAACAGTATGTATACAACTTTATATACAACCCACACAGCATCATACAAGACAAAACTGCTCCTCATTTATATGTGATTGATGATTCCTGCTGTAGATTTAGCAAAAATAAAATGTACTCTATTACCAAAAATCTGTCAAGAATTAATCCTCTTTTTTAATCCACGCAGGCAGGAAAATTGCCATCGATGCATCCATGTGTATCTACCAGTTTCTTATAGCTGTGCGGCAGGATGGCAATGTTCTGCAGAATGAAGATGGTGAAACAACGAGGTACAGCCCTACAAACCAGACAATGAAAACACAATTATTTCAGACACAGCAGTTAATAAAACAGTTTTACTTGGTCTGTCCTTAACTCTGCATTATTTTTACAAATGTTCTCAGTCACCTGATGGGAATGTTCTACCGGACAATACGCATGCTGGAACACGGCATCAAACCCGTGTATGTGTTTGACGGCAAACCCCCACAGCTCAAGTCAGCCGAGGTGAGTGTGTGCTCTAATGTCTTCTTCTGTCCCCTGTCATTGTGTAAATGACAGTTATCAGTACTAAAGTAAACAAGTAATTGTTGCTGTACAAATACTACATGTACATTTCTTTGTCACACAACTTTTTGCTCGATTGATTCTCCTCTGAAAGTTTACTCTGCTTCAAACTTGCAGCTGGAAAAGAGAGGGGAGAGAAGGGCAGAGGCCGAGAAGCTGCTTGCTCAAGCACAGGAGATGGGTAAAGTTGATGCTTTTTGCTCTTAATTAATGAAGGTAGCTTTTGTTTACAGTGCGCCTTCATATAAGCTTTGAGCAGTAAGACTGTTTTTTCTTTAGAGGATTTGACCAAGTGTATCATTATGAATTAGAATAGACATACATTTGGATGTTTCTATACTTTGTTTTTGCACTACTTTTTATTAAAATATGTTTTTTAATCTCTATCCAGGAGAACAAGAGAACATTGACAAATTCAGCAAGCGTCTGGTAAAAGTCACAAAGCAGCATAATGATGAGTGCAAGAAGCTGCTGACCCTGATGGGAGTGCCCTACATTGAGGTCAGAGCAACCTCCACTTGATCAAAAATTCTTACACTGTTGATAGCTTCTTTAAGAACACATGTAGAACATATCTAATGGTTAATGCTTCTGTGATTGTCTTAATTAATGTATAAAAGATTGTTATTTTTAGTTGCACCAAACAAATATTCACAATTAATGCGTCCTTTTATTAGTTTTTTTGCCCAGTCTGATCCCTCACTTCAATACATATTGAGCAATAAAAAAGCTGACATGTATTCTACTTTATATCTCTCCTGAAACTTTTATATGTCAGAGAAATAAAGGACAAGACGACTGGTCTGGAGGAATAATAAAAATGTATACTGGTGTTGTTGATGTACTTTAGGCTCCATGTGAGGCTGAGGCCAGCTGTGCAGCTCTGGTTAAAGCAGGGAAGGTCTTTGCCACAGCCACAGAGGATATGGATGGACTTACCTTTGGGACAAATATCCTCCTCAGACACCTCACTGCCAGTGAAGCCAAGTAATATTGCACCTGCATTTATTTCAGCCTGTTGCCCAAGCAGATACTTTAATGATTATACCACAGTTCATAGGTTCTGTCTTTATTTTCGCCGTGCTTTTCGTCAGCTGCTTGTATGAGAAGACTGCATTATATCAATCAATCAAACTTTATTTATAAAGCTCTTTTTGTGCATAAAATGTAGCACAAAGGGTTGTACATTAAAATAAACAATTTAGAAAAACAGCCACACACACACACGCAAACTCATGCACCCAAGCACACACGCATGGACTCTTCAAAAATCCTCAGAGGACAGGAAACGCTATCTTGAATTGAAAATGAGGAAACACGGGAGCTAATACTAAACTGACTAAATAAATAAATAAATAAAATCACAAGATATAACAGAGGTAGGAAAGTGCTAAAAGTTGATTATGATAAAACTGTTTTAAAACCAAGCAATAAATAATAATACTGGTAAAAAATAAAGTGGTAATACATAATATAGTAACTTTGAACTTAAAATGTTCTGTGATGCAGATTAAAAGAGTTGAAAAACATCAGCTAAAAGCCAGATTAAAAAGGTAGGTCTTGAGTTTGCCTTTAAAAATATGAAGAGGAGGTGCTGCTCTCAGGTCCTCAGGTAGACTGTTCCACAGACGGGGGTCATAATATTGAAATGATGCTTCACCGTATGTTTTAGATCAAACTTTGGGAACTGTTAAGACCACTACCTGAAGACCTGAGGGCTCTACTGGGCTCATGGTAAAAGGAAATCAGATAAACAAGAAGGACCAAGACCATTAAGAGAGTTAAACACCAATTAAATAACCTTAAAATCTATTTTAACAGATACATGCTGAAATATTTCTGCCAACAAAACACACAAGTATATTATATCACAAACTTACCTATCTTTTTTTTAATGCTAACTAATCATTCATTGTGTAGCTTAGTTTACATAATTATTGTGTCCTATGTTATTGTTCATAATATAATGTCTTACTCTGTAGTTGTGTACGTTAAAGTAAGGATTAACAGACAGGATGCTGAATTTAACACAGTTAAATTCATTCCTTTTCAAAGTGGTTATTCTTTATGCTCCTGCTACTTCTGTTTTTTTCCAGGAAACTCCCCATCCAAGAGTTTCACTTCAGTCGCCTCCTGCAAGACATTGGCTTGACGAATGAACAGGTACAGATTTGTGTCTTGAAGATTGATTTAATAACAGTGGTGTCATTTTCCGTAAAGAAAAACCTAGATGAATCACACTATCACTTTATCATGCAGACAGTGCACGCTGCAAACCATCAGCTTTCACTTAAGTGTCATCACACCTTATAAATGCTGAAGTCAGCTCTGATCTTTGATGTTAATCCACAGTTTGTTAGTGTAGAATGTATACGTGTTGAAGCTCACCTTTCATAAGTGATATTTCAGTCTTTCCATGAAACATTATTTTCTGTGTTCCTTCATAGTTTATAGACCTATGTATTCTGCTGGGCTGTGACTACTGTGCTACCATAAAGGGAATTGGCCCAAAGAGAGCCATCGACCTGATCAAACAGCATGGCAGCATCGAGGAGATCCTCGAAAACATTGATTCAAACGTAAGCGGGTGTCTGGAACAATCCATAAACTCAGACTGTGTGACAAGAAATATTTATTTTTGACTTTCTGTGTGTGTGTTTGCTCTCCGTGTGTAGAAGCACCCTGCCCCAGAGGACTGGCTGTTCAAAGAGGCCAGGGGCTTGTTTCTGAAACCAGAAGTGGTGGATTGTACCACGGTGGACTTGAAGTGGGGTGAGCCGGATGAGGAGGGACTGATCCAGTTCATGTGTAGTGAGAAGCAGTTCAGGTAAATTATCATTTGCTTTTGATGAGCTTATTGCTGCATTTTGGATTATAATGTTTAAGTCTGTTCAGTTATCTTTATGCCAAGGTGAGACTACATCTCCACCTTATAATCATTATAGATGTTAATGTAAGTCATACATTAACTACTCTTTTCATGAGAGTTATTGATGGTACTTCTATAAAAACTACCTTTGCAATCATATAAACATGAGGACCCTCCTGAAAATGAGATGCTGCATCTCAAGGGGCCAACCTGTAATAACTATTCAGCAGAGACAAATATGGCGAAGACAGGTCTATGATTGGTCCATGGATCTGTTACTAGCTTTAGTTCTTACTTTAGTCCACTTGTCTCTGCCCACCTCCCATCCTTTGCCCACACACCTAACACAACATGATGTGGATAGCTGGTCTTCAAGAGACTTGGATCCACATTCAAGTTTTCCTACTGCTAAACAGAGGTTTTTTCTTGCTGCCATGATGGATTCATGTTGGCTTTTGGATGTATGTATCTGTATATCTATTTCATATTTGTATATGTGCATATTTTTATTCATACATTTAAGAGTTTGTCTTCAGCCTGATCTATTGTAAAGTGCCTTGAGATAACACTTGTTAAGAACTGGCGCTATACATATATTGATTAAGATAGAGAGCACGTGACTGTTGTCATCTGTTACGATGGTCAAGGTCAGATCAGGCCAAGGAATCCCAAACTTTTTTGGCTTCAGGACTCAAGTGAGAAATATGCTCCACCTCCACAGGACATGAACTCACAAAAATACATGATGAAATGTCATCAAAAGTGTTTTGAATAAGAATAAATCTGATAGTTATACATTTTCAGAACTAATTAAATATTCAAAGTATTTATTTACAGTTCTGTAGAATGATTCAAGCCTGGAGTTAAAAATGCTGTAAAGGGAGACCACTTTCACAAAAAGATGTGTTAATTTATGAATTTTTCCAATAACAATTGAAAACCTTTTCGGAAATGTACACGTCGTGTGTGTTCTTGGATCTCTAACACTCAGGACAGCAAATGAATGCATTGATTTTCCAGTAAAGTATTTTTGGTTCTCCTTTCAAGTATTATGAAAAATGATGTTAGTTTGATGCTCAGGTTTCCACTAAGGTGCCATGGTTGCGCTTTTTCTCCAACATACCTCTCCTTAGACTATCTGTGGTTCCTTTATGATTTACCATAAAGCTAGAGATGTTGTTTTCAGAGCTTGACAAACTTTTAATTAGCTCATAATGTCATGTCTGGTCCCAAAAGTCAGTCTCTAATCATGTAAAATAACTATGTGAATAAAATCTGAAAACCTCAGGAGAACTAAGGTCTTGAAGTGTATTTGAGATGGTAAGTTTGAAGAGCAGTTAGTTTTCTGAGCAAGCAAAATCAAGTTTCTCCACACAAAAATACTAAGATATTCACAGCATTCTGAGTCTGTTTGTTCCAGCAGTACTATCATTATATTTGGTTGCGGCCTCTTAACCAAAAACAGGTACTTGGCCTCAAACGGAGTAGATTAACCGATCATCTTGTTTGCCTGTTGAGTTTTATGCCAGAGATGTTTGATGATGCTACCTTAAGATTCCTTGGCCTGACTATTACAACATGTGACCACTAGGTTGCACTGTTGCTCACACAGAGCAAAATTTGAAGTCCAAGTGTTACACCAGCTCCAAACCTTATAACAGAGTATAAATGTTTTAGCTGTTCATGTTGGACTGTTCACTTTGAACAGTTTGCCCTCATAGCTTTAAGTATCATATGATGGACCATTGCTTTTAACTTTAGTTGTTTAAAGTTGCTTTCAGGTGTTCGTATTTTAATGGCCAATTGATGATCACCAAGAAATTTTTTTTCAGTTTGTTTTAATTCATTTACACATTTGTTGTTTGTTTTCAGTGAAGACAGGATCCGTAATGGCTGCAAGAAGATTCTGAAGAGTCGTCAGGGCAGCACACAGGGACGACTTGACTCTTTCTTCACTGTCACTGGATCTCTGTCCTCCAAACGGAAGGTATATAAACTTATGTTTAAGTATGCAATCAACAACAGTTATATGTGGTGTATCATCATGTCTGTGTAAATCATTTTTAAAAATGAAGAGTAATACAGCTGGGTCCTGTGGAATTTCTGTGTATATTGTGTATTAAAAACATGTAAATGAAATCATCTGAAGAACTGATTGATTATCTCCGCCTTTACAGGAACCTGAAATAAAAGGATCTGCGAAAAAGAAGCAGAAGACTGGTGCCACGCCAGGCAAATTCAAGAAGGGGAAATAAATCAAATAAAAGCTATTTCACTCTCTACTTCTTTTAGAATATGATGTCTCCGAAAAGTATCACATGCTAAACAAGAAATAAAGCAAACAAAGAGCTCCTGGTGGCCACACAAATGTACTGTACAATGATTTTAGTGATTGCCTCTGCTTAACTTTGTCATGAGCAGATGCGATCTAAAGCAAAAAGACTGGACTGTTCTAATAAATGTTCAAGTGTTATACCAATGTGTCATATCTGTAACTAAGTAAATAAAGCAGGTTTTGTAGAATTTGTCGTCTTTGATTTGGATCATAATTGTACAGAATCTTGGTGTGTTGGTTGACAAAGCAGGCTGCAGACACCACAATCTCTTTATTTAAAGATTACCATCAATGCTAAAATCGGAAATAAAGCAGAGCATGCTTAGCTACCAACAGACAACTTGTTTGTTCCGCAGCTCATCAGCCAGAATTGAAAAGATTACCATGAATAATCAGTAATGGAAAAAGACTTTCAATTCAACAAGTGGGAGCAGGTTCACCAATTTACTGATTTACTGGGTACGTTATGCATCTTTTTTCCTGTACAATTGTACATTTCTAAAGGTTTTTTAGCTGTTGAAATATGCAGAGCTGTCAGATGAGAACATACAGCTCTGTGTTCATAAGGTGTGGTGTCAGGTTTATAGCCAAAATTGATCTGCTCTAGCAGAGAAAAGCCTGTCAGCTGCTTCACTTTGTTTGAAACGAGCAAAAATTCACATAAAAATCACAGCAATCACATGCCCTAGATGTTGAAATCAAAGTTTTATATCTCGTATCTCATGCAAGAGAGAAATTAATGCTTATTGATTTGATACTATTCTACTTTGGACTGTTCATACTAGCTGCACTAAGGTCTGAACTGAAAAGGTTTCTCAACAGTCAATAACAATCTCCTCTTTGGAGATGATCCCAGTGTGTTAGCAGTCTTCATTCTCCTTGATTCGAGTCTGACATTTGACAATACTCTACTGTTCTTTTTTCTTTACAGCGTGAACACTAGCCATAGCTGCAGTTGAGAGGTTTATTACTGCAACAAACAACCATGTTATAGTTTGACGCCACTTCCCACAATGCCCTCCTTTACAGAGTAGGGATGTAACGATATGAAAATTTTGTATCACGGTTATTGTAACCAAAATTATCACGGTTATCATTATTATCGCGATATTGTTGCAGTGTGCTCAAAATGTTCTAAAAGTACTTTGACACAGAATTGAAATCATTTTACCCTTTTCTTATTATATTCATAACAGTTCTTTTGTCTTTTTTGTCAATAAATGTGTCAGACTCAGAGGCCAAACAATGCAAACTGCGCATGTGCACCTCGCGTGAGGCTCCTTAATCGAGGACAGATACATAGTCCCGGCTTTTCCAGACAAAGAGCAGCATCACCGTGCGTTACTGAGGCAGTGTGGTGATCAAGCACGATATAACGGTAATTTTAATTGGACACGGTCACGGTTATCGTGGGAAATTTTATCGCGGTTCACCATTTTACCGGTAACCGTTACATCCCTATTACAGAGTAAGTTCCATAGATGTCATCAACGCACCTCTTAAGTGGTTTAACCTTTTAACTGTTTGACAGAGGTCAATAAATTCTGGAATATCTAATATGTTAAAAAATAAGTCAGTTTTATATATATATATATATATATATATATATATATATATATATATATATATATATATATATATATATATATATATATATATATATATATATATATATATATATATATATATATATATATATATATATATATATATATATATATATATATATATACATACATATATACATATACACACACACACATACATATATGTATATATATACATATATATATGTATGTATATATGTATATATATATGTATATATCTATCTATCTATATCTATCTATCTATCTATATATATATATAGACATATATATATCTATATCTATCTATCTATCTATATATATATATATACATATATATAGAAAAAAACAAACTGCAAACAAACCAGAAGAACTTAAATCGTTCGGTGGGATTTAAAGGTTCAGAAAGCTAAATTTTTTATTACAATTACTATTACTATTTTAAATACTGAACCACTCACTGATACGATGATTAACTTATATAAAATCTGTTATTCGTTAAAAACATTTGTGTGTGTCAAACAGTGTCATCTATTTTAAGTTTTTTGATTGCTACTTTATATACAAACTTTTTTTGCATTTTCTTTTTTTATGATTTAACTTTTATTAAGTTTTAACTTGTAATATAAAGCCCACCCAACAATCAGTATGAAATTAGACAAAATTAAGATTCACAACTCACTGCAACAGTGAGACATGCACCAGTGAAAAATAATAAAATAAATAAATAGTAAAAAAGTAACAATAAAAAAAATAAAATAGAACAAAGAGAGGTACAAGACCAGTCTATTACAGGTAGTTTAACTCCATCTGTTCAACAGTCTTCCCATGGAATGTCATCAGCACCGTCAAAAGTCCAATCATGTCCCAAGTTTAATTCAGTATCAACAAATGCTCTTCCAGTAGTCAGAACTCTTTGTTGCGCCCAGTCCACCTCCTCCCACAATTTCATGCCAATCCCCTCAAAATATAACGAGCATATATACAGGCAGACTTTAGCTACTCTGCAAAGAATATAATCTTAAAAACAGACCCCACATTTTTGCCTTTTCTGATGGAATTTGGCCCAGATATCTGTGCATTCTTATGTCATCACATTATCTAATATTAACTGTTTAAACCTTTAAATAACACACTAAAAAATATCTGATGCTTGGCTTGTTTGTTGTTTTCTTTGTTCCCTGAAATGTTGACAGAGTCATAGCAATTATTTGATCTGTTCTGTTTAAAACATTTAATATCCCTGGATTTATTGATGACCCTGCTAAACGGTTGAGCTGGTAGTTAAAGGGTTAAAGCAAACCTTTGTCCTGTCTGTGGTGTTCCTCAGGGTTCTGTCCTGGGGCCTGATCAGTTTAACATCTTTATAATAACAAATGATCACTTATTCCACAAATGGATAACTTTCATTTCTCCACCTAGGATATGTAGTTCTCGTTGGCACCTGTATCTGACTAAATCTAACCATTTTAGCACATCATTGATAATTTCAGTTTCTTCCTTCCTGTTAAGGTTGAGAGTCCTCTACAAACTCACTATCTTTCCAAGCTAATATTAATAATGTCACCTTGAAGCTTATTTTCTTTCACCCAACATAAATCAGCTGTCTGTACAACTGATACTGAAGCTGACCTCATTAATGCAGCAGGACATTCTGGACTAATTATTGTCACTCCCATAAATCCAACTGTTCTAAAATTCTGCTCCTTGAATTAACACGGGCTTTAAAATTCTGTCCCTCGCCTCTTAAGGGCATCCACACTTTCACTCATTTGCACCCTTTGAACCTTTGCCTATCAATACACCCCCCACATCCTCAGGTCCCCTCCTTTCATATATCTCAATGTAACATCAGCCCGCTTGTCCACCGTGCAGTCTAGAGCCTTCTGCTGTCCACTCTTAGCCCCTAGAACTCCATCCCAACAGAGATCTGAAACACTGACCCTCTTCACATTTAAAGGCTGTTTAAAAACTGTTTTGTTCCAGCTTGTATGTCCAGTATGATTGTTCACATCTGGCCAACCTATGGCATGGTATGTACAGACCTGATCAAAATCTTAAGACCAGTTGAAAAATTGCTAGAATATTCATTTTGTACATTTGGACCTTAATGAGGTTTTAAATAGAGCTACAATATGTAAAAGCAAGAAGGGGGATGGAACAAAAAGCACTTTGAAAAAGTAACTTATTGAAAACAAGTAAACTGAAATACGCTGTTCATCACCTGATCAAAAGTTTAAGACCATCGCTCAAAAAATTGCAAAAAACTCTCCAAACCAGAACAAAAAATTTTCTCAGTAGGACTCAGTAATGAGTAGCTCCACTGTTCTTGTGAATCACTTCAAAAATTCGTTTGGGCATGCTTGATACAAGTGTTTCTAGGAAACTTTTGGGAACATTGCTCCAAGTGGTGAAGATGGCTTCACGAAGGGCATCAACTGTCTGGAACTGACGGACATTTTTATAAACTTCCCTTGCCATCCATCCCAAAATGTTCTCTATGGGATTTAAATCAGGGGAACATGCGGGATGGTCCAAAAGAGTGATGTTATTCTCCCTGAAGAAGTCCTTGGTCAAGTGAGCATTGTGAACTGCAACGTTGTCCTGTTGAAAAACCCAGCTGTTACCACACAGACGAGGGCCCTCAGTCATGAGGGATGCCCGCTGCAACATCTGCACGTAACCAGCCGCCGTTTGACGACCCTGCCCCACCTGAAGCTCCAGTGTTCCACTGAATGAAAAAGCACCCAGATCATGATGGACCCCCCTCCACTGTGCCGGGTAGGAAACATCTCAGGGGGGATCTCCTTGTCATGCAAGTAACGTTGAAGCCATCTGGACCATCAAGGTTACATTTTTTCTCATCAAAGAATAAAACTTTTTTCCACCTTTCAATGTCCCATGTTTGATGCTCCCTGGCAAAGTCTGAACGGGCAGTTTTGTGGCGTTGAAGGAGATGAGGTTTTTGAATTCGTTTTTTGTTCTTGAAACCCTTTTCCTGCAGAGGCCGTCTGATGGTTATTGCGCTGCAGTCGGCACCAGTAAGGGCCTTAATTTGGGTCGAGGACCGCCCTGTGTCTTGACGGACAGCGAATCGGATCCTCCGGCTCAGCGCAGGTGTAACTTTTTTGGGTCTACCACTTGACTTTTTTGTTCCATAAAGCTCAAGATCTTTCAAAAAATTTCGAATGACTGTCTTACTGCGTCCAACCTCAGCAGCAATGGCACGCTGCGAGAGGCCTTGCTTATGCAGCTCGACGATCCGACCACGTTCAAGAAGAGAAAGCTTCTTAGCTTTAGCCATCAGGAGGGCATGACCGTGTGAATGCCTAACAGAAAATGAACATTTTGAGCAGATTTTGGCTTTAATAGCCTGTGGTCTATAACTTTTGATCAGCTGATAAGCAGCCTATTTCAGTTTTTTTTTTAAATTACAAGTTCCAAATGTTTTTTGTCAACCTCCCCCTTTTTGCTTTTGCATATTGTAGTTCTATTTAAAACCTCATTAAGGTCCAAATGTGCAAAATGCATATTGTAGCAATTTTTCAGCGGGTCTTAAGATTTTGATTAGGTCTGTATGTTGCTTTGATTAGATAAGATGAGATTCAACCTTATGATGCCATGGGGAATCTAACAGAAGTGGTCGGCTTACATGCATGTTTTTAGAAAGGGGCTAAAAGGGTTAATGAAGAGTAAAAAAGTGCTCCAGTGCGTCATAAAGTGCTATGGTGTCATTATTATCACTTAGTCAGTGCTCCCTTTCCCCCCCCCCCTCTTCCCCCTCCTGGCAAAACAGATTGGCAGCCCAATAGCACAGATGACTTCTCCAGTCTGACAGTGAAGCATCTCTGAGACAGCTGTCTGTCACTGAATTTACTTTCTCTGGGTGAAGGCAGGATACAGACGATGGCTGGTGCTGCCCAAAATCAACCAAAATCTGGTCAGTATATGATTAATTCATCTTTTTCTTTATTTATGTTCATCTGTTTTCAACTCTGCTTTGTAATGTGAACTGAGTGTAGAGTAAGACACTTCAACCAGAAAATTCTTGTAATAGTAGCAGTAGAAGTAGTGGTAAAGAAATAACAGGAAATGTGACGCTAAATTGTGTTTTTTCACCATTAAAATACAACAGTACATAAAACCAATATTTTATACCATCAGTGTAGACATTTATCAAAGAAAATAAACATTGTCCTCCAAAAAAAATGTAAGGAAGTTGTGCATTAGGGATGCACTTTTGCATCACTTCAACATCAGTATCAGCTAATGTTGTCCCTTTTTTTCAAACATCATGATCATATCTTTCATAAAGAATATATGTCTGGTTTATGGAATTAAAGGCTAAGTAATATTTTAATGCAAAATTCATTTCTTGGGATGTTTTCAGGAGAAACATAAAACCTAAGACAGTGCGAACTAGGGCGTCTCAGGAGGATCCATCCTTTCCCTTTTGCACATCTATTTCTGGAGATCAGAATCAGAATGTCACCAATGGTGGGCTTTAAGTTCCCGGAAAGCTAATTTGGTGATCATGCAGTTTTCACCAGTACCACTGTCAGTTTTGAAAATGTACACACTTGAACTTACATGTATGGTGGAAATTAAAATATTTGACAAAAATTCAACAGGAATAAGTTTCTGCCATTCTGAAAGTATTCACCAATCCTCAAAATGATGTTATTAATATCTCCTGAAGACTGCTTTCTTCTCATAAAGGAAGGAAAAGCTCATTTTGGCTCATGTTTTGCAAAAGTTCTGATTTTTTTATTTTTTTGGCCAAAATTGTGCCTTTTTTTCCTGACCCATTTGGCTTAAATTTTGCTTTGGAACCTGGGTTGATGATATTTTGGGCAAAATTTGAAGCAAGCTATTTATAATTTGATTTCCAACATGGAATGATTGATGTATGCTTTCTTCTGTTTGCATTTACTCAGATGATGTGAATACAAATTTTATAAAATTACTGTAAGCCCATGATTTTGTAGCAACTCAATAAACACTCATATCTGAAAAGCCATCACATCGCATCTAAATTCCTCACGAGCAGGATGTCAGCAAAAAACCCCAAACTGACAGTCTTATTTTAGAAATGAGGATGTAATACACAGCAGCTCGAGAGAAAATAAAGTCACATCTGTGTTTCTTGCAGTTCTTTTTTAACATATAAGTTGGCTCAGTCCACTTCTAGAGAAATGAACAAATTGCACCCCTCAAATTAGAAGTTGAACTTAAGTCTTAAACTTGTTAAACGTTTCTGAAACTTTGTTTTATTGTAAGTTATTCACTGACAGAACCATGTAATACAGTTTTTATGTAACTTTGGTGTTTAAAAAAAAAGTAATAAGGATGATGATTAAAAGCTCAATGCACAGAACAAGATTTTCACGTAAGGGTTTAGGGTTTGCCTCAATAAAGGACACACTTTCCAACCAAGAATTAACAGTGTTTTTGTATTCGCACATCTAGAGAGCAAGTTTCTGTCCGTTGCCATGCTGGTTGTCAACATGTTTTTAAGTCTCTTCTTCATATCAGGTGAGCTTTTATCAATCATTGGAAAATATCATGAATCTTTTTCAGTCATTATTTAAAGGGACTGTGGGGAGTTTCTAGGTAATTACAAAAAAGTCTCACTTTTAGATATATGTCTGATCGAAATACACACTTTAAGATGAGTTTTATAGCATCAAAATAGGTTCTCTGTAAATGCTATTCCAGGCCAGTCCAGGGCTGGACTGGCCTGGATACTCAACTTCGGGAACAAGACAATTAAAACTAGAGCAAATTTATATTATTTTATTATTTATATTACACGTCTTAGGGCATCGGGCTGTAAGTAGTGATATATAGCCAGCTACAAAACTACGATTCCAAGTTTTCCAAAAATTGCTTGTTGGCACACATCAAAAACTACCGCTACGTAACTAGAAAGAGATACATTACCTCGTCGCTTTGCATCCTGTAAGTTGTTGAAAAAATAAGCTGTAAAGCAATGCAGAGTTCTGAGGAAGGTCCGCTGCATTTATTAGCGTCACAACAAACACATGCTTTGGCTTGGGTTATGTCTTGGAGTGTTCCAGTTGTAGTCAGAAGTAGGAATTTCTGGGTTCCGAGTAGGAAACTGCAACTGGAATGTCCCCCGAATTGGACTTTCCAACTGGGAACTGGGTGAAACCTCGCCACCCCCTAGTTGACAATCGAAGATGGATGCCCCCAGTGTGAACAGTTATTTAACTCCTGTAATAATCAATTTATTTGCACTTCTGACTGGGGTGAGTCGCTCTAGATCAGCTGTATACATAGTATTGTTAGACTTATATTTACAAAAATGCTTCCATAGTGATAATCACATTCTTCATGTGATATTTGTGAACAACAACGCAGGGGGTGCTAACAACAGCTAACAATAGCCTGGTAGATCGGCCTGTTTTTTTCCGACTTCAACTGGAACACCGATAAGTCGGAGATGATGTCACTCCCAGTTCTGAGGTTACTGGAACGCAGCATTACGACAGTCGCCGCACATGCTCATGGGTAGCAGAGTCTTAATGTTGCCGCAAATAGATTCTCCTCACAGTCCCTTTAAATGCACACAGTCAAGATGTTCATGACTACCAAATAATTCTTTACAACACGATGTTTTTCCACATCTTTTGAGAAAAATCATTGATCTGATCTTTTAGGTGCTTCTGCTGCTTGTGACAAGGACGCTATCCTTGGGATCACAACTCCACAGAGGATGGAAGCACTCAATGGATCTTGTGTGCAAATTCCATGTAACTTTCATGCTAAACCAGGATATATGTTTGATGGCCTAGAGGAAAAATCAGGAGTGTGGATAAAAAGTGACTCCAGATTGGTTCTCAACCCCCAAAATGTGGTTTTCAACAGCAGCAGCTCAGTGAACAGCTACAGGATCAACATTACTGGAGACCTGAGACAGAAAAACTGCACCACTCTTTTTTCAAGTGTTCTCATGAACTATACAGACAAATATTTCTTCAGAGTAGAGAGCAAATACTTCACTGCAACAGCCTCATGTGATCCAATTCAGATTGTAGTCAAAGGTAATGTTATTGGTCGGTCTCCTTTCTTATTTTTTTTTAATTCTAATAATCTATTCTAAATAAAACAGCCTCTTGCTATCATTTTGAAGAATTGATCTGACACTGTGTAGATGATGAATGGTTTTCTTAACCACAGATTCTCCTCCAAGCCCCATAATAGAAATCCTCGGTGATCTAAAGGAGAAGGAGACCATCACTATAACCTGCTCAGCTCTCACTCCCTGTCCATACTCCCCTCCTAAACTCACCTGGACTCTCAATGACAACTCTCACAACAACATGGAGAGAAACACAGATGGAACTTTTTCAACCAAAATCCAGGAGAGCATCACTCTGACAGAGAAACATGATGGATACAACATCACCTGTTCTGCCGATTATCCAGTAAATGAAGGGAAAGACTCCCAGACAGCAGAAGAGACAAAGACTCTCAGTGTTTCATGTGAGACGACTAAATCTTTTGAACTTATCACTCTATTTAAACATGTTTCTGATTTAAAGTAGGTAAATTGATGAGCCAGTCACCCGCCAAAGTGCATTGCAGCTCCTGATCCCACACAAGGAGGGCTGGAAAAACTGATCAAAATAGAAATGTAATCAGTTTTAGGCTTTGAAGAGCTTGCAATTCCAGTAAAACACATTATACATAGCTGACATTTTTACTAGAAAATCTCCTTTCCCTCACTTCTGTCCTTGTTTTCCTAATTCTCCCCATCTCTTAATCTTTCAGACTCTCCCAGGGACGTCTTAGTGATGATCAGTCCCACTGATCCAGTGTCTGTCGGTAGCATGGTGAACCTGACCTGCTCTTGCAGAGCAAATCCACCTATTGTCCACTTTGTTTGGTTTATGATCAGTGATGGCAGACTGGAACTGATCAAAGTTGACACACAGGTTTATGGCTTCACTGTGACCAAGACTGACCGAGAGAGGTTGTTCTTCTGTGGATGCAGAAACAGTTTGGACCTTCAACTTTCAGTAGGACATCAGCTTATATTTGAAGGTAAAGTAAAGAGATTATTTCAATTTTATTTGTTTGTTTTACATTTTTGAGTGATGACAGAGATATTTCAGTATTTTTGTAGTTGGATTGGATCTGGTAAATTGGCAATAGTCAGCAAAGTAACTGAAAAGCCTCCCATCAGCAGCGCACCTTTAAGGAGAATGAGCTGTGACCGGTCGAATGTATGATTGGGTGAAAATATTAGAATGCTTTATTTTTTCTCCAGGCAGTCTCAGTATTCGGCACTATTTAACAATTCAGCAAATAACTATTTGGCAAATAACTATTTGCTCTTCAACTTCGAGCATTGATTCCACTGATTTGCAGCTTTGCTCTATGGACTCAAGAGAACACAACTGACAGAGGAAACAAATACTAAACCAAGTATGAGGGATTTTGACTAGATGATGATGATGTTCCTTTTACAGCAGATGAACAGTGACACTGTTATGAATCGATATATTCAGAGGAGGAAATTCTCCAGAATGAGATTCAGTGGATGGAATCAATGTGCCCATGACAGCCAATTACCACATCATAAAATAGCACCAAACACAGAGACTTCCTACACTGTAAAAAAGCCTAGTTGTTTTAACTTAAAAAAGTTAGTGTCAGGGCTGCCTTATAATTTTAAGTTCAACTTAAGAAATTTAAGTTCAGTTGAATTAAGAACGGTTCTGATCGAGTGAACTTCTTCAGTTCATTAAACTTGCTATTAAGTCAGGTCTACTTGAATTGTTTAGTTTAACAAACTTCTAAAAGCAATCCAATTCCAATAGTATTTTTTCATGCCAACACAGTAATTAAACTTCTTCAAACTACAGTTTTAAAGGTAAAACAACTTGATCTGAAGTTCAGGTCACTGATCCTCATCCACAAATGTGAAAAAAGAAATAAAACAGTAAAAGATGTGATCTATAAGCTCGTTTTCCACCAAACGAGCCGTCATGCAAGCCAGACGAATTTTAGTAAAAGTTAAAGAACATTTGTGGATGAGGATTCATTTTTTCCTGCAAGCAGGTACTTTTCTGTGTCAAATGTATCTTGAATCTATTCAGAGCTGTTTTGCTTTCCACATTGAATATGTGATAAAAATTGCCAGTTGTGTTATTAAAGCATGAAGAACAGAAGTTGTTTTGGTTTATCTGGCAATAATACCCTTTAAACACTAGACCTTTTTTCTGCTTTTAAGATTGTTTTTCTTATAGAAAATATAATCTTTATTTTATAAACTTGTGTCAAAGAAGAACAAAATGAGTAAAAGTTAAAGGGAAATATTAAGTTAAATGAAAAATGCAATAACTCAATTTAGCTCAAAATCATCAGTGACCTGAACTTCAGATCAAGTTGTTGTACCTTTAAAACTGTAGTTTAAAAACGTTTAATTACTGTGTTGGCATAAAAAAATACTATTGGAACTGGATTGCTTTTAGAAGTTTGTTAAACTAAACAATTCAAGTAGAGCTGACTTAATAGCAAGTTTATTGAACTTAAGAAGTTCACTTGAGCTGAATCGCTCTTAATTCAACTGAACTTAAATTTCTAAATTCAGAAAACTTAAAATTTTAAGGCAGCCCTGACACTAAGTTTTTTAAGTTAAAACAACTAGCCTTTTTTTTTTTTTACAGTGTTTAGTTTGTTTAGTTTAACAAACTTCTCCTCTATATAGGATAAATAAAGTGCTTTGTGGTTGTTTTTATGATAACTTACTCAATAATAATAACACAATACAAATAACTGTACCTGCCAACAGGAGTATACCTTGGCAGATGGTTTCAGCTCTTTCTCTTTAAAGGTACAGCAATGTGGGGAGCCCTTTCAGCCACTTTACTGAATATTGTCAAGTATTTTAATGCAACCCAACTTGAAAAATACTAAAATATCCCCTTGAATCTGGAAGACAAAGAATAACCCTGCTGCTGTGTTACAGGAGATGATCAGTTTGGATCTTTGGGTGTTGAAGCTGTTTTGAAAATCCTGGGAATTACAAGTCTGATCAGTCTGCTGATCATCTTTGAGTGGTGAGACAGAACTTTCTTAATCACTTAGTTGAACAATGAAATCTTAATGACTGGTTTTTGTTTCATTTTATGAAAGCTGTATAAAGCAGATCACTAAAACAGAATGACATTAATAACCTTTTGTTTTAATGTTTTTGCTCTTAGTTGGTGGCGATCCAAAGGTTCCATTAAACCAACAAAGGTAATGTGACAGGGAGGTACATTTGTTTTGTTCACCTATAGTCAATATGTCTTGAGAGAGAAAGAGAACCACACAGCACACAATCAAGCCCTTAAGGGCTAATTAACAGGTGTATATGAGGACTTTTTCTTCAGGAATTTAAGATAAATGCAACTGTTCCTTCATTAAAGCAAGAGATTTAAAAAATAAAACAAATACTGACGTGTTACACATCACGCTGGTTAAGGCAGTGCAAAGCCAAGAAACTGTGATTCAACTAACAACTCATGATGATGTTTTAAAATCCAATCCAAATTTATAACATTCCTGCGGAATATCAAAAACAATCCACTATAGAGCTGTAGCCTCAACGATTTAAGTCTGATGGGATGTAATCCAGTTCCAACTGGATTAATGAAAATTATCTTGACATATGTTCCAAAAACTAGGCACTCCCCTGCTAAGTGCAGCTCTCGCTCTCTGACTGTTCAAGTAAACTACAACTTCATTCTCTTTTGGTGAACAAGCACATGTCACAAACTTTACTTTATATAATATAGAAAGTTTACCAAATGTTCTTAGGCATTTAACTCTAACACAGAGAAATTTGAGTAAACTACTTCAAAATGATATATTTTATGACATTGTTTAGATTGTGGCTCTTACAGGACAGCTAATAACAGAACTACAGAAATTATTTCCAGCACAATTTATCATTCAAATACAACATTAAACAACATGATTGATCTGAAACTGTAATGTGGAATGGTAAATCAATTATAAAACTATTGCTAGATGCTATTTAATGATTAATTTTATGATGGTTTTGCCCTCTATCCTTTAGATAACTGAGCCTAATATATTGGCCTTTTACCTTACCTACCTATTTACCCATTTGATCTCTGTCAGAAAATAAGCAAACTTATTAGTGTCCTCTGAAGAAAAGGTTCTAGCAATGAGCATGGTCTAGCTGTTCTGACAGGAAGCCTCTGATTTGTCCAATACATATGAAACTAATGTTCTGACCTTTCTTAACAGCCTATAGATGATATGTTGCCTGGAAGGGATACTGACTTTTGAAAAAGTCCACATATGGTGTCAAGTTAGCAATAGCTCAGAAGGTTATAATAATAAGAAAGACAAGTGATACAATGCAGTCAATTATCATTTGCATTGTTTCAGCGATAAAATCCCAAAAGATACGGCCAAAAACACTTGCCCTTACCAAAATAACTTTGTATACACAATCCAACAAGTGTGCTAGGACTTTAGTGGAGTCACATTCACACCTTAAATTTGTCTGGCTCACTTCTGTTCAGGGTTAAAGTTGCAGCATTGCTTCATTTTCACTTGGTCATATGATGTGCAGCCTGGCCTCCTGCCACTAGTTGGGGCTGTATTTGTGGTATTTCTTCTTGCCATTTGGCCCACTGTTATATTCTGAACCTGAAATAAACAACTGATTTTGTGTCATAATAATGTCTTGCTCAAAGCTGTTTTCTGCTCCAAAAAATGTGCATTTAGGTTACATTGGACAGCCCATGAACATTTGTACAGCACTGTAAATGTTGATATGTGAAGAGGACCAGAGGCTGCCATACTCTGCTTTATATCATCAGCAAATGCTCCAATTGATTTTCTGTTGTGATATTCTGCCAGATGCAAGCCACATTTAAACTCCTTTTGGTTTGCTTGCCTAGATTGATCCTTGTTTGTTTTGGATTGCCTTCAAACCAAACACAAATTGAACTCTGCTTGAAACAAACTAAGACTTCCTTTTTTGGTAGACTAGAGTTCAGTTCCTTGGTTTCCACCAAAGTTCATGTGAGCTTTCACATCAGTGCAGGGAAAACAAACTTTTCAGAAAAAGCAAACCAGAATTTTTTTTGTATGCTAAGTGTGAAAGAACCCTGAATCTAGTTCAGTCAGGACCTCTTTTTCAGGAAAAGACACCAAGACAAAGATGCATGAGGCGAGGAGAGAAGCAGTAAAATTCCACTGAATATAAGCGTCAATCTCATCTGATTAAGTTAGTTATGGCAAAAAGGGGAAGCTAGGGTGGGGGAGGGTTGCAAAGCAGCTAGCAAAGGGAGCAGCAAAGAGTAGGCTGGCTTAAGAAGCTTTAATAAGGTGGTCAGTGTGTTTTAAGCCAATGGCAGCTTTGAGGCAATTCAGCTGGCTGTGGTAGGCCAGCTTTGGATAGTAGTCTTAGATCAATGTCCTGCCTGAACTAATGCTATGCAGAATTTTCAACTACCTTAGAGAATATGTTACAATCTTAGAGCAGTCAGTGCCCCCATAATATCATAGGAGAATTTCCCTATGTCTTTGGACTGGATAATTTTGTAAGGGGAGATGAACACCCCTTATGGAAAATTTCACCAAAGTATCTTTTAAGTGCTGAATATGGCTTCTTCATAATCTGGAACAATGGTACAGACATACTTTTATAGTTTGGCTTTTATCTGAATTTTGTTTTACTCTTTTAAAAGGCAGCATATGTGTTTTACTCCATTTCAGTTTCAGTTATTATTTTATGTTTTACCACTTATTTATTTCCTTTTATTGATTGTTTCTAAAACAGTTTTACCTTAATCAACTTTTAGCATTTTATTACTTTGTTAAATCTCATCATGGTTTTATTTTTTGGGTCAGTTTAGTCTTAGCTCCAGTGTTTCCTCATTTTCAGTTTAAGATAGCTATGTAGCTACATTTTATGTATGAAAAGTGGTTTATGAATAAATTTTGATTGATTGACACCAGAGGTGTCTTTCCTCTGTAAGCAACATAGGACTTGCATATTACTGGTTTAAAGGTTCACATATTGATGGATGATTGTTCCATGTGTGTCAGGTGGTGTGAACACCAGTGACACTAAGACAACTTTGTAACACTTTGTGAATATGAAGCTCTACGGTGTAAAAAAACCCATTTTCATTAGATATTAAGGCTTGTTTCTCATTTGATTTTTGCAGGAAACAGCAGAACCAGTCTATGCAAACCGAGTCGAAGAGTTGGAATTGTCCCCAGAGATGCTTTTGTCAAACCAGAAGAAAAACAGAAGATAAAAGTTTCAGTTCAGCGCCTCCGGCCCGCATTCAAATATCTTTCTTGGTACTGCAGTTAGAAAAGCTGCTCTCAGTAAAAATTCTCAGAAATTTGCAAGTTTTCAAAGAATACCCTGGGTGGTTAAAAAAAAAAACATCAGGTTTGATATCTCCAAATATTTATAAATTAAAATCTGTGCTAAATTAGGAAACTAACAAGCAGGGGGGGCGTAGAATTGGGTAGGGACGCTAGGAACACATCCCTATCAATATTATGCCACTACCCAGTTCTGCCCCTCTTTATACGCAAAACGGGCTGTGCATAGGGCCCCATTTTGCCCCCCATGCATGCTTTGTCCAATGCAGCCGCAGCCTCTGTGGACTACAGGCGTATTCCAAATGGGGGGGGGGGATGAAATTCTGGAGAACTTTTATGTCCTGACCAATGTCAGAATCAAACCTACGCCCTTGTTAACAAGCGAGTAGTTAAAGGGCAACTTCGGTATTTTTCAACCTGGGTCCTATTGCCCCAAGTGTATGTGTGTATACGATTGACGGGTACAACTCGTTTTAAAATTGGCTCAGTATCAAGGGAGTGGATGCAGCCGGCAGCCGCGAAGCTAGATAGGGGGGCAACTGCATCCCGTATAAGTTTGAGCATTAAAAGTGTTTATTTCGCCACAGACCGGTTGCGATCGCCGGTGCTAGCTCTCTAATTAGCATTGTAAGCATTGCGTTTTCCTTCACGTCCTCTGACCTGTGTGATGTCATCTCCTGTAAGCTTGTTGCCGGAAGAAAACAGAGGAGCCATGCAGCGCACCACTCATAGTGGAGCTGCTTATCCCGGAGGACAGTTGAAAGTTTTACTGCATCGGTATCATGGCTGAATATTTACCAGATTTCGAGAGTGAAGACGAGCCTTTTCATTACGACGGCCACCCGTGTTTATTTGAGCCAGAGTATACAGACGAGGAGCTCCTACAAATTCAAGAGCTAACGAGGATAGCAACAGAGGGCCAACGAGCAGACGAGGGTGAAGCAGCGGCGGCACGAACGCTCTAGATTTGTCTCTGACACACACATTTACTGTTGCCATAAATCCTCTTCACTTTTTCCTCTCGCCCAGCCAGTACAGACTTGTGGCCTACCGTGTTACAATGCTAATTAGAGAGCTAGCACCGGCGATCGCAACCGGTCTGTGGTGAAATAAACACTTACACAATACATACAATACTTATACGTATTGTATGCATAAAGACATATTAGTTATACTTACTTTATGGATAGTTGACCATTTGGTCCCTGTGGTTTTGGTCGCCTCCTCCAATGTATTTTGGGTACATGAAAAAAGGTGTCCAGCACTGCCCTGTTGATCAGAGGGGGGAAATCCTCTAATGTAGTTACACAGCGTCGGGTACTTTCTGTATCATCCCACGACACATCGAGACCACGAATATTGGGCAACAGGTCCCACTCGTTACAACACAGACATTCTTCCTCTGTGGGCATAGAGTCACAGCAACCACAGGAGCACCACCAGTCCCCAGAAATTCGCGTTCGTGCCGCCGCTGCTTCACCCTCGTCTGCTCGTTGGCCCTCTGTTGCTATCCTCGTTAGCTCTTGAATTTGTAGGAGCTCCTCGTCCGTATACTCTGGCTCAAATAAATACGGGTGGCCGTCGTAATGAAAAGGCTCGTCTTCACTCTCGAAATCTGGTAAATATTCAGCCATGATACCGATGCAGTAAAACTTTCAACTGTCCTCCGGGATAAGCAGCTCCACCATGAGTGGCGCTGCATGGCTCCTCTGTTTTCTTCCGGCAACAAGCTCACAGGAGATGACGCCACACAGGTCAGAGGACGTGAAGGAAAACGCAATGCTTACAATGCTAATTAGAGAGCTAGCACCGGCGATCGCAACCGGTCTGTGGCGAAATAAACACTTTTAATGCTCAAACTTATACGGGATGCAGTTGCCCCCCATCTAGCTTCGCGGCTGCCGGCTGCATCCGCTCCCTTGATACTGAGGCAATTTTAAAAGTAGTTGTACTCGGCGATCGTATACACACATACACTTGGGGCAATAGGACCCAGGTTGAAAAATACCGAAGTTGCCCTTTAAGTAGAAAAGACCCCCAAAATTAGTTATTGAAAGTGATTATGGTTGTTTCTGTTTTTTATTTATTATTTTTATCATTATTATTATCATCATTATTATTGTTACTGATAAATGTATTTTCTTCTCTTTCAGTGAACTGACATCATTGCCCTTTTTTCTTCACAGTGATAGTAGAAGCAGACTCCATCAACAAATGGTGAGAAGACGTCGAAGAGGTGCTGATGTCAAGGACCACATCAATACAAGAAGTCTGAAAAAGCACATATCACAATAAATATTTTATGTACCATGTAATAACATAAATAATGCCAGATAAGATGTCAGAACACGTAGAGGTCAAATGCAACATGTCTGTACTGAGATTATTTGTATAAAGCTCTGATAGATTTCTTTAAGTTTGTTTTACTTAGCAAAATGTATCCATGTCATTGCTTTGCTGGAATTTCCACGACTTATACCCATCATCATTACATATTTTAGAGCTATGCTGGAACATCATATTTTTATGCTTAACAGAAAAATAGCTTCACTTTTGATCTTAGCGTTGCTATCAGACCAAACACTGAGCTTAAGTATCTGTAAATATGAGTCTTTTTGCCATAAATGAAGCGTATTACAACAAGAGGTGCTGGCGGAGATCTAATATTCTTTTGCTGTTACCAGGCATATATTTTTTCATTGTTTCATTAAGGGCTATATATTTTTGCTTTGGCTAGTTTTCCCTTTGCTGTCATAAGCTCTGTTTTGGAGTTTATGAAAGGAAAGTGGCCATAAGGGACCCTGACATGCAGTGTAGAAAAAAGAAGTTTTAGTCTGTTTACTGCACAACACAGCAGAGAGGGTGCACCATATTAACAGGAAGGAACTTAGAAAAAACCCAAATGGTTATGTTAACAGTTGACACTGCGTTAATCTGAGTTAAAAAGAGGAAATGTTATGTGTTTGGTTTTGTAATGTGTCACATTTTTCAAGGATCAAGTTGCAATTGATTTGAAGCAGCCTTTTGGCAAACTCTGGTGAGAAAATGTAAATGGCGGTTTCAAGAGTTTACGTCTTGATGAAAAGATATGATTATGAATACCTCATGTTTTCATAAAAATGTTAATTCATAGCTTTTGTAAAAACTATGACACTGATGCACATCTGAATTTGAAGGCCTCAATAGTTCATGGAAAAAGTTTAGTTGTTTTATTGTAAAGGATGGCTCTGTGAAAATGGAGACTTTGTGTTAATTCAGCCTAATTTATCAATAAAAATGTCATATTGAATGTGCCTGTTTTTTGAAAAATATCAATATTTGCAAAAACAATAAAAAATAATGTTTATAAACTCTAACAATAAATATATTTCTTTGAAGTGTATTTAATTTAATAGAGACTGGAAATAATTTGAAAATTATTGCATTCTGGCTTATTACATATTACACATTGTCCCAACTTTATTGGAAATGGGGTTGATACCTCTTTTATGAACAACCAGCAATAAACAGTTTATTTCAAACTAATTTCCTCCAATTAATTTTCGTTTTCTGTTAACCCATAAAACTTGAGTTAATATGTCAATCTGTAAGTGGAGATCAGGATGAGGAAAATTAAATGTGCAAGTGTGAAATATGATAAAACAGCTGTGCAGGTCAAAATCCATCATGAGTATCATGACAGAGAAAGATTGGAAGTAACGGTTAACGGTAAAATGGCAAACCGCGGTAAAATTTCCCACAGTTAGTAATACTGTATCCTGTTTAGATTACTGGTATATTGTGTTTGATTTCCACACTGTGCCAATAACTCGTAATGCCGCTCTGCCTGGAAAAGCCGGAAGATGTGCCTGCCCCTCAGTACAGCAGCTGCGTTCTCTCAGGAGGAGGTGCACATGCGCAGTTTGCATTGGCCTCTGAAAGTACAGCAGGTGGAGCCTTGCTCAGACTCTACAGCGGAGGTTTTCTCACTCTAAAACAGACAAAGTCTAAAGTTTGGATTTTACAAGGATGTCAAGAGGAAACTGTGTGGCGACAATCACCCTGTCTAAAACACGAAGCTGCAGTGAAAGACAAAAATGCACGCATTAAAACTGAGCTGGAGAGAGAGGATTCGGTGAGCCATACCTGAGTGAATTATTGGTGGTTTATCAGTATTTTCTATGGGAATAATGTATAAAGGTTGTAAATAACAGCATTAGTATCATTCTGGAGTGTGTTCTTGCTGTTCTTTTGCTGGTTATTTGCCTTGTTTTGCCGTATTTTGTAATAGATCACCTCTTTCTGTCATAGTTTGTGTTTTATGAATTTCATCAATGGTAGTTTTAAAAAAAGAAGGAGATGTGGAGGAAATGTGCCAGGGAGAGGGGAGACCAGAGGAAAGTCATGAAAGGGGCTAACTGGACATTGCTTCAGGGTCTAGTGTCAGTAAAAAAAAAAGTCTGGACATAGTCTAACATAAGCTGTAACATGGACACTTATGCTGTAGGCAAACAAAAATGTGTGAGTGTTTGTGTAATGGTGGTAAATTAGATTAAAATTAAATTTTAAAAACTCTGAACTGGTCCTTTAAAATCAAGTGGTGAGCACAAGTTAAAACCACAGAGACAAGGATAAGAATGCCATTAAAACCAGATCTTTTTTTAATTAAAAGTTGTTCTTTAAAACACAAGCAGGTGGAGCAGGCAACTATCCTCTAAGGATGCAAAGTCTGTTAAAAAAAGATTGAAATGCCGACAGGCCGTTAAGGTCCTTCCTCTTTCCTTGTTCCTCCCGTGGCGGACAGGACTTCATCAACAGACCCCTGCAATTAAGAAGAAACACAGCGGCAGTGGGGGTGCACAACGCTATATACGCCGAATGACCTCTTCCTCATAAGCCAGAGTGCTACTACAATGAAAGGGTACTTACGCGGCAGGCAGAGCTCCTCACTCTGCCGCTGCTGTAAGGATGCGTCGTAACACTCTGGACTTTCCTCCTGACTGCTCTGCGGTGTTCGGCTGCTGTCTGCCCGGCGCGGTGCTCGGCTGGTCCGCGATGCTCGGCGGCTGTTCGCTCCGCCGTGCTCGTCGGCTGTCTGCTCCGCCGTGTTCGGTGGCTGTCTGCTCTGCCGTGCTCGTCGGCTGTCTGCTCCGCCGTGTTCAGTGGCTGTCTGCTCCGCCGTGTTCGGTGGCTATCTGCTGCTCGTGCTGAGTCCTGTCTCAACGCGCCCCCTCGTTCTGCTCCTTCCGGCGTTCTCCGTCTACTCCAGGTGTGCCACAGGTTAAATGGTCCCCTCTCTTGTCTGATTGGCCACAGACCCGCTCCGTTCTCTCGCCCCATTGGGAGTCTCTGAGGGTAATAAAGTGCTCCACAGGTGCAGGTTATCAACATAAAGAGTGTCCCGGCAGGAAGTAACTAAAACATACTAAAAAACAAGCAATCAATAACTAAAAACAATAAAAACAAATCACACAAAATGTAAAACCATGCAGAATAAAAACAAATTAAAACCAATACTTCTGCCGTGCGACATTTGTAAAATAGTTTTTTTTGGTCGTCTCAAAACTTTGAATGTGTTCATTCAGAATCGGTTATAAAAAGAATCCTGTTTAAAGTTCAAATGACTTTCTTCTTGTAATTACACACTGTTTAAGCATTTATAACGTAGTAATTACAAATACTTGTCAGAATTTTTTACTTTAATTCCTCATGAAAAACGGTTGAAAACATTTACTTAGGACATTTCCTGACACAGTTATTGACAAAAAAGACAAAAGAACTGTTAAAATGATCATATTAAAGTGGCTAAATAATTTTAAGACTGCAACAACACCACGATAATAATAACTGTGATATGAAATTTTCATATCATTAGATTCCTATTTGCAGTAACATAAAAAGGTGAAGACAGCTCTGATCTCACTCATGTCTGCCTTAGTTAGAAATACCACCTTAAACAGAGCCAGGGTCTGGACAATAAACTTATTGTCACTCCCATAAATCCAACTTTTTAAAAAAATTCTGCTCCTTGAATTATCACAAGCTTTAAAATTCTGTTCCTCGCCTCTTAAGGGCATCCACACTTTCACTCATTTGCACCATTTGCACATCATCAGGTCCCCTCCTTTCATATATATCAATGTAACATCAGCCTGTGCATGCACTGTGCAGTCTAGAGCCTTCTGCTGTCTGCTCCAAGCTCCTGGAACTCCATCCCAACAGAGATCTGAATCACTGACCCTCTTCACAGTTAAAGACTGTTAAAAACTGTCCAGTATGATTTTTCACATCTGGCCAACCTATGGCATGGTATGTATGTTACTTTGATTAGATAAGATGAGATGCAACCTTATGATCCCAAAGGAAATGTAACAGTAGTGGTCGGCTTACATGAATTCAATAAAAAGAGTTTTTAAAAAGGGGTTAAAGGGTTAATGAAGAGTTAAAAAAGTGCTCCAGTGCTTCATAAAGTGCTATGGTGTCATCATTGTCACTTAGTAAGTGCTCCCTTTCTCTTCCCCCTCCTGGCCAAACAGATTGGTAGCCCAATAGCACAGATGACTTCTCCAGTCTGACAGTGAAGCATCTCTGAGACAGCAGTCTGTCACTGAATTTACTTTCTCTGGGTGAAGGCTGGATGCAGAGGGTGGCTGGTGCTGCCCAAAATCAACCAAAATCTGGTCAGTGTATGATTAATTCATCTTTTTTTAATTATATTGATCTGTTTTCAATTCTGCTTTGTAATGTGAACTGAGTGTTGAGAAGACACTTCAAATAGAAAATTCTTGTAATAATAGCAGTAGAAGTAGTGGGTGAAGAAATAACAGGAAATGTGACACTGAATCATGTTCATTTATCATTAAAATCATCTGCAACATCAGGCCATCCAGTACATAAAACCAATATTTTATACAATCAGTGCAGAGACATTTATCAAGGAAAATTAATATTGCCCTCCGAGAAAAATGCAAAGAAGTGGTGCAAACTTTAAATTGATTGATTGATATTTTATTGCAAAATTATTTTCTTGGGATGTTTTCAGGAGAAAAATAAAACTTAAGGTAGTGAGAATTAGGGTGTCTCAGGAGGAGACATCCTCTCTTTTTTGCACATCTATTTCTGGAGATCAGAATCAAAATGTCCCCAATGGTGGACTTTAAGTTCCCGGATAGCCGTTTTGGCAATCATGCAGTTTTCACCAGTACCACTGTCATTTTTGAAAATATACACTTATAGGTATGGTGTAAATTAAAAACATTTGCTAAAAATTCAACAGGTGTGTAAGTTTCTGCCATTCTGAAAGCATTCACCAATCCTCAAAATATGTTAATAATCTCTCCTGAAGACTGCTTTCTTCTCATAAAGGAAGGAAAAGCTAATTTAGGCTCATGTTTTGTGAAAGGTCTGATGTGAATTGATGTTTTTTGAGCCAAAAATGTGCTTTTTTATTGACCCCTATGGCTGAAATTTTGCTTTGGATCCAGGGTTGATGATATTTTGGGCAAAATTTGAAGCAATTGTCAGAATCGTAAAATTTTGCAAAAGGTCTGGGGCCAAAGTCTTCTAGTCATTGAGTGCTTGGTAAGTTTTCCTTGAGCCTGCATCAATGCGTTTTGGTTCAAATTAAGGCTTTTTCAAAAATGATGGATTCTGATCCAAGTTGAGGGACAGGGCTGACATCATTGCACTTTTAAAAAAGTTAGAATAGTATTTCTATGGTATACTGACACAGCAGGGAACTTTTTTAAACTGGTGATGCACGGACTGGAAAAATCAGAGCAATAACTAGAAGCTGGTTTCGAGACAGTCCATATTTTCTAGAGTTCATTTAAACAATCACTCAAATGGTGACAAAAAATGTCTGATTCTAATGCCTGATGACTCTATTAACAGGCAATAGAAACTCAGATGATGTGAATACAAATTGCATGAAATTATTGTAAGCCCATGATTTTGATTTTGTAGCAACTCATATCTGAAAAACAATCTGAAGAACCATCCAAGCTCCTCGCTAGTAGGATGTCAGCGAAAAAACCCCAAACTGTCAGTCTTATTTTAGAAATGAGGATGTACACAACAGCTCGAGAGAAAATAAAGTCACATCCGTTTCTCGCAGTTCTTTTTTAACATATAAGTTGGCTCAGTCCACTTCTAGAGAAATGAACAAATTGCACCTCTCAAATTAGAAGTTGAACTTAAGTCTTTAACTTCTTGAACGTATCTGAAACTTTGTTTTATTGTAAGTTATTCACTGACAGAACCATGTAATACAGTTTTTATGTAACTTTGGTGTTTAAAAAAAAGTAATAAGGATGATGTTTTTGTATTTGCACATCTAGAGAGCAAGTTTCTGTTCATGACCATGCTGGTTGTCAACATGTTTTTAAGTCTGCTTTTCATATCAGGTGAGCTTTTATCAATTATTGGAAAATATCATTAATCTTTTTCTGTCATTATTTAAATGCACACAGTCAAGATGTTCATGACTACCAAATAATTCTTTACATCATGATGTTTTTCAACATCTTTTGAGAGTCATTGATCTGATCTTCTAGGTACTTCTGCTGCCTGTGACAAAGACGCTGACCTTGGGATCACAACACCACAGAGGATGGAAGCACTCAGTGGATCTTGTGTGCAAATTCCATGTAACTTTCATGCTAAACTAGGATATATGTTTGATGACAGAGGGGAAATCTCAGGAGTGTGGATAAAAAGTGACCCCAGATTTGCTCTCAACCCCAAAAATGTGGTTTTCAACAGTAGCAGCTCAGTGAACAGCTACAATATCAGCATTACTGGAGACCTGAGACAGAAAAACTGCACCACTCTTTTCCCAAGTGTTCTCATGAGCTATACGGACAAATATTTCTTCAGAATAGAGAGCAAATCCTTCACTGCAGTAGCCTCGTGTGATCCCATTCAAATTACAGTCAAAGGTAAGAAATTGTTTTAGATAAAGTTGTAGTAGCTTGTACTGTAACAGTAACTTGGATTAACAAAAGTGCTGTGACATAAAACACTTTGGCCTGATCATGCCAGCTGTGGGTCAATGCAGAGTACTCTTGTCATCAAACCTTCATAACAGAGGTGGGCAACTGGCAGCCTAACATTATATTTAAATATACATATATATATATATATATATATATATATATATATATATAAAACATCTAGACAGCAAATCCTTCTGTAATTGCTTCAGATAAAATAATGAACAAAAAATAAATAAAAGGGTAAATGCTTGATGATACAAACAGTTTTTTTGTGTTAAATATCATCAATGTTATTTTGATATCATAACATTATATGATATTTAAAAACATTAAATACCATATAATGTTATTACTCACACTCACATCCAGCCAGGTACAGAGGGAGCTCTCCAAACTCTGCACCAACAAAGCTAGTGGGCCGGACAACATCAGCCCCGGGGTCCTCAGGGCGTGCACCGGGCAGCTTGCTGGAATCTTTCAGCACCTCTTCAACCTCTCCCTGAGGTTGATGAAGGTGCCCAACCTGTGGAAGACCTCCTGCATCGTCCCGGTACCTAAGAAAGGACGCCCCAGCGCTCTCAATGACTACAGACCTGTGGCACTGATGTCGCATGTCATGAAGTCCTTTGAGAGGCTGGTTCCTCAGCATCTGAGGACTCTGCTCTCTGCTTTCTCGGACCCCCTGCAGTTTGCATACCAGCAGCACATCGGCGTGGAAGATGCTATTGTCTTCCTCACCCACAGGGCCCTGTCACATCTGGAGAGGCCCGGGGGCACGGTGAGAGTCATGTTCTTTGACTTTTCCAGTGCCTTCAACACCATCAGGCCCTGCCTCCTGGGGGAGAAGCTGCTGGAGATGCAACTGCACCCCAACACCACAGCCTGGATCCTGGACTACCTCACAGACCGGCCGCAGTATGTCAGGGTGGACGGCTGCGTCTCTGAGGTGGTAACAATAAGCAGCACAGGAGTACCCCAAGGAACCGTTCTGGCACCCTTCCTCTTCACCCTCTTCACCTCCGATTTCTGGTTCAACTCTGGTTCCTGTCACCTCCAGAAGTTTTCCGATGACTCCTCCATTGTTGGATGCATTATTGATGATGACGAGGGGGAGTACAGAGGGCTGATTGAGAGCTTCGTCACATGGTGTGACAACAACAGCCTGAAGCTCAACATCAGCAAAACCAAGGAGGTGGTTGTGGACTACCGGAGGAGCAGGAGGTCCCCTGTCCCCATCATCATCCAGGGGGAGGATGTGGAGAGGGTGGACTCCTATCGATACCTTGGGGTCCACATCAACAATAAACTGGACTGGTCCCACAACACAGATGCCCTCTTCAGGAAGGGACAGAGCAGGCTGTTCTTCCTGAGGAGACTCAGGTCATTTGGTGTCTGCAGCAGGCTCCTGAAGACCTTCTACCAGTCTGTGGTGGCCAGCGCACTCTTCTTCGCTGTGGTGTGCTGGTGGGGTGGCATCAAGACTGGTGAGGTCAACAGACTTAACAAACTGGTAAAAAAGGCCCGTTTTGTTGTGGGCCTTCAACTGGACACTCTGGAGACCGTGGCAGAGAGGAGGATTATGGACAAAATCAGGGCGATTATGGACAACCCCTCTCACCCTCTCCACGACGAGCTGTGGGACATGGGCAGCTCGTTCAGCCAGCGCATCATCCCACCCAGAAGCAGAACTGAGTGCTTCAGGCACTCCTTTGTGCCCACCGCCATCAGACTATTGAACAGCAGCGGAGGCCACAGTACATCACTGCACTGACCCCCCTGGTACTAATCAATGTTTATGGCAACTAATTACACAGCTCTGCACTTTAATATTTTATATTTAATTACTGTCGATACTCTGTTGCACTGTCATAACTGTAATTACTGTATGTAACTCCTGTTATACCCTTCACACTGTCACTTTAAAATCACTGTCACTTTTTTTTTGCCTTTCTGCACTGCTCTGCATAACTCAGTTGCCCTGAATGAATGACATTATCCACTACTGTGAATAGCTCATACTGTTGCTGCTACTGTGTATGGCCATTGCTCTCAATTTTGTTTTTGTGTATTTCATGTCGCAACTATGTGTAATTTTATTTATTTTCTTCCAATGCATGCTGCTACCCTTGTACTTACCCTGTACTGCTGCAAAACCTGAATTTCCCCTCTGGGGATCAATAAAGGATTATCTTATCTTATCTTATGTGAGACCACAGCAACATATTTATACTTAGGAAAAGGCATTAATAATTCTCTGCTGCTTGTAATTTTTTAATCATCTCATAAAGCTAACATGTCTGTTTTCTACCACAGAGTCTGCTCCGAGCCCCACAGTGGACATTTCAGGTGATCTAAAGGAGAAGGAGACCATCACTATAACCTGCTCAGCTTTCACTCCCTGTCCACACTCCCCTCCTAAACTCACCTCTACTCTCAAAGACAACTCTCAAAACAACATGGAGAGAAACACAGATGGAACATTTTCAACCAAAATCCAGGAGAGCATCACTCTGACAGATGAACATGATGGATACAACATCACCTGTTCTGCCACATATCCAGTAAATATGGGGAAAGACTCCAAGACAGCAGAGGAGACAAAGACTCTCAGTGTTTCATGTGAGATGACTACAGTTTTATATTGGATCAACTTTGCACATGAGTTTTTGGTGAAGGCTGTTTTAATGGAAGTTGTTAATCTTGTTTTTTCCCAGATGCTCCTAAAAGCACATCGGCATCCATCAGTCCATCAGATGAGGTCCCAGCTGGTGTTTATGTGAATCTGACGTGTTCCAGCAGAGCCAAGCCTCCTGTCAGCAGCTTCACCTGGTTCAAGCTCAGCTCAGGAAAACCCATGAAAGTATCTGAAGGAGAGGTTTACAGCTTTAATGCCACAGAGAGAGGAGTTTACTACTGTGTGGCCAAAAATGCTCTTGGAGAAGAAAGATCACCACAGATTCAACTTAATATTGAAGGTAAATATAATAATCTTACAAGTAAACACAAGACTGCTGTGTATTACGTTGCCCCAGTTATATTGCATGAATTTGTGCTTCTCAGCTAAGTCACAGTCCAGCTGTTTTCAGAGGGTTGTAAACATGTGCTTTTCAATAAAATAGCAAATAGTCTTTCTTGTAGAGCAGCTCTAAAAAATGTATAGTAGCTCTAACTGGACAAACTTACTTTATTTTGCAGAGGAATACATCTTTTTAACTTATTGAAATAGCAGCAAAATCACTGTTTTTAAAGTGGGCAAATTCATGAGCATGTTACCTGCTGCTGACCTTGACTTCCTGATCCTACACAAGGAGGGATTAAAGAAGTGATCAAATAGAAGTATATTTATGTAACACATACGTTTTATGTTAAGTTGTACTCATTTAGAGTGATGACAGAGATCGATCAGTATATTTTTAAGTTGAGTTGTATCAGGTGCTTGGCAATAGTCAGTGAAGTAACTGAAAAGGCTCCCATCAGCAGTGCACCTTTAAGGAGAATGAGCTGAGACTGATAAGGTACACTGTGGGAATTTTATGTAAAAATGAGCCACAAAACTGATACTTTCATGAATGGGTGTATTCAGAGGGGAAATTCTCCAGAATGAAATAGTACCAGAACCAGAAACTTCCCGCGGGAAAAATAAAGTCTCTGAAATACAATATTGTATTTGCCAAATCACACATTTGTCCTCTTATGTAAAACTAACACAATAATAACACAATACAAATAACCGTACCTGACAACAGGAGTATATCTTAACAGATGTTCTCAGCTCTTTCTCCCTAAAGGCACAGCAATGTGGGGAGCCCTTTCAGCCATGTCACTTGTCTAGTATTTGATGCATCACTAAAATATCCCCTTACATATTGAAGACAAAGAATAACCCTGCTGCTTTGTCACAGGACATGATCAGTTTGGATCTTTGAGTGTTCAAGCTGTTTTGAAAATTCTGGGAATTACAAGTCTGATCAGTGTGCTGATCATCTTTGAGTGGTGAGACAGAACTTTCTTGGTCACTTAATTGAACAATGAAATCTTAATGACTGATTGGTTTTTGTTTCATTTTATTAAAACTGTATAAAGCAGATCACTAAAACAGAATGACATTAATAACCTTTTTTACATGTTTTTGCTCTTAGTTGGTGGCGATCCAAAGGTTCCATTAAACCAACAAAGGTAATGTGACAGGGAGGTACATCTGTTTTGTTCACCTATAGTCAATATGTCTTGAGAGAGAAAGAGAACTACACAGCATACAATCAAGCCCTTAAGGGCCAATTAACAGGTGTGTATGAGGACTTTTTCTTCAGGAATTTAAGATAAAGGAAACTGTTCCTTCATTAAAGTAAGAGATTTAAAAAATAAAACAAATACTGACGTGTTACACATCACGCTGGTTAAGGCAGTGCAAAGCCAAGAAACCGTGATTCAACTCATGATGAAGTTTTAAAATCCAATCCAAATTTATTACATTCCTGCGGAATATCAAAAACAATCCACTATAGAGCTGTAGCCTCAACGATTTAAGTCTGATGGGATGTAATCCAGTTCCAACTGGATTAATGAAAATTATCTTGACATATGTTCCAAAAACTAGGCACTCCCCAGCTAAGTGCAGCTCTCGCTCTCTGACTGTTCAAGTAAACTACAACTTCATTCTCTTCTGGTGAACAAGCACATGTCACAAACTTTACTTTATATAATATAGAAAGTTTACCAAATGTTCTTAGGCATTTAACTCTAACACAGAGAAATGTGAGTAAACTACTTCAAAATGTTATATTTTATGACATTGTTTAGATTGTGGCTCTTACAGGACAGCTAATAACAGAACTACAGAAATGATTTCCAGCACAATTTATCATTCAAATACAACATTAAACAACATGACTGATCTGAAACTGTAATGTGGAATGGTAAATCAATTATAAAACTATTGCTAGATGCTATTTTATGATTAATTTTACGATGGTTTTGCCCTCTATCCTTTAGATAACTGAGCCTAATATATTGGCCTTTTACCTTACCTACCTATTTACCCATTTGATCTCTGTCAGAAAATAAGCAAACTTATTAGTGTCCTCTGAAGAAAAGGTTCTAGCAATGAGCATGGTCTAGCTGTTCTGACAGGAAGCCTCTGATTTGTCCAATACATATGAAACTAATGTTCTGACCTTTCTTAACAGCCTATAGATGAAATGTTGCCTGGAAGGGATACTGACTTTTGAAAAAGTCCACATATGGTGTCAAGTTAGCAGTAGCTCAGAAGGTTATAATAATAAGAAAGACAAGTGATACAATGTAGTCAATTATCATTTGCATTGTTTCAGCGATAAAATCCCAAAAGATACGGCCAAAAACACTTGCCCTTACCAAAATAACTTTGTATACACAATTCAACAAGTGTGCGAGGACTTTAGTGGAGTCACATTCACACCTTAAATTTGTCTGGCTCACTTCTGTTCAGGGTTAAAGTTGCAGCATTGCTTCATTTTCACTTGGTCATATGATGTGCAGCCTGGCCTCCTGCCACTAGTTGGGGCTGTATTTGTGGTATTTCTTCTTGCCATTCGGCCCACTGTTATATTCTGAACCTGAAATAAACAACTGATTTTGTGTCATAATAATGTCTTGCTCAAAGCTGTTTTCTGCTCCAAAAAATGTGCATTTAGGTTACATTGGACAGCCCATGAACATTTGTACAGCACTGTAAATGTTGATATGTGAAGAGGACCAGAGGCTGCCATACTCTGCTTTATATCATCAGCAAATGCTCCAATTGATTTTCTGTAGTGATATTCTGCCAGATGCAAGCCACATTTAAACTCCTTTTGGTTTGCTTGCCTAGATTGATCCTTGTTTGTTTTGGATTGCCTTCAAACCAAACACAAATTGAACTCTGCTTGAAACAAACTAAGACTTCCTTTTTTGGTAGACCAGAGTTCAGTTCCTTGGTTTCCACCAAAGTTCATGTGAGCTTTCACGTCAGTGCAGGGAAAACAAACTTTTCAGAAAAAGCAAACCAGAATTTGTTTTGTATGCTAAGTGTGAAAGAACCCTGAATCTAGTTCAGTCAGGACCTCTTTTTCAGGAAAAGACACCAAGACAAAGATGCATGAGGCGAGGAGAGAAGCAGTAAAATTCCACTGAATATAAGCGTCAATCTCATCTGATTAAGTTAGTTATGGCAAAAAGGGGAAGCTAGGGTGGGGGAGGGTTGCAAAGCAGCTAGCAAAGGGAGCAGCAAAGAGTAGGCTGGCTTAAGAAGCTTGGTGGTCAGTGTGTTTTAAGCCAATGGCAGCTTTGAGGCAATTCAGCTGGCTGTGGTAGGCCAGCTTTGGATAGTAGTCTTAGATCAATGTCCTGCCTGAACTAATGCTATGCAGAATTTTCAACTACCTTAGAGAATATGTTACAATCTTAGAGCAGTCAGTGCCCCCATAATATCATAGGAGAATTTCCCTATGTCTTTGGACTGGATAATTTTGTAAGGGGAGATGAACACCCCTTATGGAAAATTTCACCAAAGTATCTTTTAAGTGCTGAATATGGCTTCTTCATAATCTGGAACAATGGTACAGACATACTTTTATAGTTTGGCTTTTATCTGAATTTTGTTTTACTCTTTTAAAAGGCAGCATATGTGTTTTACTCCATTTCAGTTTCAGTTATTATTTTATGTTTTACCACTTATTTATTTCCTTTTATTGATTGTTTCTAAAACAGTTTTACCTTAATCAACTTTTAGCATTTTATTACTTTGTTAAATCTCATCATGGTTTTATTTTTTGGGTCAGTTTAGTCTTAGCTCCAGTGTTTCCTCATTTTCAGTTTAAGATAGCTATGCAGCTACATTTTATGTATGAAAAGTGGTTTATGAATAAATTTTGATTGATTGACACCAGAGGTGTCTTTCCTCTGTAAGCAACATAGGACTTGTATATTACTGGTTTAAAGGTTCACATATTGATGGATGATTGCTCCATGTGTGTCAGGTGGTGTGAACACCAGTGACACTAAGACAACTTTGTAACACTTTGTGAATATGAAGCTCTACGGTGTAAAAAAACCCATTTTCATTAGATATTAAGGCTTGTTTCTCATTTGATTTTTGCAGGAAACAGCAGAACCAGTCTATGCAAACCGAGTCGAAGAGTTGGAATTGTCCCCAGAGATGCTTTTGTCAAACCAGAAGAAAAACAGAAGATAAAAGTTTCAGTTCAGCGCCTCCGGCCCGCATTCAAATATCTTTCTTGGTACTGCAGTTAGAAAAGCTGCTCTCAGTAAAAATTCTTAGAAATATGCAAGTTTTCAAAGAATACCCTGGGTGGTTAAAAAAAAAAACATCAGGTTTGATATCTCCAAATATTTATAAATTAAAATCTGTGCTAAATTAGGAAACTAACAAGCAGGGGGGGCGTAGAATTGGGTAGGGACGCTAGGAACACATCCCTATCAATATTATGCCACTACCCAGTTCTGCCCCTCTTTATACGCAAAACGGGCTGTGCATAGGGCCCCATTTTGCCCCCCACGCATGCTTTGTCCAATGCAGCCGCAGCCTCTGTGGACTACAGGCGTATTCCAAATGGGGGGGGGGGATGAAATTCTGGAGAACTTTTATGTCCTGACCAATGTCAGAATCAAACCTACGCCCTTGTTAACAAGCGACTAGTTAAAGGGCAACTTCAGTATTTTTCAACCTGGGTCCTATTGCCCCAAGTGTATGTGTGTATACGATTGACGGGTACAACTCGTTTTAAAATTGGCTCAGTATCAAGGGAGCGGATGCAGCCGGCAGCCGCGAAGCTAGATAGGGGGGCAACTGCATCCCGTATAAGTTTGAGCATTAAAAGTGTTTATTTCGCCACAGACCGGTTGCGATCGCCGGTGCTAGCTCTCTAATTAGCATTGTAAGCATTGCGTTTTCCTTCACGTCCTCTGACCTGTGTGATGTCATCTCCTGTAAGCTTGTTGCCGGAAGAAAACAGAGGAGCCATGCAGCGCACCGCTCATAGTGGAGCTGCTTATCCCGGAGGACAGTTGAAAGTTTTACTGCATCGGTATCATGGCTGAATATTTACCAGATTTCGAGAGTGAAGACGAGCCTTTTCATTACGACGGCCACCCGTATTTATTTGAGCCAGAGTATACAGACGAGGAGCTCCTACAAATTCAAGAGCTAACGAGGATAGCAACAGAGGGCCAACGAGCAGACGAGGGTGAAGCAGCGGCGGCACGAACGCTCTAGATTTGTCTCTGACACACACACATTTACTGTTGCCATAAATCCTCTTCACTTTTTCCTCTCGCCCAGCCAGTACAGACTTGTGGCCTACCGTGTTACAATGCTAATTAGAGAGCTAGCACCGGCGATCGCAACCGGTCTGTGGTGAAATAAACACTTACACAATACATACAATACTTATACGTATTGTATGCATAAAGACATATTAGTTATACTTACTTTATGGATAGTTGACCATTTGGTCCCTGTGGTTTTGGTCGCCTCCTCCAATGTATTTTGGGTACATGAAAAAAGGTGTCCAGCACTGCCCTGTTGATCAGAGGGGGGAAATCCTCTAATGTAGTTACACAGCGTCGGGTACTTTCTGTATCATCCCACGACACATCGAGACCACGAATATTGGGCAACAGGTCCCACTCGTTACAACACAGACATTCTTCCTCTGTGGGCATAGAGTCACAGCAACCACAGGAGCACCACCAGTCCCCAGAAATTCGCGTTCGTGCCGCCGCTGCTTCACCCTCGTCTGCTCGTTGGCCCTCTGTTGCTATCCTCGTTAGCTCTTGAATTTGTAGGAGCTCCTCGTCCGTATACTCTGGCTCAAATAAATACGGGTGGCCGTCGTAATGAAAAGGCTCGTCTTCACTCTCGAAATCTGGTAAATATTCAGCCATGATACCGATGCAGTAAAACTTTCAACTGTCCTCCGGGATAAGCAGCTCCACCATGAGTGGCGCGCTGCATGGCTCCTCTGTTTTCTTCCGGCAACAAGCTCACAGGAGATGACGTCACACAGGTCAGAGGACGTGAAGGAAAACGCAATGCTTACAATGCTAATTAGAGAGCTAGCACCGGCGATCGCAACCGGTCTGTGGCGAAATAAACACTTTTAATGCTCAAACTTATACGGGATGCAGTTGCCCCCATCTAGCTTCGCGGCTGCCGGCTGCATCCGCTCCCTTGATACTGAGCCAATTTTAAAACGAGTTGTACCCGTCAATCGTATACACACATACACTTGGGGCAATAGGACCCAGGTTGAAAAATACCGAAGTTGCCCTTTAAGTAGAAAAGACCCCCAAAATTAGTTATTGAAAGTGATTATGGTTGTTTCTGTTTTTTATTTATTATTTTTATCATTATTATTATCATCATTATTATTGTTACTGATAAATGTATTTTCTTCTCTTTCAGTGAACTGACATCATTGCCCTTTTTTCTTCACAGTGATAGTAGAAGCAGACTCCATCAACAAATGGTGAGAAGACGTCGAAGAGGTGCTGATGTCAAGGACCACATCAATACAAGAAGTCTGAAAAAGCACATATCACAATAAATATTTTATGTACCATGTAATAACATAAATAATGCCAGATAAGATGTCAGAACACGTAGAGGTCAAATGCAACATGTCTGTACTGAGATTATTTGTATAAAGCTCTGATAGATTTCTTTAAGTTTGTTTTACTTAGCAAAATGTATCCATGTCATTGCTTTGCTGGAATTTCCACGACTTATACCCATCATCATTACATATTTTAGAGCTATGCTGGAACATCATATTTTTATGCTTAACAGAAAAATAGCTTCACTTTTGATCTTAGCGTTGCTATCAGACCAAACACTGAGCTTAAGTATCTGTAAATATGAGTCTTTTTGCCATAAATGAAGCGTATTACAACAAGAGGTGCTGGCGGAGATCTAATATTCTTTTGTTGTTACAAGGCATATATTTTTTCATCGTTTCATTAAGGGCTATATATTTTTGCTTTGACTAGTTTTCCCTTTGCTATCATAAGCTCTGTTTTGGAGTTTATGAAAGGAAAGCGGCATAAGGGACCCTGACATGCAGTGTAGAAAAAAGAAGTTTTAGTCTGTTCACTGCACAACACAGCAGAGAGGGTGCACCATATTAACAGGAAGGAACTTAGAAAAAACCCGAATGGTTATGTTAACAGTTGACACTGCGTTAATCTGAGTTAAAAAGAGGAAATGTTATGTGTTTGGTTTTGTAATGTGTCAGATATTTCAAGGATCAAGTTGCAATTGATTTGAAGCAGCCTTTTGGCAAACTCTGGTGAGAAAATGTAAATGGCGGTTTCAAGAGTTTACAACATCTTGATGAAAAGATATGATTATGAATACCTCATGTTTTCATAAAAATGTTAATTCATAGCTTTTGTAAAAACTATGACACTGACGCACATCTGAATTCGAAGGCCTCAATAGTTCATGGAAAAAGTTTAGTTGTTTTATTGTAAAGGATGGCTCTGTGAAAATGGAGACTTCTTTGTGTTAATTCAGCCTAATTTATCAATAAAAATGTCATATTAAATATGCCTGTTTTTTGAAAAAAATCTATATTTACAAAAACAACAACAATAAAAAATAATAATGTTTATAAACTCTAACAATAAATATATTTCTTTGAAGTGTATTTAATTTAATAGAGACTGGAAATAATTTGAAAATTATTGCATTCTGGCTTATTACATATTACACATTGTCCCAACTTTATTGGAAATGGGGTTGATACCTCTTTTATGAACAACCAGCAATAAACAGTTTATTTCAAACTAATTTCCTCCAATTAATTGTTTTCGTTTTCTGTTAACCCATAAAACTTGAGTTAATATGTCAATCTGTAAGTGGAGATCAGGATGAGGAAAATTAAATGTGCAAGTGTGAAATATGATAAAACAGCTGTGCAAGTCAAAATCCATCATGAGTATCATGACTGAGAGAAAGATTGGAAGTAACGATGTAACGGTTAACGGTAAAATGGTAAACCAAGGTAAAATTTCCCACAGTTAGTAATACTGTATCCTGTTTAGATTACTGGTATATTGTGTTTGATTTCCACACTGTGCCAATGACTCGTAATGCCGTTCTGCCTGGAAAAGCCGGAAGATGTGCCTGCCCCTCAGTAAAGCAGCTGCGTTCTCTCAGGAGGAGGTGCACATGCGCAGTTTGTATTGGCCTCTGCAAGTACAGCAGGTGGAGCCTTGCTCAGACTCTACAGCGGAGGTTTTCTCACTCTAAAACAGACAAAGTCTAAAGTTTGGTTGAAGTTTGGATTTTACAAGGATGTCAAGAGGAAACTGTGTGGCGACAATCACCCTGTCTAAAACACGAAGCTGTGGTGAAAGACAAAAATGCACGCATTAAAACTGAGCTGGAGAGAGAGAGGATTCAGTGAGCCATACCTGAGTGAATTATTGGTGGTTTATCAGTATTTTCTATGGGAATAATTTAAAAAGGTTGTAAATAACAGCATTAGTATCATTCTGGAGTGTGTTCTTGCTGTTCTTTTGTCAGTTATTTGCCTTGTTTTGCCGTATTTCGTAATAGATTTTTTCTTTTTATCATAGTTCGTGTTTTATGGATTTCATTTACGGTAGTTTTGAAAAAAGAAGGAAATGTGCCAGGGAGAGGGGAGACCAGAGGAAAGTCATGAAAGGGGTTAACTGGACACTTATTGCTTCAGGGACTAGTGTCAGTAAAAAAAAAAAAAAAAATGTCTGGGCATGGTCTAATATATCAAGCTGTAACATGGACACTTATGCTGTAGGCCAGTGGTTCCCAAACTTTTCGCAGCCTGTACCCCTTCAGTCACTTGACCTCCAGCCATGTACCCCCGACTCTCACACACTTACAGCGGTGAGAAAAACAAATACATCTGTAAGGTTTCCGCCACCCCTGCCTCCCACATTTAACATGCATAACATAAAAATAAAATCTCTTAAAGTGTATTATTTTTCACTTAATACATTTACTAGCTATGTCAGTGGACAACGCCAGTTCACTTTTGAAAAAGAAATTAAAATTTCTGGAACATATTCATTAATAAACTTGAAACTGTTACAACTCACCACAGCTCTAATGAGAAGGCTGTCTGACTGAACGTATGTTAATAAAAGAATCTTAGATTCAGGACAGATTTCCTTCTCCATGATGCCTCACCGACCTATCCTCCAGCCTCTCTGCCAACACTTCAGGCCTTTATCAAAGCTCACAATACAACATTTACCAGTTTGAACTTAAACTACTGAAAAAACAGTTTGAAACCTGACGGGTATTCACGTACCCCCTACATCTCTTCGCGTACCCCCAGGGGTACACGTACCCCAGTTTGGGAATCACTGCTGTAGGCAAACAAAAATGTGTGAGTGTTTGTAAAATAGTTTTTTTTGGTTGTCTCAAAACTTTGAACATGTTCAAAGTGGTTAAATAATTTTAAGACTGTGTAAAAGTACTTTTTGAATATTTTGAGCACACTGCAACAATACTAGGCTAATAATAATTGTGATAATTTTGGTCACAATAACAGTGATATGAAATTTTCATATCATTAGATTCCCAATTGGAAGTAACATAAAAAGGTGAAGACAGCTCAGATCTCACTCCACAAAACAGATATCCCAAATGCCCATCATTACAAGCTAAAAAAGGACTTTCAAGATACAAAAATATAAACCAAAATCCAGTGACAAGCCTGAAGTGATCCTTAGAAAGAAGACAGGGAGTGTATAACCTCGATGATGAGGCATGAAGACTATGACTAACTCACCCTCATTGGCATTTCCTCCAACACGTTTCTGGTCCAGGATCAATTTGCTGTTCTGACCGTGAACATGCAGATAATCTGTGAATGTTGTGTTTATGTATTATGGCACTGACAGAAGTTCTTATGTTGAAACATTTACCCAGATAGATGGCTTATTATCCAATCATAGGACAGTTTTTTATTTAACATTTTGTCATCATCACACAAAACAGATGTTTCTTACTGTCACTGATGATCTGTCACTTTGGTGACTTTCTCCCTGTGTTGATTAGGATCATGTGGTTCTGACTTCCAACATGGAGTTAATCAGCACACAGTCACTGCAGTGTCTTTGTCTGAAGAAGAGAGTGACTTCAGCCAAGCTCCCGAGAGTGCTACAGATTTTTATTTGCAATGACTTTGTCATGTTGCTTCCTGAGAGTTTTGCGGACTCAGATATTTAGCTGTTAAGAGCTTTTCGTCACTGCATGGATCGTTCATCTGCTCAAACTTTGTTTTCTCAGCAGAATGTGTTCACGAAATGCTGATAGTTTCCTGTTTACTGTTCAGAGTAGAGGTCAGAAAAATATGTGGACGAATAAACTGTTTTGTCAGCAAAAATTGCGATGATGTGTTGTCATTCAGCCTTACAACAAAATGAAAACTACATGTGAGCACGTTAGAGGTTGTCTCTATCAAAGAGTGCAATACAAAAAATCGTTCATTTGATACAGAGATTTGAATATTTGACCATTTCTGACTTCCTCATTCACAGGATATGAGCAGTGTAGTAAAACTGCCTGTGTTATTTAAGGAATGAGGATCTTGTGATATGTAGCAACTTATGAACAACCATCAACCTTTCAACATCAATCTGTGTTCACTCGTTGGTAAGTTGGCTCGCTTCATTTTTTCCAAGATGATTCATTTCTTAAATAAATATAATTTCCACAAAGTCAGCTTGTTTTGATTGAGGTAACATCAACTTATTACAAGTTTCTAAAAATGTGATATATTTGCCCATATTATTTACAGACAAACATTTTACAGGGATTGCTTTGCTGCTACTTCTTTAAAAGAATACATGACAGTTTAGGCAAGTGTCTTTAAGACAGGACCAATGCTTTTCAAAACTGTTAAAGATGTAACAGATGTAACTGAGAAGTAACAGCGTTGTTATATTTGTAAATCTAGAGAGCAAGTTTCTGTTCGGGACCATGCTGGTTGTCAACATATTTTTAAGACTCCTCTTCATATCAGGTGAGCTTTTCATGCCTTATTAGAAACATAACTTGAATTGGTTTCAATTCTTATTTAAATGCACACAGAGATGTTCATTATTGCCAAATAGTTCTTTTCATCACAATGTTTTTCCACATCTTTTGAGAGTCATTGATCTGATCTTTTAGGTGCTTGTGCTGCCTGTGACAAAGACGCTGACCTTGGGATCACAGCACCAAAGAGGATGGAAGCACTCAGTGGATCTTGTGTGCAAATTCCATGCAACTTTCATGCTAAACTAGGATATATGTTTGATGACAGAGGGGAAATCTCAGGAGTGTGGATAAAAAGTGACCCCAGATTTGCTCTCAACCCCAAAAATGTGGTTTTCAACAGTAGCAGCTCAGTGAACAGCTACAATATCAGCATTACTGGAGACCTGAGACAGAAAAACTGCACCACTATTTTTCCAAGTGTTCTCATGAGCTATACAGACAAATATTTCTTCAGAGTAGAGAGCAAATCCTTCACTGCAACAGCCTCGTGTGATCCCATTCAAATTACAGTCAAAGGTAAGAAATTGTTTTAGATAAAGTTGTAGCAGCTTGTACTGTAACAATAACTTGGATTACCAAAAGTGCTGTGACATAAAACACTTTGGCCTGATCATGTCAGCTGTGGATTAATGCGGAGTACTCTAGTCATCAAACCCTCATAACAGAGGTGGGCAACTGGCAGCCTAACATTATATTTTTAAAACATCTAGACAGCAAATCCTTCTGTAATTGTTTCAGATAAAATAATGAACAAAAATAAATAAATAAATAGGGAAATGATTATACAAACTGTTACATATTTTTTGTGTTAAATATCATCAATGTGAAACCACAGCAACATATTTATACTTAGGAAAAGGCAGTCTCTCTGGAGCTTGTAATTTTTTTTTAATCATCTGATAAAGCCTGCATGTCTGTTTTCTACCACAGATTCTGCTCCGAGCCCCACAGTGGACATTTCAGGTGATCTAAAGGAGAATGAGACCATCACTATAACCTGCTCAGCTCTCACTCCCTGTCCACACTCTCCTCCTAAACTCACCTGGACTCACAAAGACAACTCTCACAACAACATGGAGAGAAACACAGATGGAACTTTTTCAACCAAAATCCAGGAGACCATCACTCTGACAGACAAACATGATGGATACAACATCACCTGTTCTGCCGATTATCCAGTAAATGAAGGGAAAGACTCAAAGACAACAGAGACAAAGACTCTCAGTGTTTCATGTGAGATGACTACAGTTTTATGGTGGATCAACAGAGCACATGAATTTTTGGTGTAGGCTGTTTTCAATGAAAGATATAATTCTCATGTTTTCACAGATGCTCCTAAATGCACGTCAGCATCCATCAGTCCATCACATGAGGCCCCAGCTGGTGCTTATGTGAATCTGACGTGTTCCAGCAGAGCCAAGCCTCCTGTCAGCAGCTTCACCTGGTTCAAGCTCAGCTCAGGCAAATCCATAAAAGTATCTGAAGGAGAGGTTTACAGCTTTAATGCCACAGAGGGAGGAGTTTACTACTGTGTGGCCAAAAATGCTCTTGGAGAAGAAAGATCACCAGAGATTCAGCTTTATATTGAAGGTAAATATAATAAACAGCAGTCCCAAAGGATTATACAGAAACAGACAGGTAAACACAAGACTACTGTCTATTATGTAATGCACTTAAATGGAGATTGATTTCATGGGAACAGTTAAAGCAAGAATTTATGGTATAATAGGAAATAAAGTAAGCCTGAGACATTTTCTTAATTTTTGCTCTGTGGCTATAGGAAGGTTTTTTTTTGAATGGTGCAAAATTAGTTTGATACATTGTCTCATAACATGTTTAATAAATGAATCCTATGTATCTTGTGTAATTTGTTGAGAATTTCTTGACAGATAAGAAACAACCATAATTCACATTAATTTTTTGGTGTTACTCATTTTCATGTTCTTTTAGGAGAACAAAGCTTCCCACTATGGTGGGCAGTCATAGGAGGATTGCTTGGCATTACAGGCCTCATTTGTTTGGTCATTTTAATTTGGTAAGTACTTGGACTTGATTTAACATTTAACCTTTATTTTGGGGGTAAATCCTTCGGATAAATCATCTTGTTGTCATGGTGTTTTTTACACAAGCATAAGGGCAACAAAAATATTAAAAGACTATGACACCATCACAAATAACATATATAACACATATAACAATAAATAACAATCAAGCATGCATAGAAAGCTCCCCCATACTGACCACTCCTTCGCCCAGCCTACCTTGAAGTAGTAATATACACATTAATTGTACTGGATCAACAAGTTTATAGATTCACAAAACAAAAATATTTTGACTAAATACAGTAACAATACCTGAGATACACTCTGAGCAAAGAGCGATAACATTTGTGAACTCCCATAAAATACTGGGGTGTCATACTACTTTGGGAAAGATTAACAGTAGTGGACCGGTTTACTTTTCACAGTGTTACCCACAATGCAAAGCACTAACAACCACAAGACATGTCTGTATCAACAGCCCATAAACCATAGAATGAGTTGGACAAAGTCATGTGAAATCATGAGTCTGAGAGAAGAATCAGCTTGGCTTTGTGTAGCATACTACAAAATAATAGTCATTTGGCGGTCATACAACTACAAAATACACTGTACAGTGTATCGCTTTCATAAAAATTATGTTGGCAGTTTCAAAAACAGTGTTTTTTCTAATTCAAGATATTTTTTAATATAACACTTGCTTGCAATGGTTTATTTTATTAGCTCTTACTTTTTCACTTTCTGTTGCTGTTTTACCCAAACAAAAATAGTGATTAATTTGATGTCATGGAATAATTTTGTAATAGAGCCCAAATCCTCTTTTCACCCAATGATCACTTTAAAGTACCAAAATTAATAAACACACACACACACACACAAATACTCATTTGTCATTTTCTTCTGCAGTCTACATTTATGAGTATAAATTTAATGTAATGATAGACATGTTAATATGTGATTGATGCATCCATAGCTGTCTTACACCAGCTGCGCTTCACTTTAAAGCCCAAAACATACTCTGACATTATTATTTTTATTATTATTATATCCTTTATTTAACCAAATAAAAGACTCATTGAGATTTAAAATCTATTTTTCAAGAGGGACCTGGCATGGCAGCAGCAGACAGTTACACAATAAAAGCAACAAATACATTCAGACATCAGCACATTGAAACCAAACCATTCTGGAAACACCAATTCAAACCAAAATGAGAAGCAGTCAAGAATTGAAACAGTCGCATTGTCCAAGGCTAGCTCTTTCCCGGTCCCTTATCAAAGTCTTAAATTCACCAACAGTGACCAGTTCTGTTAGACTCAAATCCATCGAGAGACTATTCCAGGTAGAGGGGGCAGCATATATAAAGGCTGTCTTACCCAGTTCTGTTCGGAACTCGTATAAATGTATTACTACTCTTATCCAGTCTGCCAGTTCAATGATGTTTTTTTCCTATTGTACACATATTTTGCATCCATTTTGTTTGTAATCAGTTCCATTTTGGCACTTGTTTATCTTTTAGGTGGAGGAGGTCAAAACGTTCAGCTTCCCAAGAGACACAGGTAAGAAAGTAATGTTTAAGTATTTGTTGTTTCTTATTGACAGAATGTTTTTCTCATGAGGATATTTTTAAATTGCTTAAGTTCCTCACTAGACGGTATAACAGGAAACAAGATAAGTTCCTGTTACCATGCTAAATTTCCATTCTTTCACTACTACAAACAGTAGTTCAAGTTTTTAAGTCTTGGCGAAACAAATTTATTTTTCAAAACTTTTCTGGCTATGAAAATGTATTTTAAAAAAACTTTTGGAGAGCTTTTGGATCTGAGTGAGGGTAAAAGTAAGGCTCAGGACTTATGATATTTTTTGTGTGTTGTTAACAGAGCGTAACAGCTGGAGGGCAGACTGCAAATGAACCTTCAAGAGCATTGGAGAGAGAGGACATACATTATGGAGAGATTGATTTCTCTAATTTGAAAACTGATCCATCCTCTGACTCAGCACAGAACATGAACGCACAGCAGGAAACAGTGTATGCACAAGTCAGAGTGTCCAAAGCAGAGAAGAGTTTCTCACAGGCTGCTGATACAGAAGGTCTCTATGCTCAAGTAAAAAGAAAATGAACACACAACTCTGTCTTTTTTATACAAATAATTGTTCTGGGATTCCACCGAAAATATTATTTGGCTACATCTGTAGTTTTTTTTTATTAGGTCTGAATTGTGGCACTTCATGTATTTCTAATCTGTATTTAATGTTAGTGTGTTTGTGTGTTTTACACCAGATTAACCAAAGATGAGGAAAAGTAATCTCCTGTTTCTTCATTGTGTGTGCTTAGAATGTGAATAGCCAATGTCAGTCCTCTCAGTTTCATAAGCATAATTGTTGTTGACAACAAAATAGAACAACCTCTATCCATGGTTGTTTTAACCTCCACCAAGGAGGTTATGTTTGAGTCAGTTTTTGTTTGCTAATCTGTCTGTCCATTTAAGAACAAGATAACCCAAATAGATCTCAAAGTGTCCAAATCTAGATTTTTTTTCAAGCTGCATTCACACACAGACATTCACACACACATTTTTGCAGATGTATGTGGAAATTTAAAGCCTTGTCAGGCTAAGGGTGAATCCCAATTCTGCACCTTAGCCCTACCCCTTTGTCTCACCCTTTCTCCTTAGCCTTCTGTTTTGAGGGCTAAAGGTAAAAACACGCTCCTGAGAAACGAGACGCCACTCGATTCCCACCACATCATCATCCAGAACCACCCGCTGGCTGTGACATAGGCAGTTGCAACAATAACAGTAGCCACGGCTGTGAAAGCTAGCTTGTTTAAACGGGAAATTTTAAAATGTGACCAACAACTAAAAACATGATCAATATTTATCTGATTATTTCATAATTACTTATAAATAAATGATTCCTCCGGTCTTGCTCTGCTTCATGGGCGCAGTGTATTATGGGAAATTCTCATACACCTTTGTTTCAAGTGAGGTCCTGGTCTGTCTTCGTTTCAAGGGCTGTGTAGCCTTGGTCTTAGCTCTTCCCCTTAGCCCTATTGAGAATTGGGATACCACTTCACTAGATGTGAACATGCATACCAAAGGGTAAGGGGGTAAGTCAAAGGCTCAGGGGTACAGTTGGGACAGACCCTTCAGGCCACGCAAAGCTAAGTTAGCATCAGCTGAGCACCGCAGATGTTCATTGAGTACATAAAAAAATGTATTCATGTTTAAAACTTTCAGATATTTGATCCAGCATGCTGGTAGACACCAGGAGAAAATGGACCTCCACTACCCTCAGTTAAATCTTTCTAAGCTTAGAGGACTGTTGGCAAATTCTGTACTCCACCATAATAGTATTACTCTCTGTTTTAGATATACGTACCTGTGTTGAACACAGGAATGAACTTTCACTGAACTTCTGCTAAACATTACTAAGTGCTGTACACATGATGGATCCTTATTGGGTCTAGATTAATAAGATATTACAAATAAAAAAGTTTATGGTTTTGACCTACTCTGTAATAAAAGGTTTTTTACATATAATATATCCAGTATTGTTGCAGAACTAGCAAATATTGTATGATTTATTGATTGGTTAGAATATGCAACAATGTTACACCGTGGAGTCACAGGAAGTAAAAATAGAAATAGAACAGGAACTTGCCCTCTGTAACTTTAAATCTTTAAAAGTGTGTCAGGAAATGAAAAGCGGCTGGATCAGTGGCACTCAGTATATGAAAAGTAGTTTTTTTTTATTACTTTAGCAATTGTAGACATACACTAACAGTCATCAGAAATTAATAAATGACCCTGGAGTAAGACAAAATGGACTCTAACATTCCTTCTTCATCACTATTTTTCTGGTGAATTGTCACTCAATCTTTTAAAGTAATTTTGTTCATTGATATTTGGTGCAAAAAAAAAAGAAAACACAGTGTCAGTTGCTATAGTGCCCTAAAGGAACATGGATGCCATTTTGTTTGTTTGGCAGAGTTCATATTGGCAGGGCATTGGATCTATAACAAAAACATGGAATTTGAACAGTGAAAAAGAAAGCTAAAATTCTTGATTCAAAACTTAAACTCACTCTTTTCTAGTTTATGCATGTCAAAAACGCAGTGTAACCAATTTTTAATATAAAGGTGCAGTGTGTAGCAATTGGCATTTTAGCAACATCTGGCATTCAGATTTTGGGACAATCCATCCATTACTGAAACATCAGCAAACTCAGCAACGAGAGCTGGTGAACAGGACATCATTAACAACAGGTTTTTTCATTCATATTTAGAAATTTTTATTTTTAGAGATTATAGTTAAAGCTATGGTCTACGATTTGGAAGCTTTGTACATCTTAATAACACTGTTTATAAGGCTGTTATGGTCCTATGGTCCTATCTACACAGTATAAAGACCAAAAAGAATGAAAAAAATCCATTCAGTATATCCGCTGCAAAGCTGCATACTAGCTGACCGATCAAGCCTGGAAGGCAGTAAGGTTCAATTGGTCCGTGAGTTGGTCCGTGAGTCCATCCAATCCCGTCTCCCTCACTACGCAGCGTCATGCCCATGGTCCCGCCTCCTCCCATCTACCTCCGGTGAGCAGCTAGCAGCGTTAGCTACTGAACTAGCCGGAAAAGCCTAGCGCCGAAACCGGGAAGCCGCTTCCCTCTCCTTGAGGCCCAGAGCTCTGCCCGCCGGTTGAGGCCTGTTAGCAGGCTAACGGCTAACGAATGGCCTCAGTCGGCCGTCAGACCTTCAGCATCGGCCGTTTCGCCCCTGGTTGATCAGGTAATGGCTTTGTTTACAACAGTGGGAGATGTCTGCTGAATAACTCTGGTTAGTCTGTGCCTGTCCTGGCTAACGACTTGTAGCGGAGCGGGTTAGCCTGTTAGCCGCTAATCGTTAGCATTGTAAGCTGAGCTGGGAAGGACAGGCCGAGAAAGATAAATCCTCCCCCACAATCGGCTCCGCTCTGGCGGCGCCAGACCCGTATTACCGCCGGTCCAATTGAAATGGCTACTGCTGTGTGTTACAAGGGGGATGTCTGTCGTGTTTGATACTTTCAGTTGAGCTGAGCTGTTTTTGATTGAGTTTGCTGCTGATATATTATGCTAGTCGCTCGTAGCTCTGCCGGAGGGGGCTTGTTAAGAGGCAAGGCGACACGAGCTGGGGGCGGGATCTTGGAACACGGAGGGGAGAGGTGAGGGAAGGGGGGGCAGGCTGCGGTTTCAAATCGTAGACCACAGCTTTAAGATGTTAAGATGATGATTATAAGTTTTGTAACTTTTAGTAGTGCAAGCTAACATCCAGGCAGATTTAAGGACCTGTGGTCACTCCTGTTCAAAATCGTGTTTCAATCTTTTCATCCCCAAAACCCACCAGTACATGTTTTGTCGGACTCCACAATGGGGAGACCTGTGGTACAAAAACATAAAAAGCTTTTTCTAACCTAATAAAAATAAGATTAAAGTTTTATGGGGATGATTGTACACTTATTTTGACAGACTTTACAGACAAAAGAAAATATTATATTCCATTTTCACGGTTTTTGTTTGGCGAAATGCTGCCAACTTCTACACACTACACTTTTAATGTAGTATTGCTAATGCAGTTACTGTTTTAATGTTTTTTAGGGCACAAAGCCATTTATAAGGTTTATGGGCAAAAAACAAAAGGTTTGGCCCTAGAGGTGTGGACAGGGCCAAGTGGCAGTGGTGTAAAAAGTCCTTGAAACCCATACTTGAGTAAAAGTAAAGATATCTTATATAAAATATACTCAACTAAAAGTGTAAGTCACTCATTAAAAAATCACTTAAGTAAAAGTCTTAAAGTAGCTACTATTAAATGTACTTAAGTATTAAAAGTAAAAGTACAAACAAAGAGAACAGGTAGGCTACAAATAGTTGTTGCTCTCCCAAGCTTTATTAAGTTTAACTCTTCCTCCCTCCCTCAGCTCCCTTCACCTCTTACTCCCTCTCTCCATTCCTCCCTTACGTAAAGTCCACAAACTTGCGGTTCATCTTTAGCAGAAGTTGATTTCCAAAATTGCATGAGTTCAGTCATGCTCTTCGTGGGCTGAATACAAGTCCTGCAATGCTAAACAGTCGTTCACAGGCTGTAGAGGCAGGCAGAGGTGTGTTCAGCTTCGTGCAAGAGCACATACAGTCCGTACGGTCCTCTTCAAAATAAAAAGTGAAAAAAAGTGTAATTTATATTCACATTTTATTATGTAGCGAGTAACTAAGTTGACAATTTAAATGTAACGAAGTAAAAGTATCATTTTTTTATTTTAAATGTAGTGAAGTAAAAGTAAAAGTTGCAAAAGTAAAAGTTGCAAAAAACATATAAACTCAAGTAAAGTACAGATACTCCCAAAACATACTTAAGTACTGTAACTAAGTACTATTACTTTGTTCCTTTACACCACTGCCAAGTGGGGTCAGACAACTCAAGCTTCAAGCAGCAGTTTTGACTGCAAGTTGGCAGAAGCTTAAAGCTGGGGTTAGTAACTTTGGAAAACTAGCATGAATTTGAATGTAGCATCTCCTCAGGATTCTGTCTAGCCCCTCCCACCCCTCCTCCAAAATGACCCCCGCTCACATGAACGTGGGCGGCTGATATATCCAGAAGACTGATTCAACTCCAAACCCTCAGCACAATGTTTTTGTTTTACAAGTCATGTCTCAGTCAGCGGTAAGAAAACACCAAACAAACGTAAAGTTGGTTAGTACTCACAGGCCGTTGTTGATCAGGGTATAGGTAATTCCTCTGCCATTCTCCACATAGCTGTCAAGTCTCCCGTTTTGGCCATGAAACTACCGTCTTTTATGTATTTTATCCTCTTTCCTGACGTCCTCCCGTATTACTATTCTCTCGTAAATCTCCCGTGTGACGATATAATAAAAACATTCCTCTGCCTCTCCAAACTGAACTCTGTCACTAACCTGAATGCGGCAGTAATGCTCCAAAATGATGGATGCCAACTGCCGTAAAATTGAAAAAGAAGAACAAGCCTTGCGAGAACTGCCACCCTGCAGTAGCCTGGGTGGCAGATGTCGTGAGATTAGAGCCAACAGCAGAACAAACCAAGAAAAACAAAGTGTTTATTGTAGATGTCTTGTACATCTGTCTTAAAATGTGAGGGATACTGGAGCTTGGTTGGGGTTGTGGGATGGCTCGTAGTGGGCTTCCCTTATTTTCAAAGACAAAACTTGAAAGGTAAGCATTCTCCCGTGGACTCTGATCCCTCTCAGCTCGGCTACACTCACTGAGTATGTGCACGCCGGCAAAATGTTCAGGATTTGATTGGTTTAAAATTGGTGACAACATTTTTATTGTTTGGAGTTTTCCCTGTTTTACTCCTGCTGTAGATTGCAGATATTATTTTACTATATTTTACTGTTATTGTCCAGGGACCAAAAGCATAATATTTCTATAGAGTTATAGGTAAGTGTTGTAAAATCAGATCTATGCTGTAAAATTCATAGGTTCCTCTGGATTCACAACAACTCACTTTCATCCTACAGCACAGAAGTAGGAATTTCTGAGTTCTGAGTAGGAAACTGCAACTGGATCACCCCCTGAAGTCTGAATTTCCAACTGGGAACTCGGTGAAACTTCACCACCCCCTAAGTTGACGATGGAAGATGGATGCCCCTTCTTGAAAGATTTTAAAACTGTGAGAGACCCCACAAATGAGAACAATTAAGGACAGATTTTTACAGCTTTGTTCTTTTAGTGTGTGGTGTGCAACAAGATGATCAACAAAGCTCACTACGCATCAACAGACTCACTCACAAATACCACAGTCTTTTCTTGTTCTCCCAAAAATCACAGGAAAGTTAATATTGGAAGTCCTATTTATCATATGGTTAAACTAAAGTTAGTAAAGGAGATAACTTGTCTACATAGAGATCCACTTGGAAAAGTTTTAGTGCTTAGTCATGTAATTGACACTAAAAGAGAGAAAGAGAAGTCAATTTGGCTGCTAAATTAAAGGACGAGACGAGAGGGAGAAAACACTGCCAAACATTGCCAAAGATAGATGATGACATATGGGCTGTAAGTAAGGAAATGTTTTTTTTCTTTACTAATAACAGCCAAAACCACTGGTGTCTAAACATTTGGTGTCATGCTGGCAGTGTGGACACTTGAGACCTCACAGAAGCATCACGCACATAGCAGGCTTTCCACACCTCCCACCACAAGACACTGGATCAGGTAAGGTAATCTTTTGGACCATGGGATAACCAGGTCTCTGCTGATAAAAGTTAGAGGCAGGATTTGGGCCAAAAAGCATGGCCAATTATTTCATAGTGGGTGCCCTGCTTAGTTGGAAACAGCTCAGCAACAGCTACAATATGGGGCTCTTTGACCACAGAGAGAGTCAACAAAAGGGTCAGGTCATTTTAGGATACTTTTTCTGCTTCTCTTAGGATGCTTTTACCAATCAACACTTTATGCTCTTCTTCCTTAGAAAACTCATAATGGCAAACACCTCAAAGATGACAGACGGATTTGTGGATGACAGTGGTTATGAGGACTATTTTTGTCCTGATATGTTTGACTTTTACACCTTCAGTGGCGTCCTCTTCATTTTGATCTTCATCTTTAGTTTCATCTTCAATGTTCTCCTTGTAGGAGTTCTTTTTGTCAGTAAGGACCGAAAAAATGTCACAAATTTCTTTATCCTGAACCTGGCCTGCTCTGATTTGATCTTCACCATCACACTTCCATTCTGGGCTGTTGATCATCTACACAAATGGGTGTTTGGAGACTTTGCCTGTAAGTTCAAGACTGCTGCATACTATGCTGGTATGTACAGTAGCGTCTTGCTGATGACTGCCCTGACTGTGGATCGTTTCACAGCGGTGTCGCTGACCAGCAGGCTGTGCAACCCTGTGAGGAGGCAGAAATGTGCAGTGGTTTCCTGTGTGGCTGCATGGCTCATCAGCATTGTAGCGTCCATCAGTGATGCTGTCAAAGTAGAGGAGATGGTCTTTGAGGACAATGTGACTGAGTGCATTGATCAGTCTGAAGACCAAGAAGTTAACTTGGGATTTCAACTCCAAATGTCGCTGTTCTTTATTCTCCCATTTACCATCATGGTTTTCTGTTATTCCGCCATCCTCTGGACGGTCCTGCGAGCTACAAACAGAAAAAGATACAGGGCTGTGATGGTGGTGTTGTGCATTGTTGCAGCCTTCTTCATCTGCTGGGGACCTTTTAATACTTTAATTTTCATTCATTCTTTTTACAGCCCTGAAGGCTGTAGTGCAAATGAACGATTCTACATGGCCTATAATATTTGTCGCATTCTTGCCTATTCTCATTGCATCATGAACCCTCTGCTGTGCATGCTCTCACAGAAGTTGCGGGGACACCTTTTGCAACTTTTACACTGCAACAGAGCAGCAACAGGCAATGTAGAGAGAGGCCCTAGTCAGAGGACTGCTGTGACTCAAAATGTGGCTTATATAGCCCAGAGCTCTGTTGTCATGATGGAGACAGCATCCTGATAGACACTCAGTCAATGGACAGAACGTTACCACACTCTTTATTAAAGGTACTGTGAGGAGTTTCTAAGTAATTACAAAAAAGTCTCACTTTTAGATATATACCTGATTGAAATACACACTTTAAGATGAGTTTTATAGCATCAAAATAGGTTATCTATAAATGCAATTCCTTATCCTTCCGGTCGGGTCGGACAGAGCTGGACTGGCCTGGATACTCAAGTTCAGGAACAAGACAATTAAAACTAGAGCAAATTTATATTGTTTTATATTTTAAATTACACGTCTTAGAGCACCAGGCTGTAAGTAGCGATATATCGCCGGCTACAAAACTACAATACTAAGTTTTCCAAAAATTGCTTGTTGTCACACATCAAAAACTACCGCTACGTAATTAGAAAGAGATAGGCCTACATAACCTCGTCGCTGTGCATCCTGTAAGTTGTTGAAAAAAGAAGTTGTAAAGCAATGCAGAGTTCTGAGGAAGGTCTGGTCTGCATCACAACAAACACACGCTTTGGATTGCACACGTCTTTTGGTGCATTCCAGTTATTGTCAGAAGTAGGAATTTCTGAGTTCTAAGTAGGAAACTGCAACTGGATCGCCTCCTGAAGTCAGAATTTCCTACTGGGAACTCGGTGAAACCTCACAACCCCTGAGTTGACAATGGAAGATGGATGCCCCCAGTGTGAACAGTTATTTAGCTCCTGTAATAATCAATTTATTTGCACTTCTGACTGAGGTGTGTTGCTTTAGATCAGCTGTATACATAGTATTGATAGACTTATATTTACAAAAATGCTGCCATAGTGATAATCACATTCTTCATGTGATATTTGTGAACAACAACGCAGGGCGTGCTAACAACAGCTAACAATAGCCTGGTAGATCGTCATGTTTTTTTTCTGACTTCAATTGGAACGGCGATAAGTCAGAGATGATGTCACTCCCAGTTCCGAGGTTACTGGAACGCAGCATTACGACAGTCGCCGCACGTGCTCATGGGTACCAGAGTCTTTATGTCGCCGGTAATAGATTCTCCTCATAGCACCTTTAAATAAGTTAAAATAAAAAGATTAGTTTGAGTAAAGGTAGAAGAGAAAAACTGACAACTGTGGAAAATTTCTTCATCAGAAACAGTCCAGTGGTTGTGAATATTTGGGGCTGCACTGTTTTGTAACTGGAGGACAGCAGACAGACACTTCCACAGAGTAACATGAAATACAAAATTGAAGAAGTTACAGAATAAACTTCTGTTTTTATTTCACTTGAAAGTCACGCAGGGGGTTAATATTAGGTAAATGTCCACCACCACAAAAGGATCAACAGTCCACTTTGAAACACAGGAAGTTGACTTGATTGTTAACTGCATCAGCTGAAGGAGAGTTGGTCATTTTGTGTGTTGTACTTCAGCTTAAAATCATTTAAGGGGATATTTTACAGAATTATACAGATGAAGTCTACTGCAGCCTTCTCCTTTGGTGGAGAAGTCAGAGGTAAGAGTTTTACAAAGGTTATAGCTTAATTTTAAGGTTTAAATAATTCCCTTTTATAGTATTTATTCAAAGTAGATAACACATATTGCCTTAGCCCCAGAACAAATAACATATGCCCCTATATATTCTTAGCATACTGACATAAACTCATTTTTATTTTTGTTTATGAAATGCGATTTGATTATTTATTTTTGTATTTATTTTGTGTTTTCTTGATTGTTCCATTTAATGATGCCTTTTACAGTGATGTAACCTTCAATTAGTGTAAATCAAAGTCTCTATTCATCATTAATATCTCTTTGTTGTGGTTCTGCATGGTGGTGCAGCAGGTAGCGCTCATGCCTCACTGCAAGAAGGCTTTGAGTTGACCAACTGTTAGAACATTGCCTTTTTGTGAGGATTTTGTTCCCCCTGTGCATCCTTGGGTTTTCAGCAATTAACTTGGTTCCCTTTAACAGACACAAACAGCCTAGTGGGACTGTTTTCTTCAATAATTCCTGAATACTGGTTAGAAAGATTTTATTCCAAACTTTCCATACACTTTGAAGAATGGTTGTTTATTTGAAAAAATCATGGGTTGGATGGATGTTAATTCAGTTTTTCCAAACTGGTCTTATGGCTCTTTTTTCAAATGAAATGTGAGCAAGTGTTCATTGTATAAGAACTTCCACGCAGTGGGTCAATCATGGAACAGTTATTGAGAACCATAAAAAATGCAGGGCCAGATCCTCAAAAGGATTGCACCGCTTTTGCGACCACTAAACCTGTGCAAATGACGGAAAGAAATAGCGCACAATCCTCAAAGCATGTGCATAGGGTAAAATGCATGCAAGCTGAACCCAAACTGCACTGCCACTCCTGCTGTGCCGGTCTGATTTGCATGCATGCAAATTAAGGTATATTCATAAATTCAGTGCAAAATTGCCCCTTTCCTATGCAAATGAGCCTCGTTGAAAATACTACCTAATCCTCACAGACCAGTGCTAATTGCCACATTCAGTTAGGTGGTGCAAATTACTGCCTGTGAGACCCATGCATTAAATCCATGCAATTTCTCTTTCTACCCGCCCCTCTCTCTCTCTCTCCCACTCAAAATGTTTGGAAATTGCACTGAGGTGGTGGTAACTGTGGAACAGAGCCTATATAAGAGCTGTCATGCCAGGACTCTCTGGTAATCATGGCAGCAGTGATTGTAGCCAGGTGAAGGCACCGTGGCAGGCGAGATGGCAGGTGCACACAAGAAAGGATTTGTCTGAGGAGAGTCTAACTTTTTGATTTTAGTCAAAATGAAATCATTTGCAGATAGCGGTTGTCAAGGCATAAAGCTGCTTCCACTGCAGTCAAACCAAACCCAGATATAAAGTTCAATACTTGCTACATCAGCTGGAGCATCAATGTGTCCCTCTGTCACTATCATGAAGTCAAAGTCATTTTGAAAGTGGTTATGAGTGATAATAATAATACTGACAATGGTATAACACTATCTCTATAATATATCATATGTTCATGTTTAATATGAATCTGCTTTCAGGTGCAACACGTTGTTACTTGGGTCCACATCTCTCCATAACAACACCACGGAACATGGAAGCACTGACTGGATCTTGTTTACAGATCCCATGTAACTTTACACCTAAAAAGGCCTTTGACAGAACAGGACAAATGTTTGGAGTTTGGATTAAAGGTTATCCATTTGCAAACCACAGCATTCCAAGCATTGTGATTTTCAACAGCAGTGGGACAATCAGAACCTATCCAATGAATATTACCGGAAACCTCAGTCAGAAACAGTGCACCACAGTGTTCTCAGATATGAACTCAACATATACAGACACATACTACTTCAGAATTGACGGTCCATCATATAAGGCAACAGCTGGTTGTGATCCTCTAAAAATTATAGTCAGAGGTAGGACAGCGTTTTTGCTCTCTCTTTTTAAACGAACTTTCCTCAAGCAGTGGCTGTGATTGTTGTGTCATATGTATACAAACTGATATTTCCTGACTTGAATTCAGATTCCCCACCAGCCCCAAGCTTGGTGATCCCACGTGATCTAAAGGAGAAGAAGACCATCACTATAACCTGCTCAGCTTTCACTCCCTGTCCACACTCTCCTCCAAAGCTCACCTGGAATCTCAAAGATGCCTCCAACAACATAGAGATAAACACAAATGGAACTTTTTCAACCCAAATGCAGGAGAGCATCACTCTGACAGAGAAACATGATGGATACACTATCACCTGTTCTGCCACATATCCAGTGAATGAAGGGAAAGACTCCAAGACAGCAGAGGAGACAAAGACTCTCAGTGTTTCATGTGAGACAACTACAGTTTGATATTGGATCAACAGAGCACATAAGTTTTGATGTAGGCTATTTTTAATGAAATTTGTTTATCTTGTTTTTTTCCCAGATGCTCCTAAAAGCACGTCAGCATCCATCTGTCCATCAGCTTTGGTGTCAGCTGGTGTTTATGTGAATCTGATGTGTTCCAGCAGAGCCAAGCCTCCTGTCAGCAGCTTCACCTGGTTCAAGCTCAGCTCAGGCAAACCCATGAAAGTATCTGAAGGAGAGGTTTACAGCTTTAATGCCACAGAGGGAGGAGCTTATTACTGTGTGGCCAAAAATGCTCTTGGAGAAGAAAGATCACCACAGATTCAACTTAATATTGAAGGTTAATATACTAATCTTACAAGTAAACACAAGACTGCTGTGCATTATGTTGCCCCAGTCATATTGCATGAATTTGTGCTTCTCAGCTAAGTCACAGTCCAGCTGTTTTCAGAGGGTTGTAAACATGTGCTTTTCAATAAAATAGCAAATAGTCTTTCTTGTAGAGTAGCTCTAAAAAATGTATAGTTGCTCTAATTGGACACATAGTCATATGTTTTATTTACTTTATTTTGCAGAGGACTAAATCTTTTTAACTCATTGAAACAGCAGCAAAATCACTGTTTTTAAACATGTTTCTTCTTTAAAGTGGGCAAATTCATGAGCATGTTACCTGCTGCTGACCTTGACGTCCTGATCCTACACAAGGAGGGATTAAAGAAGTGATCAAATAGAAGTATATTTATGTAACACATTAGTTTTATGTTAAGTTTTACTCATTTAGAGTGATGACAGAGATCGATCAGTATATTTGAAGTTGAATTGTATCAGGTACTTGGCAATAGTCAGTGAAGTAACTGAAAAGACTCCCATCAGCAGTGCACCTTTAAGGAGAATGAGCTGAGACTGATAAGCTACACTGTGGGAATATTACGTAAAAATGGGCCACAAAACTGATACTTTTATGAATCGGTGTATTCAGAGGGGGAAATTCTCCAGAATGAAATAGTACCAGAACCAGAAACTTCCTGCAGGAAAAATAAAGTCTCTGAAATATTTGCCAAATCCCACATTTGTCCTCTTATGTAAAACGAACACAATAATAACACAATACAAAAAACTGTACCTGACAACAGGAGTATATCTTAGCAGATGTTCTCAGCTCATTCTCCCTAAAGGCACAGCAATGTGGGGAGCCCTTTCAGCCACTTCACTGAATATTGTTAAGTATTTGATGCATCACTAAAATATTCCCTTAAATATGGAAGACAAAGAATAACCCTGCTCCTGTGTTACAGGAGATGATCAGTTTGGATCTTTGAGTGTTCAAGCTGTTTTGAAAATCCTGGGAATTACAAGTCTGATCAGTGTGCTGATCATCTTTGAGTGGTGAGACAGAACTTTCTTAATCACTTGATTGAACAATGAAATCTTAATGACTGATGGGTTTTTTGTTTTATTTTATAAAAGCTGTGAGACACAAACCACTAAAACAGAATGACATTGATAACCTTTTGTTTTAATGTTTTTGCTCTTAGTTGGTGGCGATCCAAAGGTTCCATTAAACCAACAAAGGTAATGTGACAGGGAGGTACATCTGTTTTGTTCACCTATAACCAATATGTCTTGAGAGAAAAAGAGGACTACACAGCATACAATCAAGCCCTTAAGAGCCCATTAACAGGTGTATATGAGGACATTTCTACATTAGGAGCAAGGTGCATGTCAAGACAGCCAGACAACCAGCACATCCCATTTTTCTTTCCTTCAAAGAAAATAAAGCAAATACTGATGTATTATACGTCTTGCTGGTTAAAGCAGCGCAAAGCCAATAAATTGTGATTCAACTAACAACTTGTGGTTTAAAGTCCAGTCCAATAGACTTAAATAATTATTATGCTCCTTGTGAAGGTCAAAAACAATCCACTAAAGACCTGTATCCAGAGAAATTTAAGTCTGATCGGAACGAAAAGATGTAATCCAGCTCTACAGCAGTTTCATTTGTTTCCAGCATAAAGTGTTTTCCCAAAACTCAACACAGCCCAGTTGTCTCGTTTTTGAATCTTCACAAGTTAATTATGACGTGGATAAATGAAAATCTACACAGACAACATATGACTTGTATATTACTAGTTTTAAGGGTCACATTTTGGTGGTTGCTCATTTCTTTATGTCAGGTGGTGTGAATACCATCGACACGAAGGTCATGTTTGCAGATACTGTGAGCTGAAATGCAAAGGTTTTTCCTTTGCATTGTCAAACTCGATCTGCGTTCATATAGAGATGCTAAAAACAAAACAAAAAAAAGGCTGTAGCTTGCTTGCCAGCCCAGTAGATGGTGATGTATGTTTGCAAAGAAACAGCCCCGCGACAACACAAATACAAAGATGAAAAACTTTTCACAAACAACAATGGCGGGTGGACGTACAAAGGTGCATGCGTTTTTTTTTTTGGACAACAAATCAGTTTGGACAACAAATCTGTCTGGATAGTCTTGTTTGGATAACAAACTGAGCACAGTAAGCAGCACAATGTTGCTTGGTAGACGGCTGAAACTGTTGTTGTTCCCGGTATGCACGTGCAGCCTTCACGTGAAAGAGTACTGCGCATGCGGTGATGTCAGCATTATACCCTAAAACGCTCTGACTCTGGTTTACACAGAGCTGCATGAAGGAGTGTTTTGAAAACTCTCCACCCCGGACCCTGGTTTCAAAAGTTTGTGGATTTACACACTCCAGGTACCATTCCCATGTAACGCCAAAACACAATGAAAACTCAGTAGATTTTGCCGTATTAGGCCGTGTGTAAACGGCCCCTAAGACAGCTGTGTAACACTTTGTAAATATGTAGCTCTACCATGTGAAATAAAACAAAAAATATTTCATTCAGACATTAAGGCTTCTTTCTCTTGTTTGTTTTTTTTTGCAGGAAACAGCAGAACCAATCTATGTAAACCAAGTGGCTGAGATGGAATTGTCACCAAAGGTGCTGTTGTCAAACCAATATCATCAGAAGAAAAACAGAGGAGAAAACTTTCAGTTTAGGGACTGTTGCTCATATCCCAAAAGCTTTGTTGGTGCTATAGTAAGAAAAGCTGGTCTCTGTGACAAAATTCAACGAAAATTCTTTGAGATATGTCATATTTCAAAGAATGCTGGCCCAGGTGAACGCAAGAGTCAGTATTTGTAAAATTTAATGTGCAAGTGGGCCTGCTTTTTGAAATATTTTGAAGACTTAACTTTAGATAGTGACAAATGGTCAGATTAGTCTGTGTTCTGTTTGTATTCTGCCACATGAGAACAGCCAGTATCCTTAAAGAATTATTAAGGCAGAGAAACAAGTGTTAAAATTTATTGGAAGAGAATTGAGATGTATATATTTGTTTTAGGCCCACCACCGACGGCCCTGTTCAATAATATTGAAAGAAACTCCTCATATTTATGAATGAAAAACAATGCTACTAATTAGCATACTAACAAACAATTAGCTGAAGAAGAACCCCAAACTTAATTATGTAATTGATTATTATTATTATTGTTCTTTCTGATAGATTTGTTTTCTTCTCTTTCAGTGAACTGACACCCATTATCCCTTTTCCTTCACAGTAATCAGACTACAAAAGCAGACTACTTCAACAAACGGTGAGAAGACGTCAAAAGAGGTGCTGATGTCGAGGACCACATCAATAGAAGAAGTCTCTATAAGCAAATATTAGAATAATATTGGAATGTACAATGTAATCCCATGATTAGTGCCAGACAAGATTTCAGAACATGTAGAGGTCAAATGTAACACTTGTAACATGTCTATAGTTACATTTTTTGTATTAAATTCAATTTTTCATTTTTATTTAGGCATAACTCCTTGGGATGAATCGTCTCATTTTCAAGGGGGCTTAAAGAATATATGCCTTACATTTTCTAGATGCTGCCTCGCACCACCACGTGCTGCGCAGACCAATCCAGGCTTTTTGACGTGTGCAGGGAGCGCTGTGACGCAGCACTGCGGAAGTATGCTATAGCACTGTTTAGGCTTGAAAAATGTACTAAATGACCTCGTTTCGAATTAATTATGGACGTTACCTGCTCAGGACACTTGGATTACAGCGGACGAGCAGTATGAAGGAAAATAGGCACGCTTTTAGGACTTTATGGACCTTTTTTCGGCTCCATCGCCCCTGTTAGATGGACGCTTGTTCACAGCGACCTCCAGCTGCATTTGAGACATCAAAAAAGTGCTCCAGAGTGTTGCTCAGCATGAGGGTGAGTAGAAAATTAAGGCATATCATTCTTTGGGTGTAATATTCCTTTAAGCTCTGATAGATTTCTTTAAGTTTGTTTTTCTGGGCAAAATGTATTAATGTCATTGCTTTGCTGGAAATTTCACAACATATATCTATCATTACTTATCTTAGAGCTATGCTGGAACACCATATTTTATGCTTTGCTGGAAACATAGCTTCACTTTTGATCTTGGTGTTGCCAACAGGCCAACATTGAGCTTAAGTATCTGTAAATATGGAAGGTTTTATCGTATCTGAAGCTTATAGTAATAACGTGCTTGGGGAAATGTAATAATCTTTTGTTGTTATCAGGCATATATTTGTCTGGTTTCATTAAGAGCAACATGTTTTTTACTTTGGCTAGTTTGCCTTTTTCCACTCTTTTTCTGAGTTTATGAAACAAAAATGGCAGCAAGGGACCTTGACATGCCAGTCTTACTACCAAAATTAAAGGCTTGACGGTGCTACAAAAAAGAATGTTTCTGTCTGGTTCATCGCACAACACAGCAGAGAGGGTACATCACATTAACAGGAAGGAACTGTGGTTGGTTTGATAATTGTCAATAACAGGACCAAAGCTGCAGCTGACGTGAAGCAGCCTTTTGGTAAACTCTGGTGATTAGATATTAAGCTAATGCTGACGTGACAGAAACTACAGGACTTTAGGACTTTAGAATTTCTTGTATGTCAGTTTGATGAAAGGATAGGTTTATAAAAAACAATCATAAATACATGCATCATTATGTATTTCCCGGTATAATCGCTTTTATTTTTAAGTCTTTGAATCAACTGGTGGTCCTCTCATTGGAGGGGGTCCTAACAGTGCAGGAGTGCAGCAAGACTGTCTTGCAGAAATTAGGGTGGTCTTTGTCAACAATGGAAAAAGCCCCTATGTCAATTATCAAGCATGATGTAAACCTCTTAAAGAAAAATATCAATAAGAATATAAAGCTGTGGTGGGTCTTTGTTCATTTATATTTTTTTTATGACAGCACGTCCATTTAATTTCACCTGATACATTAATATACTGACTAAGAAAATGTTATTGTATAAATGTAATACATAGATATGACATGCGAATGACTTTGACCATAGGAGAAGTAATTAATCAGACCTAAAAACTACCGAACACGAAACTCAACATGCCAGCTTGTAATAAAGTTTGTCATCATGTCTTTAGGGCAGGTTTCACACTGATTGCACGTAGCAGTTGGGTGCAGATTATTTCCTTCCATTATCTGATAACATTCATAACTCTGCATCAAAATCTAAATAAATGTGGCAAGAGTTGCAACCTTGAGACAAAGGTAGCAATGCAACTTAGTACAAAGAGCAAAATTTTCAGCAATCTAAGATGCTATCCAAAGGACAAAATATCACATTGTTAGATGTGTCCATTGTTTCATTTAAAGAGTTAAAAAGGTTTGTGGTTTTTCTGTGGCTGGAAAATATCTGGACAGAGATAGGAAGAGCAGATGAGGGGCTTGAATGGCCAGGGAGGTCAAAAGTCAACTTAGATGCCACCTAAGAATTATTTATGACTTGGGAACGAACTGTCCTAAGACACATTATTAGGTCTCAGCCAATCACTGTTTAGGTAGAAAGTCCAGAGTAGTAAAAACATCAGATGCAGATGTCTACTCATGGTAGTTGGCGGGAATTAAAGACAGACTTGATGGCGCCACATGTCTCTAGAGGAATTATAACCATGGTCCATGAAGACAGAGTCAGGGAGGAATGGAGTGTTTTGTCCTTTTAGAGTTTCTACAGTTTTTCAGTTTTCATCTTGCTACACCAGATTTCAGGAGGGACGGGTCCTCCACCTGTGTCACCATGGAAGCTCCACCCTTGAGGCAGAAAACAGGCAGGTAGGAGACTAGGTCAAAGAAATCTAATTTAGTAACCAAATTGGTGCAAGATAACTACATCAATTGCTAACAAAACAGTCATTTGACTTCAAACGTGGCTGCCACCAAACCACTCAACGAAACTGCTACATGTAATGATAAAAAAGTAAGAACAAATTTGGGTGAGGTGCACTGCTTTAACCCTCAAGGGCATGAAGTTCACCAGATCTTCACAGGTTGCCACTGGAATCCTTTTCCACTCCCCCATGACGGCACTCCGGAGCTGGTGGATGTCACAGACATTGCGCCCCTCCCTCCCCTTCCATTGGAGGACACCACACAGATGCTAAACTGGGTTCAGATTTGGAGATATGCTTGGCCAGTCAATCATCTTTACCCTCAGCTTTTATTAGCAAGGCAGTGGTTGTCTTGGGGATGTGTTTTAGGGTCATTATCATGTTGGATTCTGCCTTGTCACCCAGTTTCCAAAGTACATACTGGCATTCATGGTTCCCTCAGTGAAGTGTAGCTCCCCAGTGCCAGCAGCATTCATGCAGCCCCTGTCCAAAACACTCCTACCCTCATGCTTCACTGTAGGCAACACACACTTATCTTTGTGCTCCTCACTTGGTTGCCACCTCTTGGTCCCATGAGACCAAAGGACATGGCACCACTAATCCATGCCCTTGGTCTATTTGACTTCAGTAAACTGTTTGTGAACTTTCTGCAGCATCTGGGGTGACAGCCATACAGACTAATTTGATACAGTGTGCGGCGTATGATCTGAGAACTTACAGGCTGATCTCCCACCCCTTCAACCTCTGCAGCAATGCTGGCAGCCCTCATATGTCTATTTCCCAAAGACAAACTCAAACATGATGCTGAGCTGGTGCGCTCAACTTCTTTTATTTTATTATTATTTTAATTTTATTCACTGATATTTGGTGTTGAGGGAAAAAAACTCACCAGGTCATTGTAAGGTCATCAGATCTATAACAAAAACATGGGATTTGAATAGTGAAAAGGAAAGCTAAAATTCTTAATTCAAAATTAAAGCTCACTCTTTTCTGGTTTATGCATGTCAAAAACAGTGTATAATCTTTGAAACTCCATAGCGAGTAATTTCCTGTGAAAGTATAGTTTGCATGCTGCAATTAAAAAAAGTCATTTAATTTTCCCATCGTGCACCACAAAAGCCTCATTACAATAACTGTCACTTAAAATTTCCTGTTAAAACCTGTATTAGTTTTGATCTGTATTCAGGAATACAGTATGATGTTCAAATGTTTTTAATTACCTAAAGATTTCTCTAAGGACTGGCATAATGAAATGCTGTACAATGCAGCAGTCTTCTCTTGCTTCATACTGTCCCAGTACAAACACTGTACTGTACCGTACCGTACCGTACCGTCTTTTCCCGCTTAACCGTGGTCGGGTCGCGGGGGCAGCAGCCTAAGCAGGGAAGCCCAGACCCTTCATCCGGCCACCTCGTCCAGCCCTTCCAGGGGGATCCCGAGGCGTTCCCAGGCCAGCTGAGAGACATAGTCTCTCCAGTGTGTCCTGGGTCTTCCCCGAGGTCCCCTACCGGTGGGACGTGCCCGGAACACCTCACCAGGGAGGCGTCCAGGAGACATCTGGACCAGATGCCCGAGCCACCTCAACTGGCTCCTCTCAACGCGGAGAAGCAGCGGCTCTACTCCGAGCCCCTCCCGAATGACCGAACTTCTCACCCTATCTCTAAGGGAGAGCCCAGCCACCCTGCGAAGGAAACTCATTTCGGCCGCTTGCACTAGCGATCTTGTTTTCTCGGTCACGACCCACAGCTCGTGACCGTATATGAGGATAGGGGTGAAGATCGACCAGTAAATCGAGAGCTTCACCTTTCGGCTCAGCTCCCTTTTACCATGACAGACCAGTGCAGAGCCCGCATCACTGCTGACGCCGCAGCGATCCGCCTATCGATCTCCTTGTGAATATTTGGGGCTGCACTGTTTTGCAACTTAAGGACAACAGTCGCACACTTCCACAGAGTAACAGTAACAGTAAAATCCGAAACTGAAGAAGTTACAGAATAAACTTCTTTTTTTATTTCAATTTGGTGAAGTCACTCAGGTAGTTAATATTAGGTAAATGTCCACCACCACAAAAGGATCAACAGTCCACTTTGAAACACAGGAAGTTGACCTGATTGTTAACTGCATCAGCTGAGGGGATGTTGGTCATTACGTGTGTTGTACTTCAGCTTAAAATCATTTAAGGGAATATTTTACAGAATTATACAGAGGAAGTCTACTGCAGCCTTCTCCTTTGGTGTAGATGTCAGAGGTAAGAGTTTTACAAAGGTTATAGCTTAATTTTAAGGTTAAAATAATTCCCTTTTATAGTATTTATTCAAAATCAAGGTATGAGAAATAAACATATTTGGGAAGCATTGTTTCAGCATCAGGCTTACATCATGTGTATTATTATCAATTCATATATGATGGTACTTTAATTGATTTGCATATTTAAATTTTTGCCTTTGTTTCTTACTTAGCTCTGACATTCTTTTTAATTGTAAAAATGTCTAATAATGTTTTTTTTTTCTGTGGAAAAATAAACAGAGCATGAAGGTCATGGAAGGACTGTTGGTAAAGATGTTGGCAGGCGTCACGATACTGAGTGTGTTTTTTCTCAGAGGTGAGTATTTCAAGTCTGCTTTTTTCTCTTTATGGTGTACCATTTTAAGTTGGTGTATTGGTTAATTTTGGTTAATTTGTCAAAGAAAGCAGTTATTGTTTCAAAAAATGAAAACTCTCACAGTCAAAGGAATAAAGAACAAAAATTAAGAAAGACTTAAGGTAGACTAAAATGAACAACAGTCCTACTGAATTACAACTACCATACAAAGTAGATAACACATATTACCTTAGTCCCAGAACAAATAACATATGCCCCTATATATTCTTAACATACTGACTTAAACTCATTTTTATTTTGTTTATGAAATGCAATTTGATTATTTATTTTTTTTATTTATTTTGTGTTTTCTTGATTGTTCCATTCGATGATGCCTTTTAAAGTGATGTAACCTTCAATTACTGTGAATCAAAGGTTCTATTCATCATTAATATCTCTTTGTTGTGGTTCTGCATGGTGGTGCAGCAGGTAGCGCTCATGCCTCACTGCGAGAACGCTTTGAGTTGACCAACTGTTAGAACATTGCCTTTTTGTGAGGATTTTGTTCTCCCTGTTTATCCTTGGGTTTTCAACAATTAACATGGTTCCCTTTAACAGACACAAACAGCCTAGTGGGACTGTTTTCTAAAATAATTCCTGAATACTTCTAAGCTTTCTATATAGTTTGAAGAATGGTTGTTTATTTGAAAATATAATGGATTGGATGGATGTTAATTCAGTTTTTACAAACTGGTCTTTATGGCTCTTTTTTTTTTCAAACAAAATGTGAGCGAGTGTTTATTGTACATGTACTTCCCACACAGTGGATCAATCATGGAACAGTTATTGAGAACCACAAAAGATAAAGTGTTTTATTACCTAACTAGATCTGTACTTCGGGTAACATTGTACTGTTTATAATGTTCCCCCTTTAGTGTGATTACATGTGATTTTAAAGTCGGATTTGTATTAATCATGACACTTTAAAGCAACTTTATGAAAGCTGCAAGATGCAATTATTTTTTTGTATCACTGGCTGAAAAAATAAGATTAACTGTCTTAAATCTTTGAACAGAAGCCCCATGAGAGATCAATAGACACTCTCTGCTCTGTATTAAGCTTCTAGAAAATCTAGCAAGGGACAGCCACTGTTTGGCCAGTCGGGGAAAGGTCTCTCTTCTAAGGCATAAGTACTTGTTAAATCTAAATAAGCTTTGGCTGATGTTTAGATTGTACAGGCAGTATTAATTTTATAAAGGGATATGAGGTCTGTGGCTGCAATACTATACAATAACATAATCTTAATGGCAGCAAAAATGTGTAAAGGAGAGGATGTCCCTATAGCACAGCCATGTAAGCCATGCTCCCACTGCAGTCAAACATAACCCAGATGAAGTCAATGTCATTTAGAAAGTGGTGCAGGTAATACTGACAATATTATGACACAATCTCTATGATATATCATGTGTGTCCATGTTGAATATGAATCTGCTTTCAGGTGCAACATGTTGTATCTATGTTTCACATCTCTCGATAACAACACCACGGAGCATGGAAGCACTGAGTGGATCTTGTTTACAGATCCCATGTACCTTTACACCTACAGAGGCCTTCGACAGAACAGCACAAATCTTTGGAGTTTGGGTTAAACATCCTCCATTTGGAAACAATACTCAGAACGTGATTTTCAACAGCAGTGGGACAATCAGAACCTATCCAATGAATATTACTGGAAACCTCAGTCAGAAACAGTGCACCACTGTGTTCTCAGATATGAACTCAACATATACAGACACATACTACTTCAGAATTGACGGTCCATCATATATGGCAACAGCTGGTTGTGATCCTCTGCAAATTACAGTCAAAGGTAGGACAGTGTTTTGCTCTTACTCATTTTTAAATGAACTTTTCTCAAGCAGTGGCTGTGTTTTGTTGTGTCATATGTATACAAACTGATATTTCTTTACTTGAATTCAGATTCCCCACCAGCCCCAAGCTTGGTGATCCCACGTAATCTAAAGGAGAAGGAGACCATCACTATAACCTGCTCAGCTTTCACTCCCTGTCCACACTCTCCTCCTAAGCTCACCTGGACTCTCAAAGATGCCTCCAAAAACATAGAGATAAACACGAATGGAACATTTTCAACCCAAATGCAGGAGAGCATCACTCTGACAGACAAACATGATGGATACAACATCACCTGTTCTGCCACATATCCAGTGAATGAAGGGAAAGACTCCAAGACAGCAGAGGAGACAAAGACTCTCAGTGTTTCATGTGAGACGACTCCAGTTTTATATTGGATCAACAGAGCACATGAGTTTTTGGTGCTTGAAATTAGTTAATTAGTTTAATTTCATATTTTCCCAGATGCTCCTAAAAGCACGTCAGCATCCATCAGTCCATCAGATGTGGCGTCAGGTGGTGTTTATGTGAATCTGACGTGTTCCAGCAGAGCCAAGCCTCCTGTCAGCAGCTTCACCTGGTTCAAGCTCAGCTCAGGAAAACCCATGAAAGTATCTGAAGGAGAGGTTTACAGGTTTGATGCCACAGAGGGAGGAGTTTACTACTGTGTGGCCAAAAATGCTCATGGAGAAGAAAGATCACCACAGATTCAACTTAAAATTAAAGGTAAATATAATAACCTTACAAGTAAACACAAGACTGCTGTGTATTACGTTGCCCCAGTCATATTGCATGAATTTGTGCTTCTCAGCTAAGTCACAGTCCAGCTGTTTTCAGAGGGTTGTAAACATGTGCTTTTCAATAAAATAGCAAATAGTCTTTCTTGTAGAGTAGCTCTAAAAAAAATGTATAGTAGCTCTAACTGGACAAAAAGTCATATGTTTTATTTACTTTATTTTGCACAGGACTAAATCTTTTTAACTCATTGAAACAGCAGCAAAATCACTGTTTTTAAACATGTTTCCTCTTTAAAGTGGACAAATTCATGAACATGTTACCCGCTGCTGACCTTGACTTCCTGATCCTACACAAGGAGGGATTAAAGAAGTGATCAAATAGAAGTATATTTATGTAACACATTAGTTTTATGTTAAGTTTTACTCATTTAGAGTGATGACAGAGATCGATCAGTATATTTGAAGTTGAGTTGTATCAGGTACTTGGCAATAGTCAGTGAAGTAACTGAAAAGGCTCCCATCAGCAGTGCACCTTTAAGGAGAATGAGCTGAGACTGATAAGGTACATTGTGGGAATTTTATGTAAAAATGAGCCACAAAACTGTGTTTGGTGGAATGTATGATTGGGTGAAAATATTAGAATGCTTTGTTTTTTCTCCAGACAGTCTCTGTGTTTGACACTATTTTACAATGCAACAAATAACTATGTGCTCTTTCACCTTTGAGCATTGGTTCCACTGATTTGCAGCTTTGCTCTATGGACTCAAGAAAACACAACTGACAGAGGAAACAAACACTATACTAAGTATGAGGGATTTTGACTAGAAAATGATGTTCTTTTTACTACGGATGAACAGTGATACTTTTATGAATCGTTATGGTAAGAGGGGGAAATTCTCCAGAATGAAATAGTACCAGAACCAGAGACTTTCTGGAGGAAAAATAAAGTCTCTGAAATATTTGCCAAATCACACGTTCGACCCATCATAGCTTTGTGGGTGGTTCTTATGTAAAACTAACACAATAATAATGGCACAATACAAATAACTGTACCTGACAACAGGAGTATATCTTAGCAGATGTTCTCAGCTCATTCTCTCTAAAGGCACAGCAATGTGGGGAGCCCTTTCAGCCACTTCACTGAATATTGTTAAGTATTTGATGCAACACTAAAAAATCCCCTTAAATATGGAAGACAAAGAATAACCCTGCTCCTGTGTTACAGGAGATGATCAGTTTGGATCTTTGAGTGTTCCAGCTATTTTGAAAATCCTGGGAATTACAAGTCTGATCAGTGTGCTGATCATCTTTGAGTGGTGAGAGAACTTTCTTAATCGCTTAATTGAACAATGAAATCTTAATGACTGATTGGTTTTTGTTTTATTTTATAAAAGCTGTAAGACACAAACCACTAAAACAGAATGACATTGATAACCTTTTGTTTTAATGTTTTTGTTCTTAGTTGGTGGCGATCCAAAGGTTCCATTAAACCAGCAAAGGTAATGTGACAGGGAGGTATATCTGTTTTGTTCACCTATAACCAATATGTCTTGAGAGAAAAAGAGGACTACACAGCACACAATCAAGCCCTTAAGAGCCCATTAACAGATGTATATGAGGACATTTCTACATTAGGAGCAAGGTGCATGTCAAGACAGCCAGACAACCAGCACATCCCATTTTTCTTTCCTTCAAAGAAAATAAAGCAAATACTGATGTATTATACGTCTTGCTGGTTAAAGCAGCGCAAAGCCAATAAATTGTGATTCAACTAACAACTTGTGGTTTAAAGTCCAGTCCAATAGACTTAAATAATTATTATTCTCCTTGTGAATGTCAAAAACAATCCACTAAAGACCTGTATCCAGAGAAATTTAAGTCTGATCGGAACGAAAAGATGTAATCCAGCTCTACAGCAGTTTCATTTGTTTCCAGCATAAAGTGTTTTCCCAAAACTCAACACAGAGCCCAGTTGTCTCGTTTTTGAATCTTCACAAGATAATTATGACGTGGATAAATGAAAATCTACACAGACAACATATGACTTGTATATTACTAGTTTTAAGGGTCACATTTTGGTGGTTGCTCATTCCATTTATGTCAGGTGGTGTGAATACCATTGACACTAAGGTCATGTTTGCAGATACTGTGAGCTGAAATGCAAAGGTTTTTCCTTTGCGTTGTCAAACTCGATCTGCGTTCATATAGAGATGCTAAAAACAAAACAAACAAACAAAAAAAAAGGCTGTAGCTTGCTTGCCAGCCCAGTAGATGGTGATGTATGTTTGCAAAGAAACAGCCCCGCTACAACACAAATACAAAGATGAAAAACTTTTCACAAACAACAATGGCGGGTGGACTTACAAAGATGCATGCATTTCTTTTTTGGACAACATATCAGTTTGGACAACAAATCTGTCTGGATAGTCTTGTCTGGATAACAAACCGAGCACGGTAAGCAGCCCACATGTTGCTCAGTAGACGGCTGAAACTGTTGTTCCTGGTATGCACGTGCAGCCTTCACGTGAAAGAGTACTGCGCATGCGGTGATGTCAGCATTATACCCTAAAACGCTCTGACTCTGGTTTACACAGAACTGCATAGAGGAGTGTTTTGAAAACGCTCCACCTGGACCCTGGTTTCAGAAGTTTGTGAATTTACACACTCCAGGTACCATTCCCATGTAACGCCAAAACACAATGAAAACTCAGTAGATTTTGCCGTATTAGGCCGTGTGTAAACGGCCCCTAAGACAGCTGTGTAACACTTTGTAAATATGTAGCTCTACAGCATGAAATAAAACAAAAAACATTTCATTCAGACATTAAGGCTTCTTTCTCTTGTTTGTTTTTCTTTGCAGGAAACAGCAGAACCAATCTATGTAAACCAAGTGGCTGAGATGGAATTGTCACCAAAGGTGCTGTTGTCAAACCAATATCATCAGAAGAAAAACAGAAGAGAAAACTTCCAGTTTAGGGACTGTTGCTCATATCCCAAAAGCTCTCTTGGTGCTATAGTAAGAAAAGCTGGTCTCTGTGACAAAATTCAACGAAAATTCTTTGAGATATGTCATATTTCAAAGAATGCTTGCCCAGGTGAACGCAAGAGTCAGTATTTGCAGGATTTAATGTGCAAGTGGGCCTGCTTTTTAAAATATTTTGAAAGCTTAACTTTAGATAGGGGAAGTTACTCTAAGGGACAAATACTCAGACTAGTTTGTGTTCTGTTTGTATTCTGCCACATGAGAACAGCCAATATCCTTAAAGAATTATTAAGGCAGAGAAACAAGTGTTAAAATTTATTGGAAGAGAATTGAGATGTATATATTTGTTTTAGGCCCATCACCCACGGCCCTGTTCAATAATATTGAAAGAAACTCCTCAAATTTATGAATGAAAAACCGTGCTACTACTTAGCATAGTAACAAACAACTAGCTAAAAAAGAACCCCAAACTTAATTATGTAATTGATTATTGATTGTTATTATTATCATTGTTCTTTCTGATAAATTTGTTTTCTTCTCTTTCAGTGAACTGACACCCATTATCCCTTTTCCTTCACAGTAATAGTAGAAGCAGACTACTTCAACAAACGGTGAGAAGACGTCACAAGAGGTGCTGATGTCAATAAAAGAAGTCTCTATAAGCAAATATTAGAATAATATTGGAATGTACAATATAATCACATGATTAGTGCCAGAAAAGATTTCAGAACATGTAGAGGTCAAATGTAACACTTGCAACATGTCTATAGTTACATTTTTTGTATTAAATTCAAAATTTCATTTTTATTTAGGCCTAACATAAGAATTGTCTCATTTTCAAAGGGGGCTTAAGCTCTGATAGATTTCTATAAGTTTGTTTTTCTGGGCAAAATGTATTAATGTCGTTGCTTTGCTGGAAATTTCACAACATATATCTATCATTACTTATTTTAGAGCTTTGCTGGAATACCATATTTTATGCTTTGCAGAAAAATAGCTTCACTTTTGATCTTGGTGTTGCGAACAGACCAACATTGAGCTTAAGTATCTGTAAATATGGAAGGTTTTATTGTATCTGAAGCTTATAGTAATAACATGTGCTTGGGGAGATGTAATAATCTTTTGTTGTTATCAGGCATCAACATGTTTTTTACTTTGGCTAGTTTGCCTTTTGCCGCTCTTTTTCTGAGTTTATGAAACAAAAATGGCAGCAAGGGATGCTGACATGCCAGTCTTACTACCAAAATTAAAGGCTTGATGGTGCTACAAAAAAGAATGTTTCTGCATGGTTCATCGCACAACACAGCAGAGAGGGTACACCACATTAACAGGAAGGAACTGTTGTGTGGTTGGTTCAGTAATGTGTCAATAAAAGTACCAAAGCTGCAGCTGACATGAAGCAGCCTTTTGGTGAACTCTGGTGATTAGATATAAAGCTAATGCTGACATGACAAAAACTACAGGACCTTCAGGACTTTAGAATTTCTTGTATGTCAGTTGGAGGATCATAAAAAAAACATCATACATACATGCATCATTATGTATTTCCTGGTATAATCGTTTTTATCTTTAAGTCTTCAAATCAACTGGTGGTCCTCTCATTGGAGGGGGTCTTAACAGTGCAGGAGTGCAGCAAGACTGTCTTGCAGAAATTAGGGTGGTCTTTGTCAACAATGTAAAAGCCCCTGTGTCAATTATCAAGCATGATGTAAACCTCTTAAAGAAAAATATCAATAAGAATATAAAGCTGTGGTGGGTCTTTGTTTGTTTCTTTTTTTTTATGACAACACATCCATTTAATTTCACCTGATTTATTTATATATTGCCTAAGAAAATGTTATTGTATAAATGTAATACATAGATATGACATGCTAATGAGTTTGACTATCGGAGAAGTAATTAATCAGACCTAAAAACTACTGAACACTAAACTCAACATGCCAGCTTGACTGAAGTTTGTCATCATGTCTTTAGGGCAGGTTTCACACTGATTGTACATGGCAGTTGGGTGGCAATTTATTCCTTCCATCATTTGATAACATTCATAACTCTGCATCAAAATCTAAATGAATGTGGCAAGAGTTGTTACCTTGAGACAAAGGTAGCAATGCAACTTAGTACAAAGAGCAAACTTTTCAGCAATGTAAGATGCTAAACAGAGTAAAAAAGCACAGCATTTAAAACTAAAAAAAGCCTTGACTCTGAGTCAGGAGACCACATGTTAGAATGATTCTGTGGACCTATGAGTTGCAGTGTCAGCAACTTTGTCATAGATTTGTAAGACCTCTTAATAAAAATAAGAAAAAAATACAACATCCCCTTCCTCTTTTCCTTGTTTTTCATTGGTAAACAATTATATTCAGGCATTATTTTCAGTTCTAATTTCCCACCAAATTACACGAATCAAAAAAAGGAAAAGAGATTCCTTTAGGACAATCATTAAAGGTTGTTGGTTTTGTTTATGCATTTTGCAAACATCTGAATGACTTTATGACATATTATAATATTTGATACTTTAGACAGAGTTAAAAGATCAGAGGTTGGTCAGGACTACTTTACATTTTATCTAAGTGTCATTTCTGCAGTGCTGTCCCATGAAAGGGTATAATAAAATATATGCAGAAAATTGGTTTACTCACTTTTTGTGAGATACTGTAAGAAATCAATTGAAGAGAAAATGTCTATTTTTTATTGTCAGAATAAAAGAGCACATTTTGATTTTGTCCAAGAAATCATACTTCAGAAGAAGATGTGTCATATTGAAGGAGTCAGTGGGGGAGAAATGTGTGGTTCTCCTTCAGTAGTAACAAGTCAACAAGGGTAAGAAATAGTAAGACCATCAAAGAAATTAAGTTGGTCTGAAGAAGAATGGAAATAGTTTTTTTCAGAGTTACAACTTGAATTGGACAAAATGTATGAAGAAAAGACCAGAGGGGCCTATGATAGGTCTCACAAGAACAAAGGGGAAAAGTAGGCCTATACCAAATCCATTTTAAGATGGAAAAAGAAACTTTCAGACAACTTAAACATTACCTTTAGTCAAAGTTATAGTCAATGAAATTTCAGTACTTTCACAACAAACACGAGTTTCTCTCTCAAACAGATGCTGAAACACCTTTTGCTTCATGCATGTACAATTACTTGATTGCTGCCTGAGTATGCTCAGTCATAGTGTACCAACCAATCAGAGAGCAGCTATCAACATGTCAATGTCTTCAACCAATCACAGTACAGCTATTTTACATCCCCTTACTCACAAGATGGCAGGAATGTTTCGCAGAGAAAGACAACATTTTATCTTTTTGTATCAGATATGTTGCAATCGTGATGTTGGCAAGATGAAATATTTTACATATTTTGCTTCTACTTGTGTATAAAATGCATCCAAAAATAGATCTTATGTAAGAGCACAAAGTGTGTGTTAAAATTGAGAAATAACGGTAATCTGATCAGAGAAAAACACAGTATCTGGAATGCTTTACCTAAACAGACTGTAGCCTATACTTAACTCAGTTGGTGGTCTTAAATTTCTGCTAAAATGTGATAAAGAGGTTGGAAACCGCCTGTAAAATTAGCAAACTTTGACAAACAAGCACTACTGTCCTAAAAAATGGTGTACATGCATAATTTCTCATCAACAAGATATTCCATCTGGAATAACAAGAGCATTCATATTAAAAATAAATCACTCCACTATAAAAGGTGAGTTAAAATGGTATTATATTAGTTAAACAACTTTTAAATGCTGGAGGGAAGCTGCTGGTGAATTCCTCTCCAAGTTCAGGCCGCCAACTACGCCAGAGGAATATGCAGTGGTCTTTGATGCCATACTGAGGAGGGGACTTCAACTGCTTAGAGGCTTTTGAGATCTCTATGACAGATCCACACAGCAGTGGTTTGTTCCTGGGAGTAAATGACATTACTAAGAATAAATGCTCAAATAGATTTATCAGGTATATACGGTGAAATTGACTGAAAAAAAGTGTCTAAATGGTGCTAAATTCTGTCTGAAAAAAAGACTTCCAAGGAATATTTTTATGAATGTGTAATTTCCCTTATTCCAGGGTATTTTCACATTCAGAAATGGGTAGAATCCAAATTTTCTGCATGAACTGAAACAGTATTGCACAACTGTAGAAGTCTTAAAGAGCAAGAAGGCACTGAAAACTGGTGATATTTCTGATAAGACTGATCGCAGTGATGAATTGGATGGTATATCCTTTCATTTGTTAGCTTTTTGTTTTTTGTTCTTACCTTTTGTTGTATGCTTGGTGTGTTTTCTGTATTGTTTGTACTACTGTTTCTGTCTCTCTCTTTATCTCTTGGCATATTCAGATTTTGTTTGTGATATACTGTGAAAAAAAGTGTACTAAGTTAACTCCCCCATATATCACATCCCCTCCCTTTTTTGTCACCCCTCCACCCTAAAGATGCTCTCATATTACTACTCCAACAATCTGAACAGTTTTTCTTTCACAGTACATCATCACACAAAACTGCCTGTTAAAATAAGGTGAGTTGCTGTTTTTTTATTCTGTTCTTTACCTGTCACTTTGGTGACTTTCTCTCTGTGTTGATTAGGATCATGTGGTTCTGACATCAAACATCTAGTTAATCTGCAAACACAGTTACTTAACACACAGTGTCTTTGTCTGAAGATGTTGTAAAAGAATGATGTCAGCCAAGCTCCAGAGAGTGCTAATGCTTTTTGTTTGCTATGACTTCACAGTGCTGCTTTCTCAGAGTTTTTGCTGTCTCCTATATATAGCTTCTAAGAACATTTCATCACTACATAGATTGTTCATCTGCTCATCTGCTTGTTTTACAAGTAGAACCTGTTCAAGAAAATGCTGATGACTTGCTGTCTACAGTTCAGTTAAATTTGTTTTAGGAGAAATTAATGTTGCCTTAATGTCTCATTCAACCACACAAAACCACGAGAGCTCATAAGTTGTCTCTATCAAAAAAGTGCATGAGAATTAATTACCCATTTGAAACAGAGATCTGTATATTTGATTTGAATACTGTTAATGATATAACAGATGTAACCAAGAAGTAACAGTATTGTCATATTTACAAACCCAGAGGGAAAGTTTCTGTTCATGACTATGCTGGTTGTCAGCATGTTTTTTTTTTCTTTAATTTTCATTTTTTATTGTCCATTTGTAATGACCCTACATTTACAAGTAAGGAAAACAGAAAGGTACATTATCCCAAAAAGTGTATAATCAAGCCTTCCAACAGTTCTTCTTGTACCTTAATACAAGTTCAAGATTTTCATTCTTCTGGACCTTTTTTTTTTTTTTTTTTGTTCAAAGAGACAGGAAAAAAAACTATGTACACCCAGAGAGATGGTGATACAGAGTAGAATAAAGAAAAACCAAAAACAATAGAGTAAAACAAAATAAAGATATAAACCAAACTGACAAAAATGGCAGATTTCATCTCACAATTTTCAAAAGACAATAATCATGGATTAAAGAAAAAAGGAGAGACGGAACATGATCATAAATTGCTAAATCCAATGCTCCCTCACTGTGCAAAATTCATAATATCAGATCTCAAAGGCTTAACACATTGTACCCACTTTGTCCAATGTGATTTGAATTTGTCAAGTTTCAAATTAATAGAAAAAATTATCTTTTCCATCTTATAAATTTTTGTTGTCACATCAATCCAGTTATTAATTGAAGGTTCAACAGGTGTCGTCCATCTTTCAGTAAGAGCCTTTTTACCTGCTGTAAGCAAAACAGCCATTAAATAATTATCAATACCTTTTATGTCAGGGGACATATAATTAAGTTTAAAAATCAAAGGGTATTTTAACCTTAAAAATATCTTGCATTGCTGTATGTTTTTCCTTCCAGTATTTCTGTATTATTGGGCATTCCCAAAAAATATGATAATGATTTGCATTTTGGCTACCACATCTCCTCCAACAATGAGAACTACCCTTGTCAAACTTTGCTTTCATGTGTGGAGTAATAAAGAAACAAATAACATGTTTCCAGCAAAATTCCTTCCATGCATGAGATTTTGTACATCTCCATTGAAAGGAACATATATCCTCCCATTCTTTATTCGTTATCCTTGAAGTACTTTCTTTCTCCCATCTTTCCTTCACATACTTTGACGAGTGAATGTCTAGGCTCTGGAGGCTCTTATATAATTGAGAGATAACACCTTTTTTAATTTCAGATTTATAAGCATTTACAAACAACTGAATAAAGGATTTACTGGCTTCTCTGATCTCTTTCTTCTTAATTTTTTGGTTATAATAATCTCTTAATTGGAGGTACCTAAAGAAATCTTGTTGTTCCAGAGTGAAAGTCTCCTTTAATGTTTGAAAACACATAACCTCTTTCTTATGTACAATATTACACAAAGCAGTTATGCCTTTACTTATCCAAGATTTGTATCTATTATCTAAATTATTTGGTTTGAAGTCAGAATCATAGGCGCACCAACTTAAGATTTTAATGTTGTCATCTAATTTGTGTTCTTTTATCACTTCTTTCCATAACTTCAAGGTGGATTTTACCCAGGGATTTTCTAACCTGTCTATGTAACTCTGCAAATTTTTATCTGTTAACACTGCTTGTATGTGAAAATTTGAAATCAATTTACATTCAATATCTTTCCATGGTGCACTGTAAGAAGGGTTGCATCAACACAACAGTGTTCTGATCCGAGCCGAGATATAATATGTTTTCAGAGATGGTAAACCCCAACCTCCCTTGTCACACTAATTGTAGTGTTTTATATCGAATTCTCGGCCTTTTTCCCTGCCAGATGAATCTTGAGATTAATTTATCCCAATCTGTGAAGTAGTTTTTAGTTATTATTAAAGGGAGGGACTGAAAAAGATATAAAAATCGGGACAGTATGTTTATTTTAACTGCTTCAATTCTAGAACTGAAACTTTAAAAGGGGATGAGGCTCCATCTTGCAAGATCTTTTTTTAATTTTATCTTGCAAGGATTTATAATTTTCATTAAACATTTTAGATAAATCCTGGGTCAATACCACTCCCAAATATTTAATAGAATCTTTTTTTCATTTCAGTGGATATGACTTCTTGAAATTTTCGGTCAAATTCAAGTTATACGTCAGAGTTCCTGTTTTTCCAATATTCAATTTATAACCTGATAGTGGGCCCATTTTTAAAAGAAGATTCATCACTTCTGGAAGAGATTTTTCAGTTTTTTTTTAAATACAGGAGGACATCATCTGCATAGCTTGCAATTTTATGTTCAGTTCCGTTAACGTTAATTCCAGTAATTTTTTCATTGTATGTAATATGTTGTGCAAGTGGTTCTAAGAAAAGTGCAAACATCAGTGGGGACCAGGGACAGCCTTGCCTTACTCCTCTTTGAAGTGTGATTGGTTTAGATTGGTGACCATTTATTTTAATTCGTTCTGTTGGATAATCATAAAGTGCCTTTATAGTATTAATAATGGATTCATTAAAACTAAATTTAACTCGAACTTTATAGAGGTATTGCCAACTGACAGAATCGAAAGCTTTTTCTGCGTCTAAGCTCAAAATCATAGCTTTTTCTTTATGCTGCTGAATATAATCCATAATGTGCAGAGTGCGTCGTATATTATCCTGAGTTTGGTGTTTATGGATGAAACCAGTCTGATCACTATGGATTAAGTGTGGAAGGAATTCTTCCATTCTCCTTGCCATGATAGAAGTATATAGACGATAATCAACATTAAGAATTAAAATCGGCCTATATGACCCACACTCAACTTTATCTTTTCCTTCCTTAGGTATCAAAGATACAATTGCCTCTTTCCAAGAGGGTGGAATCTCAGCTCTCTTCAGTGCCCAATTATATGTGTTTAGTAACAATGGTATTAATTCCTTTTTGAAAGCCTTGTACCACTCACTTGTAAAACCATCACTACCTGGTGATTTGTTTGGTTTTAATCTGTTAATGGCTTGTGTTAATTCTGATTCAAATATATCTAAAGCAAGAGCTTTATTTTGATCTTCTGTCATAAATAGTAAGTCTAAATTTTCCAAGAAAGCTTCGACTTGGTCCTCAGCAACAAGTGTACTGGAGTAGAGTTGTTCATAAAAAGACTCAAAGATCTGCTGAATTTTGCCCTGTTTATTTTCTTTGGTGTTTTTATGGAAGTCTCGTATTTTATTGATAGTTCTGTCCACTTGCAGCTTTTTCAACTTCCTTGCTAATACTTTAGTGAATTTGGAGCCATTCTCATAGTATCTTTGTTTAGTGTAAAGCATCTTTTTCTCTATGTCTTGAGTATAGATACTATCAATCTCATTTCTAATCTTCTTTATTTGTTGTAATGTCTTTGAGTCTCGATTCTGTGCATAACAAACCTCCAATAATTTTAGTTGATTCTGTAACTCACTCAATTTTCTATTTCGTTGTTTTTTCTTAAGAGAGGCTACTGCTCTTCTTCTACCTCTTAGGACAGCTTTTGCTGCATCCCATAGCATGGGAGGGGATACTTCACTGTTATCATTTTCTTTTATATACATTTTTATTTCATGACTCATCTGCTGTTTAAATAAGGGATCATTAAGAAGGCTTGAGTTTAGCTTCCATATGCTACTTTTGTGAGTATCACTAAAATTAATTGATAAATAAATAGGGGCATGGTCACTCAAATCTATTGTTCCAATATCAGTATCCATAACCTTTAATCTGTCCTTGCTAAAAATGATAAAATAATCAATTCTACTGTATACCTGGTGGGGGTTAGAAAAATGTGTATACTGTCTAGCATTAGGATACATTTCTCTCGATATATCTGTTAGGCCAGTGTCTTTCATTAGGTCCCTAAATTTCTTACTTATAGCTTTAGATACAGGTTTATTATTTGATACATCTAAATTAGGTTTTAGAAGTAAATTTAAATCCCTGGCAAATATTAATACACCTTCAGAATGGCTATCTATTACATCAAAAATCAACTTAAAAAAGTGAAAATCGCCTCCTGGAGGGGCATAAATGTTAAGCAGGGTGACTTCATTTCCAAATATTATCCCTCTAAAATAAATCTACCTTCCTTATTTTTTTGTTCATAAGTCTTTTCAAAGGTAATGTTACTGGAAATCAAAATGGCAACCCCTCGGTTATGCTTTAATTTATTTGATGAGAAAAATATTTTTGTAAAATCTTTGTCAGTTTTTCATGCTCCCTGTCATTCAAATGAGTTTCCTGTAGATATAGCCTACAATATGTGCACCTTCTTTCTTCATTTTAGATAAAATCTTGCTGCGTTTTACAGGATTTAGTACACCATGTACATTAAAGGAAATTACTTTAAGCATGCCTGTTTCATTCTTTTTGTAAATACCGATTCATCTGCCAAAATAATCCTGCTGTAAACAATCTCCCTGGTTAAGGTGTAAGAACACAGAACATCAGAAAAGCACTTAAAACTAAAAGAAACAATCATTTGCCAACGTTTAACTTCCAGGGTAAGGGTTTCTACTGAGTGACCCTTTAACTGACCAGAAAAAAACATCTGGACGTGGAGGGAAAGCCTCAGCAGCACTGTCCATGTAAACTTGTTGTCCATCTGAGTGTAACAATATAGCCTAAAGTAAAATCTGAATTTGTTCTCCAACTAAGTATTTAACTCAACAATTCAGGAAAATCAGAAAAGAAGTGTCCATATTAATTCTATCCCTGGTTAAACAGAATGAAATTCTGACGAGGAAATAAACAATATAGTCGAGATATTTCGTTCAGCTTCTTTAAAAGTGATACATTCATATCGACTTGGAGTAGTTTTGAACTACGGAACGTCATTTTTTTCGCCAGGTGTGTTACCTTAAATGTTGATATTCGTTACCGTTCTCATCTTTTTGCTTTTCAACGGGGAGTTTGGAGTCTGTACACCTGCAATTTTTCTCGGATGTCCGCTCTCCTGGACGGGGCTCCGCCGCGCTGTGGCCGTCCCTCCCCGCGGTGTGCCATGCCAGGCTGTTGGGGGGCTCCGCTGGATCCTCCAGTGGCGGGGCAACTTTCACCGGCAAGCCTGTCCTTCATGTCTCTCGTGGCCTCGTTGATCGTGTGGTAAAGTCGTGTTCCGTCCTCGTAGAAGACACGGAGCCGGGCTGGATAGGGAGTCTGGAAGCGGATCTTCCTCTCTTTTAACACCCGCTTCACCTCGTTGTATTCTTTTGTTTTATTCAGAATTGTAGAGGGGAAATCTATGGAGCCATATCAGTGACAGTATAAATTGGCATTGAAAAAGAAACTTGGTATTCAGCGGCGTAGCTGGGATGTATTCCACATGGGTTTTCATATGTGTCAAAGGGGCCCGCATGTTTGGCATGCCGCATTGCACACAAGAATAGAGGACAGAAAAAAAGTAAAATAAAAAAAATGTAAAATACTGGATAGGCTACAACCTGTCATTACTGCCACTATTTGAGATGTGTTTTCTTTTTTACATTCTTGCAAATGTATCAACAACCTTGTCCAAGTTAGTCTTCCCAGACATCTCTCTCTCAATGAAAAGTAATGTCAGGCTTGAGAGGCGAGACTCGCTCATTTTTGAGTGCAGATAAGTCTTGATCAGTTTAAGGTGACTGAAAGTGCGCTCTGCCTGTGCACCTAAAGCTGCCTCACTTTCATGCTCTCCCCCAATATATCCTTAATAATAAATGTTATAATAAAGCCTCTGGATTTCATTTTTATTGACAAAGAAAATTAATGATTTATAATGTATGGCTTTTCTGTCTGTGCCCTGAACAATTATCTGGACTACGCATATATGGATTATTTTATGGATGTATTTAGTGGATATTTTCTTCAGAGACAATTCTGTCCACACCACAGAATTATCTCTGTTCATACAGAATGGCAAAGCTGTAAACGATCACCTCTGAGGCCTGAAATGTCATGCCCAGGCGATGGTGGAGTTCAGAAAAAAATTAAAATAGCACAGAAGAGCATTATAAGCAAGCACAGTCAAATGGTCCAGAAGAAGCAAATGCAGATTTGAAACTAAATAATAATAAAAAGTACTAATCACGAGTTAATAAATGTATGGGAAACACTCTTTCAGTGCAAGCATATGGCCCGTTACATGTGGACCATTATTGTTTACAACCACTTTGTATCGGTTTAAAAATAGCCGTTAATCTCCATTTATATGGGTGAAATCGCTGCGTTTGTGTGGTTGAGATGATGTAGCACCATGTCGCTGCAGTAGACAGTTTACCTGCATGTCTACCTGCTGCCGGCCACCACCCGGATGTTTTCTGCCCCAGTGAGGACCCCACTGTGGCGGAAAAGATCTGGAAACTTGGCCCATTTGGCTGCATCTTCTCTTAAAATTTTATTTTTTCGAGCAATACGTTTTTCCACTCCACTAGCGGCTTTTTCTGGCGGCATCTGTCTTTTCTTCGTGTTTTTTCATCTCTCGTCTTTGGTCTGGCTCAACACGCGGCTGAGCCAATCACATTTCAATGGGCCAATGGATCAGCTCAAATCGGCAGGGGTCTCCCCCCCCTTAATATGCAACACAATACAGTGACCCAGTCTGACGTCACGTTACACTCTGTGCTAATGGTGCGTTCCAGTTGTAGTCGGAGGTCGGAATTTCCCACTTCCGAGTAGGAAATTTTATCTGGAACGCCCCCCGAGGTCGGAATATCCTACTCGGAACTCGGGGAGACCTCGCCACCCCCGAGTTGACAAACAAAGATGGCAGCCCCCAGTGTGAACAGTTATTTAACTCCTGTAACGATCCATTTATTAGCACTTTTGACTGGGGTGTGTTGCTCTAGATCAGCTGTATACATAGTATTGTTAGACTTATATTTACAAAAATGCTGCCAGAGTGATGATCACATTCTTCATGTGATATTTGTGAACAACAACGCAGGGCGTGCTAACAACAGCTAACAATAGCCTGGTAGATCGGCACGTTTTTTTTCCGACTTCAACTGGAATGCAGATAAGTCGGAGATGACGTCACGCCCATTTCCCAGTTCCCAGTTCCGAGGTTAATGGAACGCAGCAGAACCTGCTGCTGCAGAGAAGGCAGCTGCTGCGCTCATTCCGCCTCGGATTTAAACAAACAAACAAACAAAAAATCATCGGAAGAGGTGAGGAGGGCCCGTGGGTTTTCATAACCCACCAACCCCACGTAAACTACGCCACTGTTGGTATTGAAGAAAAACTTGCATTGTCACTGAAATAAGTATTGGCATCGTAAAATGCTGAATTGAAAAATAAAACACAGAAAATAAAAAATATATTTTTTTAGGATACTTTTTGTTTTATGTTGTTTTTCAATGCCAATGTTCTGATTTTCATTATATTCTGTTTTTTCAGCTTCAACAGGTTTTCAGTTTCAACTTTCTGGTTTTCAGTTACAGTGTTTTTTTTTTTCAGGTTTCAATCATACTGGCACTGTTTTGACGTGAGGGGAGGGGGGAGGGGGAACAAGAGGACACGCTTCCAGGCTTTGAGGGGAGGAGAGCGCCCTCTGTTGGCGTACAGTGACCTGTTGTCCCTGCGGCCATGATTGTATATTTTTCAATCATTTTATATCTAAAATCACTTTATGCTTCATGTTTTGCTAAGTTAGCAAACATGCTAACGTTCGCTAAGCTCGCTCATGTTAAAGTGCTTTGGATTTACTACAGAACATGGATGAATAATAAAACTGAAGCATTCACACAGTTTTGTTTCTCTTGTTTTTTCTTAAATTTAAATCAGAAATAACAAGTGACGGATCCACTACAGCCGGGATTCATAAAAGGAGGGCATATCATATGTCACATATTAACCCTCTATGGCATGACTTTTTATTTTTTTGGAAAAAAAAATATTTCACCCCATTGTTTGGGAGCTTTGAGGTCCCTGATAACATATCAATCATAAAATTTGACCCCCCCCCCCCACCCCCCCAGGAAAAATTTGGGTGCGTTGCCTCAGGGCAACACTGCGCAATATGGGTCCTAAAACTCCAAGGTTTTTCTGTGATTATGGGAAGTGTTATACAAGTAGAACAAACAATATATTGACTATAAAACAACTTTATTTTTGACTCTGTGTGTGCTTGTGTGTGTGTGTGCGTGGGTGGGGGTGTTTGTGTGTGGGGGGGTGGGTGTATGTGTAAGTGGGTGGGGGTGTTTTTTGTGTGTGTGTGTGTGTGTGTGTGTGCGTGCATGCGTGTGTGTGTGTGTGTGTGTGTGTGTGAGTGCTTGTATGTACATGCACGTGTGTGTGTGCATGAGTGTGTCTGTGTGATTTTGAAGTCACAAATGTGAGAACAAACAAACAACAACAACAACAAAACAATGGTTTTATTTTTAGAAACCTGCAACTTTGAACATGTGGTTGTGTATGTTTATGTGGGTATATTGGTGGTGCTGATGCCAGGGCATGTGGTGGTTGGTGGTGTTGGTGGTGCAGGTCGGAGTGCCATTGAAGTGGCACCCCGACTTTTTTCAGTGCCAATTCATCATTTTACAATGCCAATACTTATTTCAGTGACAATGCAAGTTTTTCTTCAATACCAAGTTTCTTTTTCAATGCCAATTTATACTGTCACTAATATGGCTCCATAAGGATCTCCCTCTTCTCCCAAGCTTTACGCAGGACCTCTTCTTTTGTTTTGTACTTGTTAAATTTAATCACTATAGACCTCGGTTTGGCTGGAGCCGTGGGTTTGGGCGCAAGTGCTCGGTGTGCTCTCTCAATTTGAAGGTCTGTTGTCGGTGGAAAGTCCCGTTTCTCACGGAGGAGTTTCTCCACAAAAGTTATCATCCAGTTGCCTTCCTGATTTTCTGGCACATTGTACACTCTGATATTCTCTCGTCTCGACCTCCCCTCTTGGTCAGCTAGCTTCCTCGTGTTGAGCTTGGACCTTTAGCATGTTTCTCATCACCTGCTCTACAGCCTGCAGCCGCGTTTCAACCTCATTAATACGGCCTTCTGCCTTTCCAATCCTCTGGTTAGTTTTATTCTGTTCGTCTTTAATACCATCTAGCTGACGGCTGTTCTCTTTCCTTAAGTCTTGTATTTCCAAAATCCCATTTTTTAAATGGTAAAATTTCTGTTTGATGATGTCCAGTGCACATAATATTCATTTGTCGCTATAATCTCTGAAACTCAATAATGAGTAAATTCCTGTGAAATTAGGCCTACAGTTTGCTTGCTGCAATTAAAAAAAGCCATTCAATTTTTTTAAACAATAATTGTCAGTTAAAATTTCCTGTTAAAACCTGTATTTTTGATCTGTATTCAGAAGTACAATATGATGTTCAAACGTTTGTAATTACCGAAAGATTTGAATGGCATAATAAATTAGCACAAGCCTGAAATGCTGTACCGTGTAGCAATCTTCTCTTGCTTCATACTGTCCCAATAAAAACAAATATTAAATAAGTTAAAAAGATTAGTTTGAGTAAAGGTAGAAGAGAAAAACTGACAACTGTGGAATTTTTCTTCATCAGAAACAGTCCAGTGATTGTGAATATTTGGGGCTGCACTGTTTTGTAACTGGAGGACAACAGACAGACACTTCCACAGAGTGACATGAAATATAAAATTGAAGAAGTTACAGAATAAACTTCTGTTCTATTTCATCCCTACTGACCGCCAGAGGCGGTGCTTTAGCACTGGATATTCAGTCTTGCGCATGTGCAGGTCGAGCCTTAATACCAACAAAGTCACTTGTGACCCCCTGATGACCCGGGTGAGGTTATATCAACCGGTGACGTCAGGTGCTCAGTCCTTTTTCATCTTCTCGCATGCAGGTTTGCTATGAGCACGTTTGTGAGCATTTGAAGCTGTTGTATGAATGTGTGTATGTCGCTGGCAGCCTCGTGACTTCGGTCGGAGCTGCGGGACTGTCTTGCCCTCCAGGGGCTGCGACTATAATCCTCGCTGTTTGAGGCAAGCGCTGCTAGCCGACGGAGCTCGGTGAGTAGTTTTTCGTTTCTTTGAGTAGCTGCGGCATCTCGCCCAGGTAGCTATTGGGAAGTGTCACGGTACTTAGCGGGCACTATTTACTTTAAAGACTTTAGATTATTGGTTGGTGACGGTGTCGTTTCGCCCCTCTCCCAACACATGTTTCTGTGTTAAGTACAGCCGACGTAACGGCGATATTGCCTTGTTTACATTTTAGGAGAAGCTCGCGCTAATACTTGTTAGTTATTAGCGGTTTAAGTTGCTGTATCCCTTTCAGTAGTAGCGGGCTCTCAGCCCGATCGCTTTCGTAATATAAGTTAGCGGTGGAATTCCCTCCCGCTACCGTTGTAACCGGTGCTGCAGAGATCGTAGAGTTTCCAGCTATTCAACAGTAGTGGCGTTTTCTGCTCGTCCTGTTGTTTAGGAGTGGTCTCTGCGAGTATGTTAGCGGCACTAGCCTGTGGGTCCTGCGGGGTATCCCTCCAGCCCGATGATGGTCATGATTTGTGCCCCTCCTGTCTCGGCTTTGACCATCTGAGGGAGGGTCTATCTGACCACCCCTGCATGAACTGTAGTATTTTGCCACGAGCGACCCGCGCTGCTCGCCTCTCGGAGGAGGTGGCGAGAGTGGAGTCGGCAGAGGGCTCCCAGTCAGACCGGCTGACACCAGGCCAGCCTGCTAACAGCAAACGCGGCCTGGTGGAGGCCACATTACCTGCTCCGAAGAGGAGGCCGAGGAAGGACAGGTCTGATGGGATGTCTGCCAGGATGGATCCGTTGACAGCTGAGCTGGACCAGGTGAAGTCCCTACTTCAGGCTTTGCATTCAGACAAAGGAGGGCAGGAGAGCTTTGCTTCTAGCCCCCAGGATCCAACTATTGGGTTTGATGAGGATGCTATTTCCATTGCTGCCTCGGATACTCACTTCAGAGGCCGGCTCTCAAGTCTCTGGGGGCTCATTGGGAGGCTCAGGTGAGTCTGTGTCGTCGGCTATTCGCACAGCTCTGGCCCGTCTACAGCTGGATGTGCCACAGTCTCTGCCAGCCTCCACTAGCGCTTTCTTCAGGCATAATTCCACTTCCTCAACATTTGCAGTTCCCCCCTCGGAGGAGTATCTGAAGGAGCTTCATGCCTCCTGGTCAAATACCAAAGCCTTCTCGCGCCCTACCTCAGATGGCAGGGCTCTGGCTGCTATGTAGGATGCAAGTTTGGGCTCGGGCATATGCCCGCAGTGGAGCCTCCCATTGCCTCCCTCATTGTGTTCCCCGATGAGGCCCTCAGGACAGATGCCAGATGTCCCCGGCCACAGTGTCGTATTACGGATGACTTTCTCTGTAAAGCTTATGATGCCGGGGCACGTATGGGCCGCATTGGGAATTCACTTTCCCACCTTCTGCTGGGTCTTTCCAATTCGATGCGTGAGACCTCTGTTGATGCCCCAACTAGTAGTCTGGTAGACGCATCCTTACAGGCTTCCGCGCTAATGTCTAGGGAGCTTGGGCGTCTGCTTTCTACGCTGGTACAGGCGTGCCGTCAGGTATGGCTGGCACAGTCCCCTCTGTCTGAACCTTGTAGGCGGACCCTAAGAACTGTTCCTGTTGTCCCAGGGGAACTCTTTGGCTCAGCTGCACTTGAGGCCTTGGAGCGCACTGCCCAGGCCACACGCACCAGGAGGCAGCTTTCCGGTCTTCATAGACGGCCTCTCCACAGCTCTAGGGGTGCCGTGGACATCCGGGGTTCGGCCAGTTACAACAGCCCCCTTCCCGGGACCATCAGCCACTCAACACCCTGGCCAGCGGCCCTTTCATCCACGCCAGGGCCTTCCCAGTCTGCAGGGCCCGTGCCTCCCTCGGCCGACCCGGCGCCCCCCCAGGCCCTCGAAGGGTCAGGGGGCTAGGAGATGAAGCCATGGGGCCGGCAGTCGGATATTTCTCCCCTCAGCAGCTCAGCTTCTGGGCTGCTCAGACCCCAGATCTTTGGGTGATTTCCACCCTAACCCAAGGATACCATCTTCAATTCCGACGCCGGCCCCCTGTTTCCAGCCGGGTCAAGATGACAGTCATCCGAGACCCGGCAAAAGCTACGGCCCTGAACCTGGAGATCTCCACTCTCCTGGAAAAGGGTGCAGTAGAACGGGTGGACCCTCTGGCAGACCCAGGGGGGTTTTATTCAACTTACTTTTTAGTGCCAAAAAAGACAGGAGGGCTGCGGCCAGTCCTGGACATGCGAGCCTTAAACGTGTTTTTTAAAAGTGATGACATTTCACATGCTGCGCACCAAAGATGTGCTTCAGGCAGTCGCCCGGGGCCATTGGTTCACTTCAATAGATCTGCAGGATGCATTTCATGTCCCAATTGTGCCTCACCACAGGAAGTTCCTGCGTTTTGCCTTTCAAGGTTGGCATTTTCAGTTCCGGGTCCTCCCATTCGGGTTGTCTCTGTCACCGAGAGTGTTCAGCAGGTGTGTGGCAGCAGCCCTCTCACCCCTGCAGGCTCGTGGCCTGAAGATCTTGCCCTACCTGGACGACTGGTTGGTGTGTGTTCCAACAAAGAACCAGGCGGCCCGGGGTACAGCTCTTCTGCTGGCTCATGCGGATCGTCTAGGCCTCAAGGTAAATTTCACCAAAAGCAACCTGGCTCCATCCCAGGTCACCACTTTTCTCGGGGTGACCCTGAATTCCATCACTATGACTGCTTGTCCTTCAACTCAGCGGGTGGACAGCATCATGTCCATGCTCCCCACTTTCCAACGGGGCAGGTCTCTGCCCTTCATTATGTTTCTTCGCCTGCTGGGTATGCTAGCAGCTGCCTCAGCTGTGGTTCCTCTGGGGCTGTTGTCTCTTCGTCCTTTACAGATGTGGCTGACCAGCCTCGGTCTGGATGCTACGCGCCCCAGACACAGACAGACGAGATTGTCAGTATCCCGCCAGTGTCTTCTCTCCCTTGCTTGGTGGAGAGACAGGGACTACATTACAAAGGGTGTGCTTCTCGGTTCCCTGCCTTCACGCCGGGAGGTCATTTACACAGATGCATCCCTGAAAGGGTGGGGCGCTACGTGGCAGGGTAGAACCGCTCAGGGGAAATGGTCAACTCACCAACAGGGCGAGCACATAGATGTACTGGAGCTTTTAGCGGTTCGGCAGGGTCTTCAGCAGTTTCTTCCATTCCTGAGAGGGAAACATGTACTGGTGCGATCAGACAACACCTCAACAGTCTATCACATCAACCATTTAGGGGAACTAAGTCAGTGAGGCTACTGCAGGTAACCTGGCAGCTGTTGACCTGGGCAGCCCCACATTTCGCCAGTTTAAGGGCTGTGTACATACCGGGGAAACAGAATCTGGTAGCCGACTTCTTATCTCGCCAGAGAGAGGCCTCATCCAGGGGAGTGGCGACTCCACCCAGAGGTTGTGCAGCAGGTCTGGGATCGTTTCGGAAGAGCAGGGGTGGATCTCTTTGCTTCCAGAGAGTCGACCCACAGCCCCCTGTGGTTTTCCCTGGTAGAAAATCCCAGTTCTCTGGGCCAAGATGCCCTGGCTCACAGCTGGCCGAACGTCCTTCTGTATGCTTTTCCTCCGCTGTCACTCATATTTCCAACTCTCCTAAGAGTTCTTCAGGAGGGCCACAGACTGCTGCTGGTGGCCCCGTTCTGGCCAGCCAGGACTTGGTTTTATCTGCTGCGCAGACTCTGCTACAGCTCACCAATGCTCCTTCCAACCAGGAAGGATCTCCTGTCCCAGCTGGGGGGCCAAATATTGCATCCCAACCTGAGCCGCCTCCAGCTCTGGGTATGGCCTCTGCAGGGGCATCAAGAGCATTATCATCGTGCGGGAGTGGAGTCTGACACACTATTCTTAATGCGCGTGCCCCATCCACTCGGCTTTTATATGCTAACAGGTGGAAACTGTTTGATGAATGGTGCTGTGGGAGGGGTCTGGACGCGATACACTGTCCAGTCTCTGATATATTGACATTCTTGCAGGAGTTGCTGGATCAGGGACGGCCCCCGTCTACCCTGAAAGTGTATGTGGCCGCGATATCCTGTCAGCATTCTGACGTGGATGGTGGTACAGTCGGTAGTCATCGACAGGTATCTTTGTTTTTAAAGGGGGCACGTAGATTACGTCCTCCACCTCGGCCCACTGCACCAGTGTGGGATCTGTCACTGGTGCTGGATGCTTTATGTTTACCTCCTTTTGAGCCTTTGGAGCGTGTGGACCTGAAGTGGCTTTCAATGAAGGCTGCGTTTCTCCTGGCGATGGTGTCGGCGAGGCGTGTGGGTGAGTTACAGGCTCTGTCAGTCAATGAGTCTTGTCTGAGATGGAGCCCTGACAGATCAGGCATCACACTCTGGCCTGATGTCTCCTTCCTCCCTAAGGTGCTGTCCTCATCCACCCTCAGTCAGCCAATACGCCTTGCTCGCTTTGACAGGGGGACCCCTTCTGGGCCTCTTTGCCCAGTACATACGTTGTAGGCTTACATTAATGCCACCGCAGCCATACGGCTGTCAGACTGTCTGTTTGTGTGCTTTGGGGGTTCACGGAAGGGCCGTGCTGTCTCCAAACAGCGTCTGGCTCACTGGGTTGTCAACACTATCTCCCATGCATATGAGGCCGGTGGCCACACACCGCCGTCTGGGGTTAGGTGTCACTCTACAAGGGGTGTGGCTACATCATGGGCAGCCTTTAAGGGGGTACCACTCGAGGTTATATGTGCTGCAGCATCGTGGAAATCACACAGTACATTTTCTAGGTTTTAAAGGATAAGTGTGGCGACGGCCCAGCCATTTGAGGCGGTCCTGCGCCGACACCCTCCTAACTCTTCCTCTTAGGGTAGGTGCCATTGGCCACCCATTTTATTGATTCTTCGTGACCTTGTTGATATGAGTCATCCAGTGCTAAAGCACCACCTCTGGCGGTCAGTAGGGATGAAATAGAACGACAGTTACGTATGTAACTACGGTTCTATGAATCCCGGATGACCGCCAGAGAGCTTAGTCACTCAGAATCCTCGTGGTTTCGCGAGAAGATTAAAGGACTGAGCACCTGACGTCACCGGTTGATATAACCTCACCCGGGTCATCAGGGGGTCACGAGTGACTTTGTTGGTATTAAGGCTCGACCTGCACATGCGCAAGACTGAATATCCAGTGCTAAAGCACCGCCTCTGGCGGTCATCCGGAATTCATAGAACCATAGTTACATACATAACTTTCGTTTTATTTCACTTTACTAAAAGTCACTCAGGTAGTTAATATTAGGTAAATGTCCACCACCACAAAAGGATTAACAGTCCACTTTGAAACACAGGAGGTTGACTTGGTTGTAAACTGCATCAGCTGAAGGGGAGTTGGTCATTTTGTGTGTTGTACTTCAGCTTAAAATCATTTAAGGGAATATTTTACAGTATTATACAGAGGAAGTCTACTGCAGCCTTCTCCTTTGGTGTAGATGTCAGAGGTAAGAGTTTTACAAAGGTTATAGCTTAATTTTAAGGTTAAAATAATTCCCTTTTATAGTATTTATTCAAAATCAAGGTATGAGAAATAATTGTATTTGGGAAGCATTGTTTCAGCATCAGGCTTACATCATGTGTATTATTATCAATTCATATATGATGGTACTTAAATTGATTTGCATATTTAAATATTTGCCTTTGTTTCCTTCTTAGCTCTGAAATTTTTTTAAATTGTAAAAATGTCTAATTAATGTTTTTTTTCTGTGGGAAAATAAACAGAGCATGAAGGTCATGGAAGAACTGTTGGTAAAGATGTTGGCAGGCATCACGATACTGAGTGTGTTTTTTCTCAGGGGTGAGTATTTTAAGTCTCTTTTTTTCTCTTTATGGTGTACCATTTTTAGTTGGTGTACTGGTTACTTTTAGTTAATTTGTCAAAGAAGGCAGTAATTGAGAAAAAAAAAACTCTCAGACTCAAAGCAATAAATAACAAAAACTAAGAAAGGCCAAAGGCAGGCTAAAATTAACAATAAAAGTCCACTACCAGATACTGAATTACAACTACCATTCCAAGTAGATAACAAATATTACCTTAGCCCCAGAACAAATAACATATGCCCCTATATATTCTTAACATACTGACATAAATTCATTTTTATTTTTGTTTATGAAATGCGATTTCATTTTTTTTTTTTTTTCTTGATTGTTCCATTCAATGATGCCTTTTACAGTGATCAAACCTTCAATTAGTGTGAATCAAAGTCTCTATTCATCATCAATATCTCTTTTTTGTGAGGCTGCATGGTGATGCAGTATTGAGCCATAACAGTGACAGTAAGAATTGGCATTGAAAAAGTAACTTGGTATTGAAAAAAACTTGCATTGTTACTGACAAAAGTATTGGCATCATAAAATGTTGAATTGAAAAATATAGCGCGGACACTAAAAAATGTATTTTTTTAGGATACCTTTTGTTTTGTGATGCTTTTCAATGCTAATGTTCAGATTTGTTTTATACTCTGTTTTTTTCAGTTTCAATAGGTTCTCAGTTTCAACTTTCTGGTTTTCGGTTACAGTGGTTTTTTTTAAGGTTTCAATCTTACTGGCACTGTTTTGATGTGTGTGTGTGTGTGTGTGTGTGTGTGTGGAGAACGCTTCCAGGCTTTGAAGGGAAGAGAGCGGCCTTTGTCGGTAACCTACAGTAACCTGTTGTCTCTGCGGCCGTGATCGTAATGGAAGCAAGTCCCAAACCGCCAGTAAGTCTGCTTGTATTTTTCAATCATTTAAAATCTCTTTACGCTTTATGTCTTGCTAAGTTAGCAAAAATGCTAACGTTCACAAAGCCCGCTCATGTGAAAGTGCTTTGTGTTTACGACAGAACATGGATGTATTATAAGACCGAAGTATTGACACTGACAGGAGGGATTCATCATCATTTCCAAACCCCCATTACTCCATCTTACCATCCTCTGAGCACACACACACACACACACACACACACACACACACACACAATCACATATATATTTGGGACAACAGGTTACTGTAGGTTACCGACAGAGGCCGCTCTCTTCCCCTCAAAGCCTGGAAGCGCGATCTCACATTCCCAGCCGAAAACCAGAAAGAAAGTTGAAACTGAAAAAAACAGAAAGTATAAAAAAATCAGAACATTGGCATTGAAAAACATCACAAAACAAAAAGTATCCTAAAAATATATATTTTTTAGTGTCTGTGTTTTATTTTTCAATTCAACATTTTACAGTGCCAATACTTTTCTCAGTGACAATTCAATTTTTTACAATGCCAATACTCATTTCAGTGACAATGCAAGTTTTTCTTCAATACCAATTTTTTTTTTCAATGCCAATTCTTACTGTAACTGTTATGGCGCCATAATGCTGCAAGTAGTGCTTGTGCCCCACTGCAAGAAGGCTTTGAGTTGACCAACTGGTATGGCATTGTCTTTTTATGAGGATTTTGTTCTCCCTGTGCATCCTTGGGTTTTCACCAATTAACTTGGTTCCCTTCCACAGACACAAAGAGCCTCGTGGGACTGTTTTCTTAAATAATTTCTGCATGCTGGTGTGAAAGATTTTATTCCAAGCTTTCCATATAGTTTGAAGAATGGTTGTTTATTTGAAAAAATCATGGGTTGGATGGATGTTAATTCAGTTTTTACAAACTGGTCATATAGCTCTTTTTTCAAACAAAATGTAAGTGAGTGTTTTTTGTACATGTACTTCCCACACAGTGGGTCAATCATGGAACAGTTATTGTGAACCACAAAAGCTACAGTGTTTTATTACCTAACCAGATCTGTACTTTGTGTAACATTGTACTTGTTTAAAATGCTCCCTCTTTAGTGTGATGACATGTGATTTTAAAGTCGGATTTGTATTAATCATGACACTTACAACACTTAAAATCAACTTTATGAAAGCTGCAGGATGCAATTCAGTTTTTGTATCACTGGCTGAAAAAATGTGATTAACTGTAAAAAAAAATCTTATAACTGAAGCCACATGAGAGATCAATAGACACCTGTGCCCCTTCTCTGCTCTGTATTAAGCTTCTAGAAAATCTGGGACAGCCACTGTTTGGCCAGTCAGGGAAAGTTCTCTCTACTAAGGCATAAGTGCTTGTTAAATCTAAATAAGCTTTGGCTGATGTTTAGATTGTACAGCCAGTATTAATTTTATAAAGGGATATGAGGTCTGTGGCTGCAATACTCTACAATAACATAATCTTAATGGCAGCAAAAATGTGTAAAGGAGAGGATGTCCCTATAGCACAGCCATGTAAGCCATGCTCCCACTGCAGTCAAACATAACCCAGATGAAGTCAAAGTCATTTAGAAAGTGGTGCAGGTAATACTGACAATATTATGACACAATCTCTATGATATATCATGTGTGTCCATGTTGAATATGAATCTGCTTTCAGGTGCAACAGAGTGTACCTATGATTCACATCTCTCCATAACAACACCACAGAATATGGAAGCACTGAGTGGATCTTGTTTACAGATCCCCTGTAACTTTACACCTACAGAGGCCTTCAACAGAACATCACAAATCTTTGGCGTTTGGATTAAAGGTTATCCATTTCCAAACAGAGATGTTGTGAGCATTGTGATTTTCAACAGCAGTGGGACAATCAGAACCTATCCAATGAATATTACTGGAAACCTCAGTCAGAAACAGTGCACCACAGTGTTCTCAGATATGACCTCAAAATATACAGGCAAGTACTACTTCAGAATTGACGGCCCAACAACTGCAGTAACAGCTGCTTGTGATCCTCTGAAAATTACAGTCAAAGGTAGGCTAACGTTTTGCTCTTACTCTTTTTATAATTGAACTTTCCTCAAGCAGTGGCTGTGACTGTTGTGTCATATGTATACAAACTGATATTTCCTGACTTGAATTCAGATTCCCCACCAGCCCCAAGCTTGGTGATCCCACGTAATCTAAAGGAGAAGGAGACCATCACTATAACCTGCTCAGCTTTCACTCCCTGTCCACACTCTCCTCCTAAGCTCACCTGGAATCTCAAAGATACCTCCAAAAACATGAAGATAAACACAAATGGAATATTTTCAACCAAAATCCAGGAGACCATCACTTTGACAGACAAACATGATGGATACACTATCACCTGTTTTGCCACATATCCAGTGAATGAAGGGAAAGACTCCAAGACAGCAGAGGAGACAAAGACTCTCAGGGTTTCATGTGAGACGACTCCAGTTTTATATTGGATCAACTTTGCACAGGAGTTTTGATATAGGCTATTTTTGATGAAAGTTGTTGATCTGGTTTTTTGTTTCCCCAGATGCTCCTAAAAGCACGTCAGCATCCATCAGTCCATCAGACTTGGTGCCAGCCGGTGTTTATGTGAATCTGATGTGTTCCGGCAGAGCCAAGCCTCCTGTCAGCAGCTTCACCTGGTTCAAGCTCAGCTCAGGAAAACCCATGAATGTATCTGAAGGAGAGGTTTACAGCTTTAATGCCACAGAGGGAGGAGCTTATTACTGTGTGGCCAAAAATGCTCTCGGAGAAGAAAGATCACCACAGATTCAACTTAATATTGAAGGTTAATAAAATAAACAGCAATCCCAAATGATTAAACTGAATCTTACAAGTAAACACAAGACTGCTGTCTGTAATGTTGCTCCAGTTTATACTGCATGAATTTGTGCTTCTCAGTTGATAAGTCACAGTCCAGATGTTTTCAGTGGGTTGTAAACATGTGCCTTTAAATAAAATAGCAAATAGTCCATTTTGTATAGTAGCTCTGATTGGACAAATAGTCAGATGTTTTATTTACTTTATTTTGCAGAGGACTAAATCTTTTTAACTTATTGAAATGGCAGCAAAATCACTGTTTTTAAACATGTTTCTTATTTAAAGTGGGCAAATTCATGAGCATGTCCGCAAAATTGTTGCAGCTGACCATGACCTCCTGATCCTACACAAGGAGGGATTAAAGAAGTGATCAAATAGAAGTATATTTGTGTAACACATTAGTTTTATGTGAAGTTTTACTCATTTAGAGTGATGACAGAGATCGATCAGTATATTTGAAGTTGAGTTGTATCAGGTACTTGGCAATAGTCAGTGAAGTAACTGAAAAGGCTCCCATCAGCAGTGCACCTTTAAGGAGAATGAGCTGAGACTGATAAGGTACATTGTGGGAATTTTATGTAAAAATGCGCCACAAAACTGTGTTTGGTGGAATGTATGATTGAGTGAAAATATCAGAATCCTTTATTTTTTCTCCAGGCAGTCACCATATTTGACACTATTTAACAATTTAGCAAATAACTATGTGCTCTTTCACCTTTGAGCATTGGTTCCCCTGATTTGCAGCTTTGCTCTATGGACTCAAGAAAACACAACTGACAGAGGAAACAAATACTAAATCAAGTATGAGTGATTTTGACTAGATGATGATGTTCCTTTTACTAAGGATGAACAATGATACTTTTATGAATCGGTGTATTCAGAGGAGAAAATTCTCCAGAATGGGATTCAGTGGATGAATTCAATGTGCACAGGCCGAACAGCACAGCCAATTACAACATCGTACAATAGTACAGACCACAGAGGCTTCCTGGAGGAAAACCAAAGTGTTCTGAAATATTTGCCAAATTACACATTTGACCCATCATAGCTTTGTGGCTGGTTCTTATGTAAAACGAACACAGTAATAATGGCACAATACAAAAAACTGTACCTGACAACAGGAGTATACCTTAGCAGATGTTCTCAGCTCTTTCTCCCTAAAGGCACAGCGATGTGCGGAGCCCTTTCAGCCACTTCACTTGTCTAGTATTTGATGCATCACTAAAATATTCCCTTAAATATTGAAGACAAAGAATAACCCTGCTCCTGTGTTACAGGAGATGATCAGTCTGGATCTTTGAGTGTTCCAGCTATTTTGAAAATCGTGGGAATTACAAGTCTGATCAGTGTGCTGATCATCTTTGAGTGGTGAGACAGAACTTTCTTAATCGCTTAATTGAACAATGAAATCTTAATGACTGATTGGTTTTTTTTTTATTTTATAAAAGCTGTAAGACACAAACCACTAAAACAGAATGACATTGATAACCTTTTGTTTTAATGTTTTTGTTCTTAGTTGGTGGCGATCCAAATGTTCCATTAAACCAACAAAGGTAATGTGACAGGGAGGTACATCTGTTTTGTTCACCTATAACCAATATGTCTTGAGAGAGAAAGAGAACTACACAGCATACAATCAAGCCTTTAAGAGCCCATTAACAGGTGTATATGAGGACATTTCTACATTAGGAACAAGGTGTATGTCAAGTGCACTTACATCAGATAACCAGCCTATCCCACTTTTCTTTCCTTCATAATAACATGAGATTTAGAAAATAAAGCAAATACTGATGTATTATACGTCTTGCTGGTTAAAGCAAGACAACACAAATACAAAGATGAAAAACTTTTCACAAACAACAATGGCGGGTGGATGCACAAAGATGCATGCGTTTCTTTTTTGTACAACAAATCAGTTTGGACAACAAATCTGTCTGGATAGTTTCGTCTGGATAATGAACCGAGCACGGTAAGCAGCACACATGTTGCTCAGTAGACGGCTGAAACTGTTGTTGTTCCCGGTATGCATGCGCAGCCTTCATATGAAAGAGTACTGCGCATGCGGTGATGTCAGCATTATACCCCAAAACGCTCTGACTCTGGTTTACACAGAACTGCATAGAGGAGTGTTTTGAAAACGCTCCACCTGGACCCTGGTTTCAGAAGTTTGTGAATTTACACACTCCAGGTACCATTCCCATGCAAACGCCAAAACACAATGAAAACTCATTGGATTTTTCCGTATTAGGCCGTGTGTAAACGGCCCCTAATACAGCTGTCTAACACTTCGTAAATATGTAGCTCACTTTTCATTCAGACATTAAGGCTTCTTTTTCTTGTTTATTTTTTTTGCAGGAAACAGCAGAATCAATCTATGCAAACCAAGTGGCTGAGATGGAATTGTCACCAAAGGTGCTGTTGTCAATCCAATATCATCAGAAGAAAAACAGAAGAGAAAACTTTCAGTTTAGGGACTGTTGCTCATATCCCAAAAGCTTTGTTGGTGCTATAGTAAGAAAAGCTGGTCTCTGTGACAAAATTCAACGAAAATTCTTTGAGATATGTCATATTTCAAAGAATGCTGGCCCAGGTGAAACGCAAGAGTCAGTATTTGTAAAATTTAATGTGCAAGTGGGCCTGCTTTTTGAAATATTTTGAAGACTTAACTTTAGATAGTGACAAATGGTCAGATTAGTCTGTGTTCTGTTTGTATTCTGCCACATGAGAACAGCCAGTATCCTTAAAGAATTATTAAGGCAGAGAAACAAGTGTTAAAATTTATTGGAAGAGAATTGAGATGTATATATTTGTTTTAGTCCCATCACCTATGACCCTGTTCAGTAACATTCTAGGAAACTCCTAATATTTATGAATGAAAAGCCATGCTACTAATTAGCATACTAACAAGCAACTAGTTACGGTGAAAAGAACCCCAAACTTAATTATGTAATTGATTATTGATTATTATTATCATTGTTCTTTTTGATAAGTTTTCTTCTCTTGCAGTGAACTGACACCCATTACCCTTTTTCTTCGCAGTAATAGTAGAAGCAGACTGCATCAAAAAAAAAAAAAAAAACGGTGAGAAGACGTCACAAGAGGTGCTGATGTCAAGGACCACATCAATAAAAGAAGTCTCTATAAGCAAATATTAGAATAAATACTGGAATGTACCATGAAATCACATGATTAGTGCCAGACAAGATGTCTATAGCAACATTTTTGTGTTAAATTCAAATTTTTATTTTTATTTAGGCATAACATAAGAATCATCTCATTTTCAAAGGGGGGCTTAAGCTCTGATAGATTTCTTTAAGTTTGTTTTTCTAAGCAAAATGTATTAATGTCATTACTTTGCTGGAAATTTCACAACATACAAAACCCAAAACCAGTGAAGTTGGCACGTTGTGTAAATCATAAACAAAAACAGAAAACAATGATTTGCAAATCCTTTTCAACTTATATTCAATTGAATACACAGCAAAGACAAGATACTTAATGTTTGAACTGAGAAACTTTATTTTCTTTTGCAAATAATCATCAACTTAGAATTTAATGGCAGCGACACATTGCAAAAAAGTTGTCACAGGGGCATTTTTACCACTGTGTTACATCGCCTTTCCTTTTAACAACACTCAGTAAACGTTTGGGAACCGAGGAGACCAATTTTTGAAGCTTTTCAGGTGGAATTCTTTCCCATTCTTGCTTGATGTACAGCTTAGGTTGTTCAACAGTCCGGGGTCTCCGTTGTTGTATTTTACGCTTCATAATGCGCCACACATTTGAAAAAGACGTTGCTTGGATAGCAACATATGTTGCTCCAAAACCTGTATATACCTTTCAGCATTAATGGTGTCTTCACAGATGTGTAAGTTACCCATGCCTTGGGCACTGACACACCCCCATACCATCACAGATGCTGGCTTTTGAACTTTGCGCCTATAACAGTCCGGATGGTTCTTTTCCTCTTTGGTCCGGAGGACCAGACGACCACAGTTTCCAAAAACAATTTGAAATGTGGACTCGTCAGACCACAGAACACTTTTCCACTTTGCATCAGTCCATCTTAGATGAGCTCGGGCCCAGCGAAGCCGGCGGCGTTTCTGTGTGTTGTTGATAAATGGCTTTGGCTTTGCATAGTAGAGTTTTAACTTGCACTTACGGATGTAGCATGAACTGTAGTTACTGACAGTGGTTTTCTGAAGTGTTCCTGTGCCCATGTGGTGATATCCTTTACACAGTGATGCCGGTTTTTGATGCAGTACCGCCTGAGGGATCGAAGGTCATGGGCATTCAATGTTGGTTTTGGGCCTTGCCGCTTACGTGCAGTAATTTATCCAGATTCTCTGAACCTTTTGATGATATTATGGACCGTAGATGATGAAATCCCTAAATTCTTTGCAATAGCTCTTTGAGAAATGTTGTTCTTAAACTGTTGGACAATTTGCTGACGCATTTGTTCACAAAGTGGTGACCCTCGCCTCATCCTTGTTTGTGAGTGACTGAGTATTTCAGGGAAGCTGCTTTTATACCCAATCATGGCACCCACCTGTTCCCAATTAGCCTGTTCACATGTGGGATGTTCCAAATAAATGTTTGATGAGCATTCCTCAACTTTCTCAGTCTTTCTTGACACTTGTGCCAGCTTTTTTGAAACATGTTGCAGGCATCAAATTCCAAATGAACTAATATTTGCAAAAAATAACAAAGTTTACCAGTTCAAACGTTAAATATCTTGTCTTTGCAGTGTATTCAATTGAATATAGGTTGAAAGGGATTTGCAAATCATTCTATTCAGTTTTTATTTACGATTTACACAACGTGCCAACTTCACTGGTTTTGGGTTTTGTATATCCATCATCATTACTTATTTTAGAGCTATGCTGGAACTCCATGTTTTATGCTTTAATGAAAATTAGCTTTATTTTTGATCTTGGGTTTGCTAACAGACCAACATTGAGCTTAAGTATCTGTAAATATGGGAAGTTTTATTGTACCTGAAGCTTATTATAATAACGTGCTGGGGGAGATGTAATAATCTTTTGTTGTTATCAGGCATCAACATGTTTTTGGTTTGGCTAGTTTGCCTTTTGCCCTCATAGCTCTGTTTCTCAGTCTATGAAACAAAAATGGCAGCAAGGGACCTTGACATGGCAGTCTTACTACCAAAATTAAAGGCTTGATGGTGCTAAAAAAAGAATGTTTCTGTCTGGTTCATCGCACAACACAGCAGAGAGGGTACACCACATTAACAAAAAGGGACTGTTGCGTGGTTGGTTTGGTAATGTGTCAATAACAGGACCAAAGCTGTAGCTGACATGAAGCAGCCTTTTGGTGAACTCTGGTGATTAGATATTAAGCTAATGCTGACATGACAAAAACTACAGGACCTTCAGGACTTTAGAATGTCTTGTATGTCAGTTGGAGGATCATAAAAAAAACATCATACATACATGCATCATTATGTATAATTTCTTTTATTTTTAAGTCTTTGAATCAACTGGTGGTCCTCTCAGCGGAGGGGGTCCTTACAGTGCAGGACTGCAGCCAGACTGTCTCAGAAATTAGGGTGGTCTTTGTCAACAATGTAAAAGCCCCTGTGTCAATTATCAAGCATGATGTAAAGCTCTTAAAGAAAAATATCAATAAGAATGCAAAGCTGTTGTGGTAATTTGTTGGTTTATAGTTTTTATGATAACACATCCATTTAATTTCATCTGATTTATTTGTATATTTGCTAAGAAAATGTTATTGTATAAATACAATACATAGATATGACATGGTAATGACTTTGACTAGGAGAAGTAATTAATTAGACCTGAAAGATGTATAATTTGAAGCCAAAACTACTGAACACTAAGCTCAACATGCCAGCTTGACAAAAGTTTGTCATCATGTCTTTAGGGCAGGTTTCACACTGATTGTACATGGCAGTTGGGTGGCAATTGATTCCTTCCATCATTTGATAACATTCATAACTCTGCATCAAAATCTAAATGAATGTGGCAAGAGTTGTAACCTTGAGACAAAGGTAGCAATGCAACTTAGTACAAAGAGCAAAATTTTCAGCAATGTAAGATGCTAAACAGAGTAAAAAAGCACAGCATTTAAAACTAAAAAAGCCTTGACTCTGAGTCAGGAGACCACATGTTAGAATGATTCTAAGGACTCATGAGTTGCAGTATCAGCAACTTTGTCATAGATTTGTTAGACCTCTTAATAAAAATAAGAAAAAAGTACAACATCCCCTTCCTCTTTTCCTTGTTTTTCATTGGTAAAAAATAATATTCAGGCATTATTTTCAGTGCTAATTTCCCACAAAATTAGATGAATAAAAAGAGGAAAAAGAGATTCCTTTAGGACAATCATTAAAGGCTGTTGGTTTTGTTTATGCATTTTGCAAACATCTGAATGACTTGATGGCATATTATAATATTGGATACTTTAGAATTACAGGGTATAGAGTATGACAAATACATAATCTGCTAAAGATTTAAATCTTTGACAGAGGTAATAAATCAGAGGTTGGTCAGGACTACTTTACATTTTATCTAAGTGTCATTTCTGCAGTGCTGTCCCATGAAAGGATATACTAAAATATATGTAGAAAATTGGTTTACTCACTTTTTGTGAGATACTGTAAGAAATCAACTGAAGAGAAAACGTCTATATTTTATTGCCAGAATAAAAGAGCACATTTTGATTTTGTCCAAGAAATCCTACTTCAGAAGAAGATGTTTCATTTGAAGGAGTCAGTGGGGGAGAAATGTGTGGTTCTCCTTCAGTAGTAACGGGTCAACAAGGGTAAGAAATAGTAAGACCATCAAAGAAATTAAGTTGGTCTGAAGAAGAATGGAGTTTTTTTCAGAGTTACAACTTGAATTGGACAAAATGTACGAAGAAAAGACCAGCGGGGCCTATGTTAGGTCTAGCAAGAACAAAGGGGAAAGTAGGCCTATACCAAATCCATTTTAAGATGGAAAAAGAAACTTTCAGACAACTTAAACATTACCTTTAGTCAAAGTTATAGTCAATGAAATTTCAGTACTTTCACAACAACTACATGAGTTTCTCTCTCAAACAGATGCTGAAACACTTTTTGCTTCATGCATGTACAATTACTTGATTGCTTCCTGAGTATGCTCAGTCGTAGTGTACCAACCAATCAGAGAGTAGCTATCGACATGCCAATGTCTTCGACCAATCACAGTACAGCAATTTTGCAGCTCCTTACTCAGAAGATGGCAGTGCTCTGTGTTTGCCAGTGTGTAGTAAAATTTGAGAGTTAAACAATGATTACGCAAAGTTAAACTAATTAAGACCCAAAATATTGGATTAAAACGGTTTAACAATCAGTTTAATAAGAATCATGCAAGCTTGGCAGGAATGTTTCACAGAGAAAGAGAATATTTTGTCTTATATATTATATATTTTGGCAATGATGATGTTGGCCAGATGAAATATTTTAAGTAATTTGCTTCTACTTGTGTATAAAACGCACCCCAAAATAGATCTTATTTAAAAGCACAAAGTGTGTGTTAAAATGAAGAAATTACGTAATCTGATCATAAGAAATGGGCAGAATCCAAACCAAGCTTTGAAACATTTTCTGCATGAACTGAAACAGTGTTGCACAACTGTTGAAGTCTTAAAGAGCAAGAAGGCACTGAAAACTGGTGCTATCTCTCATAAGTATAGCAAAGACTGATAGCAGTCATGAATTGGATGGTATATCCTTTCATTTGTTAGTTTTGCTTTTGTTTTTTTGTCACCTTCTTAAAATAATTGCCTAAGTCAGATTTTCAAGTTTTTCAGAAAACAGAAAAAACTTGGCCAAATAAAATGAAAAATATGTATGCAAATAATTTCAAACAAAAATGTTATTTCAAAAGATGACTTTTAACATACAAACAATGACTTTGCTCAATTATGTCGCATAGAGGGATTAAATGACTTAGGCCAAATGATGAACATGACTTTGCGATTTACAAAATTTTGAACTTGACAAAGGCTAAATTACCTAAGGAAATCTGACTGGACAACAATGTGCTTTACTCTTTTTTTCCACTACTGTGACAGACCATAGGGAAGGGGAAGCCACAAACATTTGAAATTGCAACTAGAGGCTCGAGAGACAGCAAGGTTTGGCTGTTAATGGCCATTTTAGTCAGAAATAAGATCAAACAACACAACATTAATAATTCTTAGGTCAACCAGAAAAGTGGCAGATAACCGTGTCCTCTGTGATAATGTAGTATGCTTTTCCAACTTTGCACAGTAAAGTTCAACTAATAAGCTAACCAAATGAAGTGAAGGCCAAGGAGGGATGCACATCTCATGTTTATGAAAAACATTTCATCCCATAAATCCTCATTCATAGCTATTAGAGCTGGGCAAAAAATCTATGAAATCGATTAATTCGAATTATTTTCTGCAGAAGATTTTAAAAAATTAAAAATCGTATTTTTTTTCTTGCCTTAGTCCAAAAGTAGTTGCAATTTTTGATTGCCTTGTAGGGTTTGCACAAGCAGTTTTAAAGGCTTGTATTTGTCATTTAAGTAGATTAAATATTGATTAGAGAGTTTCATGCTAATACTGTAAAAATACCCCAGCCTTTTAGTGTTTATGTAGACAAACCTACCTACGTACATAATAAACCTTTTATGACCCAGTCTTTGACTTTAAGAGGGAAACATTTAGACAACATAAAGGCAAAACTTGATTTGTTTCATTTTTATGTCACTGGGAGTTTGGTTTCTTTTAGGGAGGGAAAATCGATTCAAATCGTAAATCGAGTGTTGTGGAAAAAAATTGGGATTTTTATTTCTAGGCCATATCACCCAGCCCTAAAAGCTATCTTGAGTGATGCCTATTTATGTGGCAAACTTTCAAAGAAGTGGTGACACTCAATGGGCATGACATGAGCCGTTCCAGAAATCCTGCTGATAGCACTACACGCATTACTACTCTGGAAGGTCACAACATAGAAAGAGTCACTCAGTACAAATATCTTAGTATCTGACTTGATCAACAATTCACATTCAAACCTCACATCAGTTCACTTGTTACCGATTAAGACAAAAAATGGGCTATTTGTACAGACACAAAACAAACTTCCCTATTTCATGCAGAAAACAAATTATTGAAGCCACCTTCCTGTCAGTTTTAGATTATGGAGATGTGACCTACAGGCATGCCACAGCTAGCTCACTTAAACCACTGGATTCAGTTTACCACTCTGCCATAAGACTCACTACTGACAGTTTTTCAACCCATCACTGCACACTGTATAACAAAGTGGACTGGCCTTCTTTGTCAGTTAGAAGAGACTGGCATTGGTCACTTTTCATCTACAGAGCTCTTTATGGACATCTGCCAGAGTATCTAACCTCTCTATTAAATGTGACCACAAACCACTACCAAACTCGTTCTAGCGACTGGCTAATGCTTGATGTTCCAAGAGTCCACAGCAAAATCAGAAAAACATCTTTCTGCTTTTGTGTAGCCCACAGCTGGAACACTTTACAGCAAACACAAAAACTCAGTTCACTTATTAGCACAGGACAGTTTCAAAATATTATAAAGAACCATTATGTCCACGTCTGTAACTGTTTTTGAATTTTACTCCACTGTTGTTTCTTTATTGTCTTGCAATTACCATTTACCGACCACAGTTCAGGAGGCAGACTCCCTCTCTAGCTTTAAGGTTAGATTTAAAACATTCCTCTTTGATGATGCTTTCAGTTAGGGACCAGCTTATAGTTTATAAATTAGTTCATAAATTAGACTCATAGTTAAGATGCAATAGGCCTAGACTGTCGGGGGAGGGATCTCGCACACTGTGCGCTCTCTCACTCTCTCTCCACATCTGTCTTTGCCCCTTTTGTTTGCTCCTGTACTCGTCTCTGGCTCTGGTCTTGTAGGTGGTCTGGGATCCTTGGTGTAGACTGCCTGCTGCTGTGGAGTCACGAGGCCTCAAAAACGACAATTATAGACATGACACATATTTGGCCAATTTATTAGGATTATTCCATTTCCATTATCATTATAGCTGTTAATGTAGATATTAGCATGATCTCCATATCCATGGTCGATACATCTATAGTATCTACTTTTTTTATCACCACATAGGCATGAGGTCCCTCTTGAAAATGGGATGTCACATCTCAAGAGGACTTTAATACATTTATACTTAAAGCTGGGGTTGGCGATTCTGGAAAACTAGCATGAATTTGAAAGTAGCATCTCCTCAGGGCTCCGCCTAGCCCCTCCCCACAGCCCCCACCCGCTGCGCAGCTGATATATCCAGAAGACTGATTCAACTCCAAACGCTCAGCACAACGTGTTTGTTTTACACTACACCAAGTCATGTCTCAGTCAGCAGTAATAAAACACCAAACAAACACGTAAAGTTAGTTTGTACTCACAGCCGATGTTGATCGGGGTATAGGTAGTTCCTCTGACATTCCACACATAGCTGTCAAATCTCCTGTTTTGGCCATGAAACTACCGTATTTTCCGTATTTTCTCCTCTTTTCCGCCGTCCTCCTGTATCAGTACTCTCCTGTAAATCTCCCGTGTGATGATATAATAATAAAAACATTCCTCTGCCTCTTCAGACTGAACTCTGTATCTAACCTGAATGGGGCGGTAATGCTCCAAAATGATGGATGCCAACCGCCGAAGAAGAAGAAGTCTCGAGAGAACGTCCACCTGCAGTAGCATGGATGGCAGTTCTCACAAGATTAGAGCCAACAGCGGAACAAACTTAGAAAAACAAAGTGTTTATTTTAGATTTCTTGTACATCTGTCTTAAAATGTGAGGGATACTGGAGCTTGGTTGGTGTTGTGGGACGGTTCACAGCGGACTTCCCTTATTTTCAAAGACAAAACTTGAAAGGTAAGCTTCCTCCCGCAGAGTCTGTTCCCTACATGCTACATGCTACATGCTACATGCTACATGCTACATGCACTAAGTCTATGCATGCCGGGAAAATGCATGCGCAGCAGGCACGCAGAATGGCGACGGGATTTGATTGGTTTAAAAACAGGTGTCCCTGCATGATTATTGGTTGGTGTTTTCCCTGTTTTACTCCTGTTGGAGATAGCGGATATTTTTCGCTCTGTTTTAAGAACACATTATGAGTTGATGACCATTGGGTCATAAAGACCATTTTAACCAGTTTTACAAAAAGTGGTAGCACTTTAGATTACAGCCCGCGTCTTACAGTGTAGTTTCCCGTCTCTTACTGTGTAGTTTCCTCTGAGAGTTACCCCAACAGTTGAGGAAACTACACTGTAAGACGCGGGCTGTAATCTAAAGTGCTACCCAAAAAGTGTATCTAAATCAGATCGCCAACCCTAGCTTTAAAGGAGACAAATATGGTGGGGATGCACTTGTGGTCTAAGCACCCAAGAGTTTGTCACTACCATAAATTCTTATTTTCAGTAAGAATATCTTTGATTATACTTCTATAAACTGATCACCACAACCATTCAGACATGATGACCCTCCTGAAAACCAGATGTAGCATCTCAAGAGGCTAACCTCTAATAAATCAGACAACAGGTCTATGGTTCATGGACCTGTCACTAACTTTAGTTCTTACTTTAGTCCACTTGTCTCCTCTTACCTCCCTTCCTTTACCCTCACACCCAACACAGCATCGTGTGGATTTGCTGCTCATCATGAGACTGGGATCCACATTCAAGATTTCCTGCTGCTTAACAGAAGGTTTTTTCTTGAGCCATGATGGAGGGATTCATGATTGGCTATATGGATTCATGTTGGGTGTCGGATGTATGTATTTGTATATATATGTATATGTGTATCTTTATATGTATACTCAACAAAAATATAAATGCAACACTTTTGTTTTTGCTCCCATTTTTCATGAGATGGACTCAAAGATCTAAAATTCATTCCAGATACACAATATTACCATTTCTCTCAAACATTGTTCACAAATCTGTCTAAATGTGTGATAGTGAGCACTTCTGCTTTGCTGAGATAATCCATCCCACCTCACAGGTGTGCCACATCAAGATGCTCATCAGACACCATGATTAGTGCACAGGTGTACCTTAGACTGTCCACAATAAAAGGCCACCCTGAAATGTGCAGTTTTTTTGCTTTATTGGGGGTCTGGGGACTCAGAACCAGTCAGTATCTGGTGTGACCACCATTTGCCTCATGCAGTGCAACACATCTTCTTCGCATAGAGTTTATCAGATTGTCAATTGTGGCCTGTGGAATGTTGGTCCACTCCTCTTCAATGGCTGTGTGAAGTTGCTGGATATTAGTGGGAACTGGTACACGCTGTCGTATACGCCGGTCAAGCACATCCCAAACATGCTCAATGGGTGACATGTCCGGTGAGTATGCTGGCCATGCAAGAACTGGGACATTTTCAGCTTCCAAGAATTGTGTACAGATCCTTGCAACATGGGGCCATGCATTATCTTGCTGAAACATGAGGTGATGTTCATGGATGTATGGCACAACAATGGGCCTGAGGATCTCATCACGGTGTCTGTGTGCATTCAAAATGCCATCAATAAAATGCACCTGTGTTCTTCGTCCATAACAGATGCCTGCCCATACCATAACCCCACCACCACCATGGGCCACTCGATCCACAACATCGACATCAGCAAAGCGCTCACCCACACGAAGCCACACACGCTGTCTGCCATCTGCCCTGAACAATGTAAACCGAGATTCATCCGTGAAGAGAACACCTCTCCAACGTTCCAGACGCCATCGAATGTGAGCATTTGCCCACTCAAGTCTGTTACGGCGACGATCTGGAGTCAGGTTAAGACCCGATGAGGACGACGAGCATGCAGTTGAGCTTCCCTGAGACGGTTTCTGACAGTTTGTGCAGAAATTCTTTGGTTATGCAAACCAATTGTTTCAGCAGCTGTCTGAGTGGCTGGTCTCAGATGATCTTGGAGGTGAACCTGCTGGATGTGGAGGTCCTGGGCTGGTGTGGTTACACGTGGTCTGCGGTTGTGAGGCCGGTTGGATGTACTGCCATATTCTCTGAAACGCCTTTGGAGACGGCTTATGGTGGAGAAATGAACCTTCAATGCATGAGCAACAGATCTGGTTGACATTCCTGCTGTCAGCATGCCAATTGCACGCTCCCTCAATGCTTGCGACATCTGTGGCATTTTGCTGTGAGACAAAACTGCACATTTCAGGGTAGCCTTTTATTGTGGACAGTCTAAGGCACACCTGTGCACTAATCATGGTGTCTGATGAGCATCTTGATGTGGCACACCTGTGAGGTGGGATGGATTATCTCAGCAAAGCAGAAGTGCTCACTATCACACATTTAGACAGATTTGTGAACAATGTTTGAGAGAAATGGTAATATTGTGTATCTGGAATGAATTTTAGATCTTTGAGTCCATCTCATGAAAAATGGGAGCAAAAACAAAAGTGTTGCGTTTATATTTTTGTTGAGTGTATATTTGTATTTATGCATATATGTGTATCCATAAAATGAAGAGCTTTATGCTCTATTGTAAAGTGTCTTGAGATAACATTTGCTATGAATTGGCCCTATACAAATAATGATTGATTGATTGATTGAATTACTGTTTTTATGTACTCTTGGAAATGAGAGCATGCATGCTCTCGATGGAATTTCAAGATTAAATAAAGAAATTAATGAATGAATGTTTCATGGACTGAAGGTCCCCAAACTTTCTCTCCTTGATTGGTAGAGCACATAGAAACAGTCTTATCCATATCATCAGCTCACCTGGCACCTAAATCCCAGCAGTGAATGAATCCTTGACCATTGTAATAACTTCACTAGCTGAGTAGAATTTCTATCTTTTTCCAGCAGCCACCATTTTGAAAGGCTTATAAAATTGCCGAAGTCACTCTGTCTTGTGGCTTAGGCAAAATAAAATGGCCTAAGTCACACTCTTGACATAGGCGATTATACTACAAGGGTAGGATTGCATTTTCTGTTCAACTGTGGATGTAAGGAATTTGACCAGAGGTGGCTAGCATCATGAGGAACTGACTTAGACAAAAAAATCATTTTTGTCAAAAATGACTTGGGCAATTATTTTGAGAAGGTGACGTTTTGTTCTTACCTTTTGTTGTATGCTTGGCATGTATTCTGTATTGTTTGGACTACTGTTTCTGTCTCTTTCTTTATCCCTTGGCACATTCAGATTTTGCTTGTAATATACTGTGAAAAAAGTGTACTAAGTTAACTCCCCCATATATCACATCCCCTCCCTTTTTGACACCCCTCCACCCAAAAGATGCTCTCATATTACTACTTCAACTATCTGAACGTTTTTTCTTTCACAGTACATCATCACACAAAACTGCTTGTTAAAATAAGGTGAGTTGCTGTTTTTTTATTCTGTTATTTACCTGTCACTTTGGTGACTTTCTCCCTGTGTTGATTAGGATCATGTGGTTCTGACATCAAACTTCTAGTTAATCTGCGAACACAGTTACTTAACACACAGTGTCTTTGTCTGAAGATGTTGTAAAAGAGTGATGTCAGCCAAGCTCCAGAGAGTGCTAATGCTTTTTGTTTGCTATGACTTCACAGTGCTGCTTTCTCAGAGTTTTTGCTGTCTCCTATATGGGCCATTCTACCGAATTTGTCCAAACTGTGGTCCCACACTAAAAAAAACTATGTAACAAAACAATAAAGAATTCAGACTTTACATATTTACTAAGATTCTGTTATGATCTATTTAACACACAAGACAGCAAATAGATAGTGACAAGCTAAATATATACAAAATCATCATTTATAGTGTACTTTCTATTGGGGAGTGGTTGTCCCAACCCCTAAGACCTAAATTTCAACCTATGAAAATAATACTTAAAACAATTTTGTATTTTTTTTCAATGATGTTTTTTAAAATATCTTGTTGATTTCTTTTAAACAGCATTGAAAAGATTTGGATGTATTGTGGGTTTATTTTTTTAATTTAAAAAGATCATTCAAAAAATGCTGTCCCACGCTTTTTTGTCATGCCCGAAACACAGATAGTTTTACCACATAGGTTGAGCCTGGTTTTAGCCACACCCCTGCATTTTTGATCAGGCAGGGACTCAGCATCCCTCTACCTCATGGCATCATGGTGAGTAGTTACCTCTCATCATTTTGGAGTAAATGTGTTCCAAAATCTGAAAATCTGTCGGGAACATTTTTAATTGTCACTACCAAACACATATTCTCTGCAACTAGGTAAACTTTTGGAGGTTTAATGCAACACATCATGTTTTTATGGGTGTACACTTGTTCAAACATCCATTTGCTGGCCATGTGGTTGGTAGCATTTTTTAGTTATTAGCTAAAATAAGCTAAAATTGTCACAACTGAAACAGATGGTAGAGTTTCGGTTGTGACAACATGTAATGGTCCACTCACTTAAGTCAATGTTTGATCATTATTACCTCTTAAAACATGTAGATAATGCTGATTCATATTTAATATTATAAAGCATCAGGAGAAAGCAACAGGGAGAAATGAAGAAAACACCAATATGGCAAAACAAAATATTTGAAAAACTGGACTGGACTAGACTTTTAGCCCAAGGGTGTCGATCACGTTATTCTTAAAAAGTTGTTTGTTTTGTTTTAAGTTCATTAAAGTTCTTGCATAACACTTTCTGGTGTGTGTATTTTTTAAAATAAGATGTTTTAAAGGGGCTGTGAGGAGTTTCTAAATAATTACAAAAAAGTCTCACTTTTAGATATATGCCTGATGGAAATACACACTTTAGGATGAGTTTTATAGCATCAAAATAGGTTATCTATGAATGCTATTCCTTAGCCTTCCGGTTGGGTCGGACAGGACTGGACTGGCCTGGATACTCAACTTCGGGAACAAGACAATTAAAACTAGAGCAAATTTATATTATTCAGACACGTCTTAGAGCACCAAGCTGTAAGTAGTGATATATGGCCAGCTACAAAACTACGATACTAAGTTTTCTAAAAATTGCTTGTTGTCACACATCAAAAACTACCGCTACGTAACTAGAAAGAGATACATTACCTCATCGCTTTGCATCCTGAAAGTTGTTGAAAAAAGGAGTTGTAAAGCAATGCAGAGTTCTGAGGAAGGTCCGAGTTTCATTCATTTAGCATCACAACAAACACACGCTTTGGCTTGTGGTGCGAGTTGTAGTCGGAAGTTGGAATTTCTGAGTTTCGAGTAGGAGACTACTACTGAAACGTCCCCCGAAGAGGGAATTTCCTGCTGGGAACTCGGTGAAACCTCGCCACCCCCAAGTTGACAATTGAAGGTGGATGCCCCCAGTGTGAACAGTTATTTAGCTCCTGTAATAATCCATTTATTTGCTCTTCTGACTGGGGTGTGTCGCTCTACATCAGCTGTTTACATAGTATTGTTAGACTTCTATTTACAAAAATGCTTCCATAGTGATAATCACATTCCTCATGTGATATTTATGAACAACAACGCAGGGCATGCTAACAACAGCTAACAATCCCCTGGTAGATCGGCATGTTTTTTTCCAACTTCAACTGGAACGCCAATAAGTCGGAGATGATGTCACTCCCAGTTCCATGGTTACTGGCACACAGCATTACGACAGTCGCCGCGCGTGCTCATGGGTAGCAGAGTCTTTATGTCGCCGGTAATAGATTCTCCTCATAGCACCTTTAAGTAATGTTACAGTAGATGCGTTGTGATGTTTGAGTAGGCTAATGCTGGCCTTCAAAGTAACTGTCATTTGATTGATTATAAAAATTTGTGTTCATAATATTCCCAATGTAAGACATGTTTGAAGTTAATATTAAGCAATAAGGTGGAGGGAATATGATACAACCTTGCAAACAATAGTAATAGTGGTCACTACCAAAATAGTGCAGTCACAACTATGTATGTTCAATTTCATAACTCATTAACTCTGAGATCTATATAATCAGTGGAATTCATTTTACAAGAAAAGATTGGATTTTGATTTTGATGAGTCTTAGAAATTGAACTTTGAAAAATGTTTAAAATATCATTTTTATTGATTTTGTTGTAAAACCCTTCAAGATAAATTTGTAAAAATATTCTTTAGAGGGGGCATGGAAGTACAATATCAACAGATTAATATACCTTTTATTGCAGTGTGTTGCTATGTTTCGGTTGTGACACATTTTGGGAGTACAAAAAACATTTCAAGAACAGGCAGAAATTAAAATATGAATATTGACTGCACTGTACAAGATATATGTACCTTAGATATGGTACAACATATGTATGGAAAAAGTTTTGGGAAAAAAAACACTTTGAAATAAAAATTTCCAACCCTGCACTTTGGACAAATTCGGTAGAATGGCCCATATATAGCTTCTAAGAACATTTCATCACTACATAGATTGTTCATCTGCTCATCTGCTTGTTTTCCCAGTAGAACCTGTTCAAGAAAATGCTGATGACTTGCTGTCTACAGTTCAGTTAAATTTGTTTTAGGAGAAATTAATATTGCCATAATGTGTCATTCAACCACATAAAACCACGAGAGCTCTTAAGTTGTCTCTATCAAAAAAGTGCATGAGAATTAATTAACCATTTGAAACAGAGATCTGTATATCTGATTTGAATACTGTTAATGATATAACAGATGTAACCAAGAAGTAACAGTGTTGTTATATTTACAAACCCAGACGGAAAGTTTCTGTTCATGACCATGCTGGTTGTCAACATGTTTTTAAGTCTCCTCCTCATATCAGGTGAGCTTTTATATGATTTATTGGAAACATAACTTAAATTAGTTTCAATTCTTATTTAAATGCACACAGAGTCAAGATGTTCATGATTGCCACATATTTCGTTACACCACAATGTTTTTCCACAACTTTTGAGAGTCATCAATCTGATCTTTTAGGTGGTTATGCTGCTTGTGACAAGGACGCTGAGCTTGAGATCACCACTCCACAGAGAATGGAAGCACTCAATGGATCTTGTGTGCAAATTCCATGTAACTTTCAGGCTAAACCAGGATATATGTTTGATGGCAGAGGGGAAATCTCAGGAGTGTGGATAAAAAGTGACCCCAGATTTGCTCTCAACCCCAAAACTGTGGTTTTCAACAGTAGCAGCTCAGTGAACAGCTACAATATCAGCATTACTGGAGACCTGAGACAGAAAAACTGCACCACTCTTTTTCCAAGTGTTCTCATGAGCTTTGCAGACAAATATTTCTTCAGAGTAGAGAGCAAATCCGTCACTGCAACAGCCTCGTGTGATCCAATTCAAATTACAGTCAAAGGTAAGAAATTATTTTATATAAATTTGTAGTAGCTTGTACTGTAACAGTAACTTGGATTAACAAAAGTGCTGTGACAAACACTTTAGCCTGATTATATCACCTGTGGGATAATGTTGAATACTTTTGTATGCAATACACTATATTGCCAAAAGTATTTGCTCACCTGCCTTGACTTGCATATAAACTTAAGTGACATCCCATTCCTAATCCATAGGGTTTCATATGACGTTGGTCCACCCTTTGCAGCTATAATAGCTTCAACTCTTCTGGGAAGGCTGTCCACAAGGTTTAGGAGTGTGTTTATTGGAATTTTTGACCATTCTTCCAGAAGCAAATTTGTGAGGACACACACTGATGTTGGATGAGAAGCCCTGGCTCTCAGTCTCCACTTTAATTCATCCCAAATGTGTTCTATGGGGTTGAGGTCAGGACTCTGTGCAGGCCAGTCAGATTCATTCACACCAGAGTCTGTCATCCATGTCTTTATGAACCTTGCTTTGAGCTCTGGTGTACAGTCATGTTGGAAGAGGAAGGGGCCAGCTCCAAACTGTTCCCAATAGGTTAGGAGCATGGAATAGTCCAAAATGTCTTGGTATGCTGAAGCATTCGAAATTCCTTTGACTGGAACTAAGGGGCCAAGCCCAGCTCCTGAAAAACATCCCACACCACAATCCCCCCTCCACCAAACTTTACAACAAGTATTGTTCTCCTGGCAACCGCCAAACACAGATTCGTCCATTAGATTGCCAGATGGAGAAGCGCGATTCGTCACTCCAGAGAACGTGTCTCCACTGCTCTAAAGTCCAGTGGCACCGTGCTTTACACCACTGCATCCAACGCATTTCATTGCACTTGGTGATGTATGACTTGGATGCAGCTGCTCGGCCATGGAAACCTATTCCATGAAGTTCTCTGTACTGTCCTTGAGCCAATCTGAAGGCCACATGAAGTTTGGAGGTCTGTAGCGATTGACTCTGTAGAAAGTTGGCGACCTCTTTGCACTATGCACCTTAGCATCCGCTGACCCCGCTCCGTCAGTGTGGCCGTCACTTTGTGACTGAGTCGCTGTTGTTCCTAAACACTTCCACTTTCTTATAATACAGCAGACAGCTGACTGTGGAATATTTAGGAGCGAGAAAATTTCACAACTGGATTTGTTGCACAGGTGGCATCCTATCAAAGTTCCACGCTGGAATTCACTGAGCTCCTGAAAGCGACTCATTCTTTCACAAATTTTTGTAAAATCAGTCTGCATGCCGAGGTGCTTGATTTTATACACCTGAGGCCATGGAAGTGAATGGAACACCTGATTCTGATTATTTGGATGGGTGAGTGAATACTTTTGGCAATATTGTGTATTTGGGGGTTAAATTGTGCACTTATGTTGCATATATCATAAATGTTTACAGCACTCATCTTCTCATAAAAGTAAAGCTTAGTCTGGTGAAGTGGAAGGTACTGAACCTTAGTCTTTGGGGCAAAATAAATGCCATTGAAATGGTGATTGATCCACATTTCAACTATAGCTCGCAGTGATGTTACCAATAACATTTCCCAGAGAACTCCTCAAACAACACAATCAAATCATGAAGTACTATTTATGGATGGGGAAGAAACCAATGACAAATGTAGACAAACCCTATACAACAATAAGTAATGGTGGGCTTCCTGCCTTATGTGGAGCTGTATAGTATTGCTTTCGAGGTGGCAGACTTGCCTAGACACTGGACTAACCATTAGAGTAAACACAGAGAGTAACCATTTAAGATGGACAGGAATAGGGCAACTCACTGCCACCTTTTACTAGTCCTGCGAGCTAAGAGGCTAATCCAATTCCACAACACTAAAGAATGTCTGGGTTAAACTCCACAAAGTATTGAAGATTTCCCAATATGAACAAGGTTATTCCTCACTTAGGAATAATTCAATATGTCTGCTTATGCACACCCTGTGCAATACAAATGGTGTGGGCAAGTGTGCAATCACACAGTAGCACTTTTATCATGGGGTGTAATATCAGCACTTTAGCACTTTAACAGTGCATTTTGCACATTAAACAGCTCACACACTTTTTATCGTGAGGGCCTTTTTTATCATGGTTTGTCTTTAGCATACATTTTGTATTGTTATATGTGTGTCCTGTAATTTAAAAGTACATTTCATGTTATAAGGTGTATTTGTCAATTTGCTACTGCTTGTTAATGTTGTTTTAAATACTTTATGTATTTTAAGACTGTGCATACCTGTACAAATGCATCACATCAACCTGCAGAGGACTTCAGATGGAAATTAGCCTGTGGCTATATTCTGCCACATTTACATGTTAGTGTTTTAATGTTCACTGTCCTCTACATAAATATAAACATATCAGTGCTGTGATTAAGTAACTTCTTAATACAGCTATATACAGTTGTCCATTTGACCCTTAGATGCATGAGTGACTGGCCCCACACCCTCACACAACGGGGTCAAAAATGACTCCAATAAAAATCAAGATGTTTATATGCCATTTTTGGTTAAGAATAATCTTTTGTTGTAATGATTTGATCCGTACAAGAATGATACTATGTTTGACATAAGTACATTTTTTTGATTTATAGCAGTAGTTTTTGAACATTTTGATAGTTGAAAAATAAGCTTATTAAACAGAATGGCATGTGTGTGTGTGTGTGTGTGTGTGTGTGTGTGTGTGTCCATGTCTGTTTTGATGTTATTGTCTACTCACTGTGCAGATGTGACAAAGTGCCCATTTCTGGCTGTGATCGATACACACAGGAAACTTGCACGTCACCCACTTATCACCGGCTTTGTGGTCTTTTTTTTCTTGGGTGGACCTGACACCACTTTCTCTCCAGTTGCCTCTGTCAGCTTCTCATCATCTTGTCTACATCTCATATGCAGTGTGACAAGCTCCTTTTCAAGCTCTGTGAGAAAGAGCAGTTTTCGTTAGTCATTTTCCTGTGTAAACCATCCTTTGTATTGTGTAGGGGATGGAGACATCACAAACCCAAAAGATCTTCATGCCATACTTTCTGGGCATGCTCTAATGTATTGCAAACACTTGCTCCTCCCCCTGAATGGCACAAACAGTTCCTTCACTGTGTGAAGATAAAAAAGAAAGAGAATTAGCGTTATTTTGTCAAAAGGATGTTGTCTCTGATGAAGGATGAACAGATTTGATTTTGGTAGATGGTGGAGCTTATGGTTCTCATTTCATTCCCTATTTGCAGATGTTACATTTCATGCATTCCACAGAGTGGTTTCAAAACTTTTTACCCAATTCCGTATACCAGTTCAAGTTAACTCAAATCACATTTGTTTTTTAATCATGACTGCATAATCTTTAGGATGATCTGTTTTGATTTTAGAGGTAACTGGTCAGTGGTCTTGTATATATCCCCGTGAATGGTATATACCATGAGCAGTCTTGTGCTTTTTATCAGACTTTGGGAGCAAGTTGAATTCATATGTATCAGAAATTCAAAAGCCACATCTTGGCGCCTTCTCTGCAGTCCTTGCTCTCACAGTCTCTATAAATAATACATCTACAAAAACCAAGCCCTTCTTCTAGACCCAACAACAATTGTTGAAGACACAATAATGTACAATAAAAACACAAATAAAAGGGTATGTTTGATTATACAAACTGTAACACATTTTCTTTCATTAAATATCATCCATATGAAACTGAACCATAAATTTATTCAAAGGAAAAGGCATAAGTATCTCCATTAACTTAGGTGCTTATAATTATTTTTAATCATTTGATAAAGCTTACGTGTCTGTTTTTAACAACAGAGTCTGCTCCGAGCCCCACAGTGGACATTTCAGGGAATCTAACAGACAAGGAGACCATCACTATAACCTGCTCAGCTCTCACTCCCTGTCCACACTCTCCTCCTAAGCTCACCTTGACTCACAAAGACAACTCTCACAACAACATGGAGAGAAACACAGATGGAACATTTTCAACCAAAATCCAGGAGAGCATCACTCTGACAGAGAAACATGATGGATACAACATCACCTGTTCTGCCACATATCCAGTGAATGAAGGGAAAGACTCCAAGACAGCAGAGGAGACAAAGACTCTCAGTGTTTCATGTGAGATGACTACAGTTTGATATTGGATCAACAGAGCACATGAGTTTTGGTGTGGGCTGTTTTTAATGACATATGTTAATATTTTCCCAGATGCTCCTAAAAGCACGTCAGCATCCATCAGTCCATCAGATGTGGTGCCAGCTGGTGTTTATGTGAATCTGACGTGTTCCAGCAGAGCCAAGCCTCCTGTCAGCAGCTTCACCTGGTTCAAGCTCAGCAAAGACAAACCCATGAACGTATCTGAAGGAGAGGTTTACAGCTTTAATGCCACAGAGGGAGGAGTTTATTACTGTGTGGCCAAAAATGCTCTTGGAGAAGAAAGATCACCACAGATTCAACTAAAACTGACAGGTAAACACAAAATACTGTGTATTATGTAGCTCCAGTTTATATTGCATAAATATGTGTTTCTCAGTTAAGTCACAATCCAGATGTTTTCAGTGGGTTGAAAAGATGTGCCTTTACATAAAATAGCAAAAAGTCCATAAAGTAGCCCTCAGTGGCCATATATTCATATGTTTTATTTAATTTGTTTTGCAGTGATTAAACACACATTTTGTTTTCTTGAAATCTGATCTTTTTTAAATCATGATCAATCACGTGATTATTTATTGTTTACTTAAAAGCTACATAAGTAATCTAAATTTCAATATCATACTTAATTATTGAAATGTATTTATGGATGCCGTCTGGGGGGTTGGGAAAATTATGCTTTATTATTTTTACTTTCTCTTTTCTTTCTTCAAGTAATGTCTCTGTTTCATCTTGTAAATCGTTCTTTATAAAACTGTATTACAGCATCAGCTGTTTTTCATAGCCATTCCCTGTTTTTGAAAAATTCTAGACATATTTAAATCAGTGAGATGAAACTAAAAGGAAAATCAAAGCAACACTTACAGGAAAATGTATATTGTTGATTAAAAAATTGGAAGGTAGTGCATGGAAAAAGTTCTGACAACTACAGGAAAAAAAGAAACTATTACACAGGAAATGCGATCATAGGAACTGATTTCATGGAAAAGGTTAAAATAAGAATTCAGAATTCATGGGATAACAGAAAAGTACAGTAAGCTTGAGACATTGCTACAAAATATGAGCTTAATTTTTGCTTTGTGGCTTTAGGATGGCTTTTTTTGAATGGTGCAAAATGAGTTTGATACATTGTCTCATAACATGTTTGATAAATGAATCCTACGTATCTTGTGTAGTTTCTTGATGGATAAGAAACAACCAGAATTCACATTAATCTTATGGTGTTACTTATTTTCATGTTCCTTTAGGAGAACAAAGCTTCTCTCTGTGGTGGGCAGTCATGGGAGGACTGCTTGGCATTACAGGCCTCATTTGTTTGGTCATTTTAATTTGGTAAGTACCTGGACTTAATTTAACATTTAACATTTACTTTTGGGGATAAACCCTTAGAATCTATCATCTTGTTGTCATGGTGTGTTTTTTACACAAGCATAAGGACAACAAAAAGTATGACAAGACAATGACACTATTACAAATAACATAAATAACAATAAATAACAATCAAGCATGGATAGAAAGCTCCCCCATCCTGACCACTCCACTATCCAGCCTACTTTGAAGTATAAATATATACGCAATAATTGATGTCCTACTACTTTGGGAAAGATTAGCAATATTGGATTGGTTTGCTTTGCACAGTGTTACCCACAATGCAAAGCAACAACAACCACAAAACATGTCTGTGTCAGCAGCCCATAAACCATAGAATGAATTAGACAAAATCAAATGAAGTCACAAGTCTGACTATCAAAGGAGCCTTTGATTTGTTGATAATATATCGCAATAGATGCTACCATACTGTGTGTGCCATCTCAACTAAACTTCAGCTCTACACTCACACTTGAAAAGGCCACGTTGAGGTGGGTCTGAAGTCCACCTGACCAATACAATGCATTCTTGAACACAATAGTGTAGTCTTGTTTATTTTCGTGGGTATATGGTGTATACCTGCATATCACATAGATTACACCACTGCTTGTTGCCATTTAAATCATGTCCCTAATTACCAAACTAGAAATTCTCAGTAAAATAAAACTTGGTGCTACATAAAAATAAGAACATCCCCACCACAGAGTGAGCACGTATATGAATTATAGTTTTAGACGACAGCTGTTTTTGAACCAGGCTGTTTATGTATTTATCAAGGCCATAAAAGCTTTCTGTCCACTGCACACATTCATGTAACCTCCAGGGTCCCTGCAGTAAGCCTCACCCAACAGTCACAGTCAGGAACTTCAGCTTTTCGCAATTAGGCATGGACGTCCTTTTTCAACCCCAGAGGCTGCTGCTTGCAACAGCCTTAGCAATACTCAATCAGTCTCTATCAATCATTCTTTATTTGTATAGCGCCAATTCAAGTGTTATCTCAAGACAATTTACAATAGAGCATAAAGCTCTTCATTTTATGAATACACATAGATACATATTTTGTGCCTTTATTGATAGGAGAGAGACAGTGGATAGGCTCGTGAAAGGGGGAGAGAGTAGGTGAAGACACTCTGCAAACTGGTCACAGGCAGTAACCTGGACCGGCAGAAGCATGTACATGGGGTGCCTGGTTGCTAACCACTCCTAAACCAGCATCCCATAATGTTACATTAATATGAGACAAGTAACAAGCCGGCTAAATTCATGAAATTAACATTTTTAAGAATTGCTAAATTGATGTTACACATTTCTGTTGAGTGTGTTCAGTGGTGAAAAATATGATTGTCCAAGAAAAACCCCCCAAAAAATACTGTCCATTGCTGGACATTACTGTAACAACACTAGCTGTTAGCTGAGCTACCACTGATTTTGTTTTCATGGCCACAAACAGTAATAAATCATTGGAATTGAGAGGGAAAGTGCATTGCTTTGTTTGCATGTCTGAAAGAAATGTAATGATGCATTTAATTCATTTATGGCATTGTAGAAATTGTGACTCAGATCAAATCTATAGCACAGTAGGCTAAGGGGCAATAAGTTGCGTTCTGCCAGAAAATAATAAGATAAAGAAGAAGAATCAGCTTGACTATGTGTAGCATACTACAAAATAATAGCCATAAGGCAGTCATACAACAAAATAAAATGTACAATGTGTATATTGCTTTCATAGTAAGTCTATTAAACGCTTTAAAAACAAAATTCTGTCTCTCATTCCATTTAACATATTCATATAACACTTGCTTTCTATGCAAGTGGCTATTAGTTTTTACTTTTTCATTTTCTGTAGCTGTTTTTTATTCTGTTTCACCAAATTAATTTTTTGGCACTTGTATATCTTTTAGGTGGAACAAGTCAAAACGTTCAGCTTTTCAAGAGACACAGGTCAGAAAGCAATGTTCAAATTTTCTTTGTTTGCCACAAGGTTTTTCTCATGACATTATTTTAAGATTGCATAAGTTCCTCATTTGAAGGTGTAACAGGACATGAGATTAAATCCTGTGAACACACTAAATTTAGTTTTTTTCCACCAATACACACAACAGTTCACTTTTCCAAGACTTGGCAAAATAAATTTGTTTTTCAAAGCTGTGTTGGCTATGAATGTGTAGTAAGAAATATCACTTTAAAGAATGGATGGACCTGAGTAAGGGGCAGAGGTAAGGCCCAGGACTCATGACATTTCTTGTCTGTTCTTGACAGAACATAACAGCTGGAGGGCAGACTGCAGATGAACCTTCCAGAACATTGGAGAGAGAGGACATACATTATGGGGAGATGGATTTCTCTAATTTGAGAACTGATCCATCCTCTGATTCTGCACAGAACATTAAAGTGCAGCAGGAAACAGTGTATGCGCAAGTCAGAGTGTCCACACCAGAGAAGAGTTTCTCACAGGCTGCTGATACAGAGGGTCTCTATGCTCAAGTGAAAAGAAAATGAACACACAACTCTTTCTTTTCAAACAAAATATTTTCTGTGCTTTCACAGAAAAAAATTCACTGGCTATCCCTGTAGTCTTTTGAACTAGGTCTGAATTGTGGCATTTTATGTATTTCTAATCAGTATTTAAATATCAGTGTGTCTGTGTGTTTTACACTAGATCAACCAAAGATGAGGAAAAGTAACCTCTTGTTTCTAAATTGTGTGTGCTTAGAATGTGAATAGTCAATGTCAGTCCTCTCAGTTTCATAAGCATCATTGCTGTTGATGACAAAATAGAACAACATCTATCCATGGTTGTTTTTGCCTCCTCCAAGCAGGTGATGTTTGAGTCAGTTTTTGTTTGCTAATCTGTCTGTCCATTTAAGAACAAGATAACCCACAAAGATCTCACTGTGTCTGCATCTAGATGCTGATCAAGGATTTGTTTTAAACCACATCCACACATAGACATGTTAGCCAACATTTGCAGATGTATGTGAAAATTTCAAGCCACGTCGAGCTAAGAGGCCACATAAAGCGAAGTTAACATCAGTTGGGCGATGCTGTTGTCCGTTGAAATTGTATTCATGTTTAGAAATTTTTGATGTTTGTCAGAATGTTGTATCTCTCTGCTTTAGATATATTGACCTGTGTTGAGCACAGCATAATTGAATGAATGAACCTTTTATTGCCCCGAAGGGAATTTGTCTTGCACAAAGACCATAAACACACAAAACTACACAGGACATCAACAACCACACAAGACAGCACATAGTGACATTTAACACTTCGGCAAGAATAAAATCTTGAAATAGTATTATAACAATAAATTAGTAGGTAAAAAGATCTCTAAGTGGTCCTAAAAATCCAGTGTGCCCAGTTCATGTGTGAGATCAGAGATTATTTAGCAGCTGGATGCTCCGTGGTATGCAGATATGAGGCCTCCTTTAGTCCTCATTCTGGGCATCCTGTACCTGCGTCCAGAGTTCAGGACTTTAAATTCAGACTGAAGAGGGTGCATTGGGTCTGCTGTGATCTTCTTTGCCAGAGTCAGTGTGTGTCGGTTTGTCAGGTGAGAGATGCTGCTCATTTGTTCCCCACTTATCTCTGTGCTGATTTTAACAAACGATAAAAAAGAACAAATTTGTTCTTTTTAAAAAATCGCTGCATGGTTATGGCCAAAATAATTATCTTAATTATTTTTGATCAATATGTTATCAAGAATATTAATCATGATTATTAATCATGTTAGGGAAAACATCTGCATTTTTATTGCACTATTTTAAAACAATATGTGAACAGGAACTGATAGCTACCACATCCCAGCAGACATGGTATTAAAAAATATCCCCTTGATATGTTTGTGTAAAAATCCCCCCTCTTCAAAAACAAGGTCACATATCTGCCGAAATTATTGCCTCCAGCGTTTCTCTTGTCTTTGACAAAGCTTTATCACCGACATGCCTCCGTTTTAAAAGTCTGACTCTCCATCTCTTCACAGCAACAGCCGAAAAACTTTAAAAGTAATTGATTTCATTAAAACATTGACTGGATAAAATGTTTGAAACAATGTCACAGGTGAGCTCACAGATTAAGATGCAGCTGCACTCTCTCCGAGCTGTCACACAGAGCTGCAGTTCTACTTTGTGTGAGGTGTTCATACCTGCGAAGGTAATGCTTCTAGTGGTAGGAAAAATGCTGCAGTAATATTAATTTAAAGACCTTGATTATCAGTGTATCCACTTTAATGCAGTCAAATATTTCATCAAATAAACTAAGGTTATGTTCACATGTAGGATGCTTTTTCAAAAACTGAGAATTTCCTGCTCTATCTTTCTTAATAAAAAGTGTTTTTAATCAAATAGGGCCTTGTGTAGAACAGAGATGGCAGAATGAATGCAGAGGTGTTTACAACATGGCAATAAAGAGCAACCTGGGCCCACGTGGGGAATAGAGATGTAAATGGGCCCAAAGACTGAGCAGGGGCTTCAACAGTGTCACAGACAGCTGGATCAGGGCTACTCAGTGTATGAAACTAGTTTTTTTTTTAACTTTAGCAATTGCAAACATACAATAGCAGTCATCCGACATTAGTTAATGACCCTGAAGTGAGACAAAATATGGACTCTTAAACATTTTGTCTTTGTCAGAAGCTCTTTGCAGACTGTGATTCCACAACAGCGCTGTAACTCAGTTTCACTACAGTGGCATCTTGTCCACACATATTACAGGGAAAACACTGAAATGCAGGTGTTGCAGAGTTGTGATTCTACTAGGGCTGAACAATTAATTGCAAATTAGATTAAATTGCAATATGGCTTGTTGCAATTCTCAAATCGCAGAAGGTTCAATATTTTTGGCCCAAAATGTATTAGACATTTTGGCATTGTGATGTAGTTTTTCAATTTCATGCCTATTTTTTTTTTTTACCTCTATTCATACATACACTTTTTTTTTCCCACTTTTGAACCATTTTTACCTTTTTTAACCCCGTTATTACAACCTTATGCCTATTTTGCCCCCATTCATCTTTTTTTGGCCACTGTCTGAACCATTTTTGGAATTTTTACATGGTTTTTGAAATTTAATTTCAAATTTAGTTCCCAATTTTGCTGCCATAATCAATTTTCCTAAGCCACTTTTGGATTTTTTTTGCCAATTTTTCCCCATTGTTTTTGCAATTTCATGCCTGTTCTGCACCTATTTATTAACCTTTTTCTGCTTTCATACCATTTTACCCAGTTTTTACAATTTCATACCTATTTTGCTTCTTTTCTTCACTTCTCGGCTTTTTCTCAAATCTTTTATCCTTAGATTAAGTTAATGTCATATTGGTTTTACTATAAAAAGATCTACTGCTTAAGTTTGTTAAAGAATACATAAGATGAAGAACATTAAAACAATTGCAGAGTAAATCGCAATATTGGGGAAAAAAATCGCAATTAGATTATTTTCTCAAATCGCTCAGCCCTAGATTCTACTTTGCTTCACTGCATTGCGGATGCATTAAAGTCATAGCTATCATGTTATCTCTGAGTGCTCCTTATACAAACAGACAGTCCGGTAAAACAATATATATGTGTATTTAACATGAAACATAATTAATAAAAAATGACACACTGTTGTCACTGAAAGCTCAAAATAAAAGTTCAATTTCCTTCCCTGTTAACATTCTGTGTAGGCATTCCTAAAACATATCACACATCAAATTTAGGTCGATACAGACAGACAAGGGATTTTCTGCAGGACTTTTGTGCAGACATTAAAACAAACAGGACAAAGCCTAAATCATGAAGCCTACTGTCACTTTCAATAACTCTTAGGTAAATGGGTTAAGATTAAACAATCCAAATCAATTTGAAGGCAAATAATACAAAAACTCACTGCTGTCTAAGCTTCATTGTACATCTTCAGTTCACAGTAAACTATAGACTTATAATTTAAGTAACCTTGACATATAAAAACTGTATAATTACTGTTTAAATCACAGTAAATTGTGAATTTGGTTATATGAAAGTACTTTACAGTATACTACTGTTATTTTACAATACTTTACTGTTTTTGTCAAGTGACCCAAAACATAATATAACTTTAGAATTACAGCTAAGTGTTGTAAAATCAGTTTTATGCTGTAAAATTAATATAGAGTACTGTGGATTCAGATCAGTTTACTGTGATCCTACAGCACTGTTTATTTTACAGTAATCTGAACAAACATGACTGTAAAATCCAATTTTTAAAAATTTAACAAATTTCAGTATGAAGATGTCTAGTACAATAGTAAGTTGTTGCTAATGTCTAATCTCTGAAAGTCTGTAGCAAATAAATACCTCTAAAATTAAAGCATGCATGTGTAACAGATCTGAAAATAGCAGTGTGATGTTCTGTAAAATGGATGTGGTTGTCGTATTTTTGTGATATTGTTGCCACCCTGTGGTTTGAACAGCGCAACTGCAGCAGTAGGGCTCTTAGCTGGCCTGGCCACCATGCATACCTCATTAGTGGACACGTCTCCTGAGCTGCAGGTGGGTGCTTGTGTAAGGCTCAGCCCAGTTTTTGAAAATTAAGTGATTTATAAATGTCCTAGGAACTGTCAATAACATGGATTTAATACGCATGAATAGAACTTGTGGTGATGATACAGATGCTTAGGTGCAGAAATTGTAATTTTATACACAGGTTCAGAGCTGCCAACTTTTAGAAATACCTTGAAGTGAGATTTGGTGGAGCCGACCAAAATTTTGATGCATACAGGAAGACATTTGACACAGAATGTCTAATTTTGTGTTATCATACTATATAGCATTCAGAAGTAACAAAACTATGCAAGTGCAATCAACTCAGGCAAAAGGTAAAAAATAAAATCAAAATAAACGCTATATTTTTTTGCTGTATTGTCTGATAGTTCCTCAAATGTCCTACATAGTGATATCAAACAATAACTGTGATTATGCCATTGTTTAATAAGTCTATATCCTGGGTTTGTTTATGCTCAACCAGCATTTCCAAAACTAGTGTTTTGCTCACCAAGAACACTGGACTGATCACCACCACAGCAGCTTTACAAGAACTGAAAGGTCAATACAAGTTCTCAAACGAGAAGAAAAACTTTAGTGTACAACAACTCTGCATCAAACTATACTCCTATTTTTTTTTTTTAATCAAACTAGCAAGAAGCAGCAATAAATCAAAACTGTCACAAATATTTAACATGCACAACCTTTACATAACTAAATTATAAAGTGTAAGTTGTTATGCGAAATTAGGCCTAGGTTTAATTTCCCTCCAGTATATGAAAAATCTTTTAGCATAAATGTGAAAGCTACAAGTCTACACCACGATGAACTAAATATCTTGCATAAAAGCATCTGACTTGAAAGTTAATGTAAACAGTGGTGATTTTAGCTGGAGAACAATAAGGAGATTACAGGAAACTAACAGTCAGAATGTAATTACAAACTTGATTTGTTCTAGTGAACATCTAAGTCAAAGTTATCACTACTTAATTTTTTAATCAATAAATCTATAATATAACAACTCAAATACTAATAGTTCACATAAATGAACTTAGACATCTAGACAGGCATATGTCACTAGAGAAATCTAAAAGAGTGTCATATTTGTGTTCTAAATGAGAGGATGAGTATGTCAGACCCTCTGACTGTCACAGCTTTTCGATTGTTAAAATTGTCAAACAATGTGCTTATAAGTAGCGTGAGTTGCACTGTATAGTCACCAAACTTAACTATAAACCATAAAACTTTTATTTGTGTTTACAATGAGAGGTTTTTGGGTCCAACTTTATGGTGGTGGTGGAACTTCTGTGGAATGATCAAGCTGTGCTTTCAGGCAAAGGATCTCAAGGTGTGCTATTGAGTGTGGTAGAGTTCTGAAGAGGTGCTTTGCATACTTGTGAGTGTTACCCCAAGGAGCGTGCAACATAATACTTGTTTGTATTGTCCTGCTTAACACTGATACAAAGTGGAAGTCCCTCTCTATGAGGTCATACAGAAAGGGATGCCATTGTCAGAAACTATTTTCATACAAGGATTTCTGGATGTCTGTAAATATTAACTTTACTATTAGAGTTCGAACTGAATAAGTTATTCTTTGATTTTGACAGCTTTTGAGAGGATTATAATATTTCTACCTTACTGGTCTTTTGTGTTAAGTAGCAGAGATGGGCACTCGAGTTAAAGACTCGTACTCGAGTGGCACTCGAGTCGCATTTTTGGAGACTCCAGACTTGACTCGTACTCGACCCTGAAAGACTCGGGAATTGACTCGACTCGAGATCAAAGACTCGTGGGCAATCTTAATTTTATGGAGGGTTTTTTGAGTGTGCTGGGAGCGTTTGTCCCTACCCCACCTCGCTTTTCTCCCTCTCCGCGGCCGCTTCCAAACCTCGTAAATTTGTGTCGTTAAGGAAGCACCAGACGGGGAAGTCACCGTGTGGGAATCCGGAAGTTTCAAAATAAAATACGATTTACAGACTCTCGAATGTAAATTTCCTCAGTTGTTTGTCATTACGTCAAAACCGGAAGGTCAATAGTCGGTCAGAGGGTCCCAGAGACAGCACGACACCATGGACGGAGAAAAGTGAACCGTAGAGGTACAGAAATATATAACACTGCATACATTACACAAAACATATTTTCTGCACGGCTATAGGTGGACAGAAGTTGAATAAATCATGAAGCTGTGTGGTTGGGACCAGCAAAGGGTTAGAGAAGCGAAATGAGGTGTTGTTTATTTCTTTTCTCAGTCTATAACATGTTTTATGAGCGTGTGACATCGCTATTCTCGAGAGCCTGTGTCTCTTTGGGGATCAGCCCTCCCCCTACGCCACGGCTCTGCTCTAGAGAAGGGTCCAGCTGCAGCTTCGCAGGCTGCAGTCTCACGGCGCTCCGTTGCACATGCGCAGAGACGGTTAAAATTAACCTGTGCCCCTGGGATTCATCATCTGGTGGGATAGGGGTCCCTACCCCTGCCCCATCCCTTACCCTAAACTTAACCTTAGCTTTAAGAACTTACCTGAATCTAAGTTTAAACAAATACATGGACGCCTCATTACGTGCTGGACCGCATCAAGCGTCGCCGCCATATTGGATGGGTCTCTTCACTCCGGTCTAGCACCAGAAACAAGAGTGAACGCATTTATGCTCGTATTTTGTGCAGCGTAAAGTGACAGTAAACGGCGCAATATTGAAATCAGATGACTTTTTTTTAGTTTTATTCCAACACAGCTAAGTAAAAACGTATTTAAAGTTTAATACGCATGTCAGAGCTATTGAGGCAAGTCCGTATTTACATTGCGCAGGTGCGACTGAGCGCCGTGAGACTGCAGCCGTGAGACTGCAGCCGTGAGACTGCTGCCTGCGAAGCCGCAGCTGGATACTATTGCTGCTCTGCGCCTTCAGTGGGTCTGTCAGGGCAAAACCGCGCTGCGCGGCTTTCGGGGAATTTGAGGTTCTGTCCCACCCTCATATCAGTCATCAGTCAGTCATGTCATCACCAGCCATCAAGGCAAGCACAAACGCTCCCCCGCCAGCTTTGCTACCCTTTATATTGACCTACTGCTATACAAACTTCCAACAGCACGGCTACCACCTCTCGCTACTTTATTTTATTGTATTGTTAAATGCCATATAGTTTCTTTTTGGCTGCTCATGGCAAGTTTGTTTTGCATCTGACCATGGCATGCATGTGCAAAGCAGAACATTTTTCAGGAAGATAAAAAACAGGCTGAATAGAAATTTGGATAAATTGTATATTTGCCAGAGGCTACATCATACATACATTATATATATATATATATATATATATATATATATATATATATATATATATATATATATATATATATATATATATATATATATATATATATATATATATATATATATATATATATATATATATATATGTGTATATATATATATATATATATACATATATATGTGTATATATATTTATATATATTTATATATATATATATATACACACACACACACACATATATATAGGCTATATATACATACATGTATATATGTGTGTGTAAAGACTCGTGACTCGACTCGGACTCTAGATCAAAGACTCGTGACTCGTCAAGTCTTGTCCCTCAAAGACTCGAGAATTGACTCGACTTGAGGTCAAAGACTCATGACTCGACTTGGAATCTAAATCAGAGACTCGTGGACATCTCTGTTAAGTAGTCTATTATTCAACCATATGGTTGCATAAATAACAGAAATAAATGCGCATCTACTGTGTTATTTATTTGACCAGTTAGAATTTGAATTAAATTTCATTTTGTTCCTGAATCTACCCCGGAACCCTGATTTCAAAGTTATCCCAATCCTATTAAAAATTCTTGAGCAACACAAACTTGGCTTGACCCAGATCAAAACCAAAATTGGACTATGTCTAATCTGATTTCTGAATCCATTTTTGGTTTTGGGAAACCCATTTTTTAAGATTTGATCCAATCCATTATCCATCAGATTACCTTTGAAAAACTGGACCCAGAACATCATCAATTTTAAAATGTGTGTGTGCGCACACTCTTGTTTTCATGACAGTCAGGACATTTCTGTGAATACACACCAACAGTATGAGGACCTTCTTAAAAATGAGGACTTGTTTTAGGTCCTCTTTTTTCTGAGCATGCTACAGTATTATAGAGCATCCAAGAAGTGACTGGAAATCTCACAAATCCCAACATTTCACAATTTTATGTCATGAAGTGCGTGTGTATATTTTTGGACTTTGCTCATCTATCACGTCAGCACCACCTAGTGGTCAGTGTGGGTACTCTTACACACTTTTCACACACTCTTGGCCCTTTTCCATTAGCCCTACTCTACTCTGCTTGACTCTACCCGGCTCTATTCTACTCGCCTTGTGCTGCTTTTCCATTAGCCCCAGTTGCCTGTCCAACGGGGTGCAGTGTCGTTGAAAACAGCTGAGCGGCACTGCGGTAACGCCATTTTGAGCGTGACACAACAATCTGTGGCTTTTTGTCACAAACCGAGTAAAAAAGGAAAGCAGAAGAAGGCTGCAGGTGGCAAGAAGAAATACCCCTTGAGAAGCACAGGAGAGTTTTGGAAGCTATACAACAGAATGGAGCCGAGGACGAGAGCAATCGAGCTGCAAAGAAAAGACGTATGATGGTAAGCTAATGGTAGCTACTGCTAGCATGCTAGGTCGTCGCGCTCATGACTAATCGATGATGACATTGTCTGACTGATCAGTAGCTAGCAGTCGGTGACGTCATCTTTTATTATCGACTCAGTTCGCTTGGAACCAGAGCGGAGTAGGTACTAAAACTAGCTTGTTTCAGGAGGTACCAGGCTAGTGGAAACACGCTGCAAATCGAGAAGGGCTGAGTAGAGTAGGGCCAAGGCGTGCTAGTGGAAAAGGGTCATAAGTCACCAACCAGGTTCTCATTTGTAACCTTTCTGACATACATACACAGACACAGTCTGACTTAGGCTGTGGCAAAATGAGGACATGAAATAAAACACGCAATGCAGTCTGAGTCAAACAGACAAAATGAGGACAAAAGACAAAATACACTGCAAGCTGAGATAAAATGAGGAGGTAAAAATAAAGCACACATTGCAGTCTGAGTGAAGCTGAGACAAAATTTCAAGTCAAGTCAAGTTTATTTATAGAGGGGGTGCTCGTTTGGTGGAGTGGTTAGCAACCAGGCACCCCATGTACTTGCTTCTGCCGGTCCAGGTTCAAATCCCGCCTGTGACCAGTTTGCAGAGTGTCTTCCCCTACTCTCTCACCCCCTTTCACAAGCCTATCCACTGTCTCTCTCCTATCAATAAAGGCAAAAAATACATTGAAAAAAAAAAAGTTTATTTATAGAGCACCTTCAAGAAGACAGCAGTCGATCAAAGTGCTGTACACCAAGTACATGGAAATAAATAAATATGACAATAAAAACAATAAAAATAGAAAAACATTGTAATAAAACAGTAAAGTATAAAAACTAAAGTGCCTGTGATTTGTATGAACTCACTGATGAAACGCCAGGGACAAGAAGTGGGCCTTTAAGGACGATTTAAAAATCTCCATGGACTGGGGGGCTCTTATGTGGATGGTGAGACTGTTCCATAGTCTAGGAGAAGCAAGTGCCCTGTCACCCCTCGACTTTAGTCTGGTTTTGGGGACCACCAGTAGCAGCTGGTCAGAAGACCTTAGGGCTCTGGTTGGGGAGTGTTAATGAAGGATTTCAGACAGGTAAAGAGGGGCAAGACCCTTGAAAGGCTTTAAAAGTGATTAAAAGAAGTTGAAAATCGATGCTAAAGCGGACTGGGAGCCAGTGAATGGTGTGATTTGATCGCGCTTCTTCTTGCCAGAGAGGAGTCAAGCAGCAGCAATCTGGATGAGCTGAAGGCAGTAAATGGATGACTTATCCATGCCAATGTATACAGAGTTACAGCAGTAAAATTAAGTCTGAGACAAAATGAGGATGTGAAATAAACCACGCTGCAGTCTGAGTCAAGCTGTGACAAAATGTGGTTGGTGCTGTCATTTACATTTTGACATGCCGGTAAGAGTAAAGACTCAGCACAGGAGACAGTGATCATTAGTCCCTTTGTGTGTTTATACAATTTGAAAGGTGTCTTGATAGTTCATGTGCACTGTTTAAGTGAACACAAAGATAAAAAGGATAAGTCCTCATTTTGATTACTAAAAACTCAACTTTCTTCAGTACAGCTCTGAGCCGCTGTTTTCATACATTTCCCGTTTTCCAAATAACAGATTAATCCTGCAGTCACCTTCATCACTTATTCTCCGTGTTGTAAGAACAGTCTTTGAACAATTAAGCTCAAAATGCAGTTTACTAGTGCAGTAGTTCTCAACCGTTGGGTTGATGCTCAAAAGTGGGTCTCAGCTGTTTTCAGTGGATGGTGTATACATCAAGTAAAAATGTGTCAAACATGTCTTCAGGCCCGAAGTGGACGAATATCCATCTACTTTATTACCTCCATCAAGGATGTTATGTTATTGCCAGTGTCTGTTTGTTTTTTTTTGTTTTTTTTTCTCTGTTAGCAACATAACTCAAAAAGTTAGGGACGGATTTTGATGAAACTTTCAGGAAATGTCCGGATAGGGACAAGGAACAAATGATGAGACTTTGGGAGTGATCCGCGAATCACTGTCTGGATCCACAAATTTTTTTTAAAGGGTTATTTAACATTGCAAGATTGGACAATTTTGGGCATTTGTGCATATTAGACTTGAGTCAGACTTAAGCCACACTCAAAGTATTTGACTTGACTGATTTTTGTCATTTCCAGCAGAACAATATTTTTTTCCCACAGGTTCTGCCCCATTGAATGCATCTATTAATGTCCAATCAGGGTTAAGAAGAATAAACAAAGATGGTTTGGATTACACAGTTACTTCCCTGAGCGCAAGACTGCAGGCGTGCGGGAACAACCTAGAAATGCAGAACCAGGCTACTGAGGATAATTTCATTTGCATTCACAAACTACGAAGTCATAAACAAAAAACGAATTGCCGTTTGCAAAACCTGCAGTGTGAGAATAACAGACGGAGAGGCGACGACATCGAACTTTGTTCGGCACCCGAAGCTGCACAAAGAAATGTAAGTTGGTCTGGTACCTGTTGTGAGATCCTTTTGGGTAACTTTAGCTTAGCATCTGTCATACGCAACAATAGTATGTGTTTGCTCGTAAACTCGCAGTGGCAAAAAACTGAGACTGACGTTAGCTGAAAATAATTGTAAAGTTAAGGCCCAGGGTGAACAAGTGTCCTGTTTGCCCATGACATGTCCTGTTTTCATGTCCTGCCCTGACTGTCCTGGTTGTTTTTTTATAAAGTGACGAAACTGTCCTGGTTTTTATTGTTTTTTTTTTTATTTGGTCAACGGTGCTTATGACTTGGACTTGAAAATTTTAAGCCTATGACTTCAGACTTGACTTGACATGTCTTGTCTTTACTTGAGACTTGACTTGGACTTGCAAGTCTTTACTTGAGACTTGACTCAATACTTGGGTTGAAAGACTTGCGACTTACAAAACAGTGACTTTCTCCCACCTCTGCTATTGTTATGAAAACTTAAGGCACCTCTGATATATGTCATAATGACATGTTAAAGTCAAATATTCGCCTTAAAGCAAAACCAGGTATTTCAATGTACTATTTGTATCTTATTGTCCTTTTTAGACAAAATGGAAATAATCCTGTACAAAAAGTAACTTTTACTCTGATTACATTCTAAACAAGTTTTATTCGAGTACATTTTTAGGCCAGTACTTTTCCTTGTCCTTAAGTAATTTTTCATCCAAGCAGTGGTACTTTTACTTGAGTAGAATATTTCATGACTCTCCACCTCTGCAATAACTGCATATTTTTGAGGCAGATTTGTAACTGAAAGACAACAGACACACACTTCCACAGGGTAACATAATGATAAAGTACAAGACTGAAGAAGTTACAGAACAAACTTCACCTTTCATTTCACTTTACTTAAAGTCACTGGGGTAGTTAATATTATGGAAATTCCCACCACCACAAAAGTATTAATAGTCCACTTTGACTATCATGAAGATGACCTGGCTTTCAACTTCATCAGCTGAAGGGAAGTCGGCCATTTCATGTGTTGTACTTCAGCTTAAATTCAATTAGTGGAGTATTTTACAGAATTTATACAGTGGAACCTTGTAAACTTCTCCTTTGGCATAGACTTCAGAGGTAAGACTTATACTAATATTATGGTTTGGGTTTTAGGTTCAAACTAATTTACTTTTTATTCACAATCAAAGTATGAGAAATAAACATAAAAGGGTGTTGAGAATATAGGGATTACATCAGGTGTGTTATCAATTCACATGTGATGATTCTTTATTTCATTTGAACAAATTTGAGCTTTTGTTCCCTGTCTTACTTGGTTCTAACATTATTTTTAATGGTAAAAAAAGTCTACTTTTTTGTGTGGAAAAACAGGGTATGACGGTAATGGAAGAGCTGTTGGTAAGGATGTTGGCAGGCATCACGATAATGAGTGTGTTGTTTCTCGGGGGTGAGTATACAAGTCTCCTTTTTTCTTTCTATAGTGTGCCATTTTAAGTTGGTGTTTGAAAAGTCACTCAAAGCATTTAATAAAGAATAAATATTAAGAAAACAGAGCCACAAGCTAAAAAAACATTAACAACCCAACACAAAATACTGAATTACAATTAATTTTCTACTGTTCAAAGTACATAACAAGTACCTACCTTAGCCCCACAACACAAAACAGAACAAGAATTGTGTTTCATAATTCCTTACTTATTCTTAATATACTGACATAAACTCTCTTTTTTTCATGTGTAAAATGTGATTAGATCTGATTAGATTTTTGGGGTTTTCTCTCAAGATGTAGCCTTCAATCAGTGTGAATCAAAGTCTCATTTCATCTTTAATATCTCTGTTTGTTCTGGGGCTGGTGCAGCAGGAGGTGCTTGTGCATCATTGTAAGAAAGCTGTCAGTCAACCTTTTTGTGAGGATTTACATGTTCTCCCTGTGCATCCTTGGGTTTTTGCCAGCTCACTTGGTTTCCTCCCCAAGAGACAAACAGCCTAGTGAGAAATTGTTTTCTTAAACTATTTATGAATATTGCTTGGAAAGATTTTATTACAAGCATCACATATGACACATGCTATTTTGTTCAACTGACGCATGCAGTCCTGAGTGCACCCAGTTAGAAGATCACTTTTGCATTAGCTATCAAGGTTGCACAGTAGGTTAGTCGATCACCTTCAGTAGATCACACTCACAGTGTGATTACAAGTCTGATTTGTATCAATCATGACACCTTAAAATAATTTTATTAAAGCTGCAGTATACAATTTATTTATTTTTATCACTGGCCCAAAAATATAATTACCTGTCACAGTTTGATTATAGAAACCACATGAGAGAGATCAGTAGACAAGGTCCTAGAAAATCTAGCAAGGGACAGATACAGTGCTCTTTACTAAGGTATATGTGCTTGTTAAATCTAAATAAGCACTGGCTGTTTAGATTGTACAGGTAGTGCTAATTTTATAAAAAAGATATGACGCTATTGGCTGCAATACATTACAATTACATAAGGGTATAACAGCTAAAGACACACAAACACAGTGGATTGACTGGTGCACAAAGGAGATGATGTAGTTTTAGCATAGCCACACAAGGGATGGGGGAGTAAAACTGCTTCCACTGCAGTCAAACATAATCTAGATATAAAGTTCAGTACCTGCTACATCAACTGGAACATCAATGTTTCCCTCTGTCATTATCATGAAGTAAAAGTCTTTTAGAAAGTGGTGAAGATAGTACTGACAATGTTATAACACAGTCCCTCTATAATATATCATATGTCCATTTTAAGTATGAATCTACTTTTCAGGTGCAACGGACTGTCCCTATGTTTCACATCTCTCCATAACAACACCACGGAACATGGAAGCACTGAGTGGATCTTGTTTACTGATCCCATGTGACTTCAAGCCTTACAACGAGGAGGCCTTCTACAGAACAGGACAAATATTTGGAGCTTGGATGAAAAGTTTTCCAGTATTTGGAAGCATCTCTCAGAACGTGATTTTCAACAGCAGTGGGACAATCAGAACCTATCCAATGAATATTACTGGAAACCTCAGTCAGAAACAGTGCACCACTGTGTTCTCAGATATGACCTCAACATATACAGACAAGTACTACTTCAGAATTGACGGCCCAGCATATATGGCAACAGCTGGTTGTGATCCTCTGCAAATTACAGTCAAAGGTAGGACAGCGTTTTTGCTCTTACTCTTTTTTTAAAATTAACTTTCCTCAAGCAGTGGCTGTGATTGTTGTGTCATATGTATACAAACTGATATTTCCTGACTTGAATTCAGATTCCCCACCTGCCCCCAGCTTGGTAATCCCACATGATCTAAAGGAGAAGGAGACCATCACTATAACCTGCTCAGCTTTCACTCCCTGTCCACACTCTCCTCCAAAGCTCACCTGGACTCTCAAAGATGCCTCCAAAAACATAGAGATAAACACAAATGGAACATTTTCAACCCAAATGCAGGAGAGCATCACTCTGACAGACAAACATGATGGATACAACATCACCTGTTCTGCCACATATCCAGTGAATGAAGGGAAAGACTCCAAGACAGCAGAGGAGACAAAGACTCTCAGTGTTTCATGTGAGACAACTACAGTTTTATATTGGATCAACTTTGCACATGAGTTTTGGTGTAGGCTGTTTTTAGTGAAAGTTGTTAATCTTGTTTTTTTCCCAGATGCTCCTAAAAGCACATCGGCATCCATCAGTCCATCTGATGAGGTCCCAGCTGGTGTTTATGTGAATCTGACGTGTTCCAGCAAAGCCAAGCCTCCTGTCAGCAGCTTCACCTGGTTCAAGCTCAGCAAAGACAAACCCATGAACGTATCTGAAGGAGAGGTTTACAGCTTTAATGCCACAGAGGGAGGAGTTTACTACTGTGTGGCCAAAAATGCTCTTGGAGAAGAAAGATCACCACAGATTCAACTTTACATTGAAGGTAAATATAGTAAACAGCAATCCCAAAGGATTTAACTGAAATTGATAGGTAAACACAAGACTACTGTCTGTTATGTTGCTCCAGTTTATATTGCATGAACATGTGTTTCTTTGATAAGTCACAACCCAGATGTTTTCAGTGGCTTGTAAACATGTGCCTTTAAATAAAATAGCAAAGAGTCCATTATGCTAAGTAGCCCAAAGTGGACATATATTGATATACTTCAGTTACTTTGTTTAACTTCCTTATCCACCTGATTGGGCATTGTGTGCCTTTACTCATAATATCAAATCTGTGCTTGGGGAAATATAATTTAAATTTGTGTCAAAAGTTAAGACAAGGATGACAGAGGTTCTGAGACAACTGTCTGAAGATGAATGGAAACAGTTCATGTTTAATAAAACTGTATTACAGCATTCGTTGTGCTGTTATCACCCATAACCTGTTCAAGAAAAACTACGGACATATTTAATTCAGTAAGGGGAAATTAAAATGACAGTCAAACAATACTTACAGGAAGGTGTTTTAAATGTTTGATGAAAAACTGGAAGGTAGTGTATGGAAATAGTTATGAAAATTATTGGAAAATAGAAATAATTAACAGTAAATCTAATAATGGAAATTGATTTCACGGGAAAAGTGAAAGCAAGAATTGATGGGATATTATAAAAGTAAAATAAGCCTAAGACATTACTACAAAATATGAGCTTTACAACTGCTCCAGGTTGCCTTTTTGAATAGTGCAAAATGAGTTTGATGTATTGTCCAATAACATGTTTCATAAATGCATCCTATGTATCTTGTGTAATTTGTTGAGAATTTCTTGACAGATAAGCAACAGCCATAATTCACATTAATCTTACAGTGTTACTCATTTTCATGTTCCTTTAGGAGAAAAAAGCTTCTCTCTGTGGTGGGCAGTCATAGGAGGATTGCTTGGCATTACAGGCCTCATTTGTTTGGTCATTTTAATTTGGTAAGTACCTGGACTTAATTTAATATTTAACATTTATTTTGGGGATAAACCCTTAGGATAAATCATCTTGTTGTCATGGTGTTTTTTTTACACAAGCATAAGGGAAGAAAAACATTACAAGACTATGACACTATTACAAATAACCATATAACAAAATAACAATCAAGCATGCATAGAAAGCTCCCACATCCTGACCACTTCTTCGCCCAGCCTACCTCTAAGTATAAATATACACAAGAAGTGTACTGGGTCAACAAGTTTAGTCTGTTGCTGGATGTTATTGTACCATTTACTTTTGTTTACATACCCAGAAACAAAAATCAACTAAATAATTGGAATTGGTAGGGAAAGTGCATGGCTTTGTTTGTTCTTTGTAATCACTGATATGTGTTTAATGTAGTTTTTGCCTCATAGACATCGTGACTCCAATCAAATCTATAGTATGGTAAGGGCAGATGCCACCTAATAGAAAACAAAAGATAAAGAGGAAGAATTAGCTTGGCTATGTGTAGCATACTACAAGATACTAGCCATTAGGCAGTCATACTTAATACTACAAAATACACTGGACAGGAGAGGTGTGGACTGGAGTCTCGTTACTTCAACTTGAGTCACAATTTCGAGGACTTTTGACTTGACCACATCCCAATTTGACTCAATCAATCAATCAAACTTTATTTATATAGCACTTTTCATACAAAAAATGTAGCCCAAAGTGCTTTACAAACAGATGAATTAAAGTGAAGGATACATGACCCAAACCCACTCCACCCAGCCCTTGAACCCACCCACACTGCAATCCAAACACAGTGTTGATTAAAAACATCATGAAAAAAAGAACAGTAATAAAGTATACAGCTGTACCCAGTATGTACTGAGGAAACTTGACTCAACTTGAACGCCAGTGACTCTTGACTTGACTTGGACTTTGGCCTTATGACTCGAAAGTACATGATGTTTTACAGTGCATATTAAATTAATGCCCGGGACAGTTTCCTGACTCTCCTTCAACCTGACATCTATACTGTTTACACTGCACAAGCCATCCACTCTGATAAACTTGACTTGAGATAGGTATAAAGTTAACATTTAAAAGTTTAGATTGGAAACATAGTGAGGAAGATAAATGTGTGGGTGATCTCCCAGGGCTCTGACTATTATTTAATGTCTTGAAAAAAAATCCTCAAGTCTCTTTGCACATAAAAATATGTTTTTGTCCATCTGAGGTTCAAATTGACACATTTTTTCATTAAACAACTTAAAGTGCTTGATCTTTTTGGAGATTTGGGTCATGATGACTGTTAAGATGGTGAGTGTTTCTCATGATAGAGCTGTAAGAGCCATCCCTTCTGTGTATGTTTTACCTAAAAAGTGCAAAGTGTCAATGCTTTCTTCCATTTCTCAAATTAACTGAAGCTAAAACCTGTTATACATTTACAGCAAGATGACATAGTCCCCAGAAATGAAGTTGTTTGACAAATTTGCCATCATACTGTAAATCAGTGATCATCCACTGGTGTCCTTAAGGCCACATTAGGCCCTCCACAGCCTCCTACCCGCCCCAGAACATTAACAAGCTCAAAAAATGTGAAGGGGGGAGTTACTTGTAGCTTGAAAAGTATATTATTCATTGGTTCGCTATAGCTGTAAATGCAGCCTCTGAAAGTATAGCATCTATTTTACAGAAATCCAGCTGTCAGCCAATATTAGCCATAATCTAGGAAAACAAACATATTTCAGTCAAACCCAGTGACAACATGACAGACCAGAGAGAAGTAGCCAAGATAGACTTGAAAAAGACTCAAAAGGAATAAAAACTCCAGCTGTAGGACTTAGGACTTGACTTGAGACTTGTTGGTCTAAACTTGAAATGCACTTGTGACTTGCATAACGATGACTTGGTCCCACCTCTGCTGTACAGTATGCATACTGTTATCATAACAAGTATGTAGGCAGATTCAAAGACAATGTTTTGTCTCTCATTCCTTTTCAAGATTTTTTTTAATATGACACTTGCTTTCTATGCGTTATTTTATTATCTGTTACTTTTTCCATTTTCTGTTGCTATTCTTTTCCAAGAGAAAGATAGTACATTATTTGATATCAAATAATAATTTTGTAAGAGAGCCCAAATAGCTTTTTGGATAAAGACTGTGCTTCTTTGCAACGGCAGCAGTTCAATTCCTGGCTGCTAAATCTCTATCATGAGGGCAAAATGCCAACAAAAGTCTTTAGAAATGATGATGATGAGAAAAAATCTGAAAGTGAATGCTGAGAAAAAAAATGACACCACACATATTTGTTTGAATTTCAAATCCAGGAGTTTAAACCTGCACATTTTATTTTGTGAATTATATTTGTAGACCCAATGAAGTCTGGTAGAGAAGTAACACAACCTCCTTTCCGCCCACTGATCAAATACTCATTTGTCATTGATTTCTACTGTCTAAATTTATGAGTATAAAAATAAAATTTTAATGTCCCAATAGACAGATCAATATTTGATTGATACATTTTTTTCCATTGCACATAAATCAAAACTTTGTACCCTTTTGGTTGTTAGTGATTCATTTTATCTTTTAGGTGGGGCAAGTCAAAACATACAGCTTTCCAAGAGACACAGGTAAGAACATAATGTTCAAATGTCTGCTGTTCCTTTCTTTCAGCACGTTTTTTCTCATGAGAACTTTTTTTTATCCTGCATAGGTTCCTTAATAGCAGATCAACAGGAAATGAGATAAAAACTTGTGAATACATGTAGCTTCCGTTCTTTCGCCAACACACACAACAGTTCAGTTTCCAAGTCTTGGCAAAACAAATTTATTTTTGTAAACTGTGTCTGAATATGAAAATACTGTATATTTAAAAAAAATTTTTTGGAGAGCTGTTGGATCTGAGTGAGGGGCAGAGTAAGGCTCAGGACTTGTGATTTTTGTCTGTTTTTGACAGGGTTTAACAGCTGGAGGGCAGACTGCAGATGAACCAGAGCAGAGAGAGAAGACATACATTATGGAGAGACTGAGATTATTTGAGACCTGATCCATCCTCTGACTCAGCACAGAACATGAACGTGCAGCAGGAAACAGTGTATGCACAAGTCAGAGTGTCCAAAGCAGAGAAGAGTTTCTCACAGACTGCTGATACAGAAGGTCTCTAAGCTCAAGTGAAAAATCAACTCATTTATCTTTTTTTTTTTTTTTTTTAAACAAATAGATTTTCTGTGCTTTAACAGAAAACTAATTCTTGGCTATACCTGTGGTCTTTTAAACTAGATCTTAATCTTGACGTTTTCTTTGTCTTGTGTGTGCTTAAAATGTCACTGATATCAGTCCTCTTCATTCATCTCTTCATAAGCACGATTGTTGTTTATGATAAAATAGAACAACCTCTATCCATGGTTGTTCTTACCTCCACCAAGGAGGTTATGTTTCAGAAAGCATTTGTTTTTTTGTCTGTCTGTCTTTCTGTCCATTCCAGATCAAGATAACCCAAAATTTTTTTACCATATCTGAATCTAGATGCTGATCCAGGAATGTTTTTTTAAAGAGGACATATCATGCTTGTTTCTCCTTTTCACTATGCCAGACTAGGATGCCTGTAAAGCATTTCTGCCCTCAGTACAAGTCATTTAGTTCCTTCATTGCCCCACAATAGCGTTCTCAACATCCTCATTTTAGGCCATTATGAAGCCCTCGTTGAAACACTCGGATCTGAGGATGACCTAAAGTTACCTTGCAACGTCACAGCCCTTTGTGCTCTGATTGGTCAGTTCTATCGGGGGCTGAGCCAGCCTGTCCTTCTTCTTCTACTGTATTTTCCGGCAGGCTCAATGCAGCGACCGCGTATTGAGTCCCCCTACAGGCCAGAGCTGGTAATGAGTGAGTGTGAGCTAGGGAGCTATATACTGCTGCTGGATGTGTTCCTCGGTGACGGTTTTGTGGCTAACGGACATCACAGAGGAGGAAGTGTTTTATCAGATTACTCCAATAAAAAAAAAGGTACCTCGTGATGTCACGACGTTTGAAATCGTCGCGGACATCTCGCAATGACCTATTTTCAGAGGAATCAAATCTGGTTCTAGGATATCAGAAAAAATACAATATCTCATTTTTTGAAAATTAAAGGGGTGTAAGGTCTTGTTTTCAAATTGTTTATAGAATGAAGAACAATCATGCTACTCACCCAGAAGCTTTCCTGATGCAAGCGGTGCCGGAGATATTTGCAGATGTATGGGAAAATTTTAGCCAAGTAGGGCCATGCAATGCTAAGTTAACATCAGTTAGCGCCGCGGTTCTTATACATCAAAAATTGTATTCATGTTTTTCACAATATTTGATCCAGTATGCTGGTACTGGCAAAATGGACCTCCACTACCCTCGAGTTATATCTATCTATACTTCTGGGACTGTTGGAAAACTGAACTCATAACAGTGTTTTCTCTGCTAGATATACCGATATGTGTTGAACACAGTAGAATTGACCCTCAGGAAGACTTTCAATGACGATTTCAGCTTGCTCAATGTCAGCTAGTGTGTGCTGATGTGTGAATGTTTCTTAATGTTGAGTAATAAACAGTTTTTATGGAATGAAGAAATGTTGTGGCAGAGGTTTGTGCTAGGAGTGCTTCAGTTAATACCACCAGTATAACAACCTTTTACAACTGCAGAGACCCCCTTTGACGAATAGATATGGGATAGAATGGAATCATGCGCAAATATACCAGTCTTCGTCAGTTCATGTGGTATAAGGACATGTTATTTTATGGCGGGCGCTAAAATTTGTTATCATAAAATTTGAATTGTAGTTCCTCCTTTTGCTATCCTCTCTTGCCACTACACTCCAAACACAGCTTTGATAGTTTTAGCTAACATGCCTACAGGCTACCATTATATGGGTATCCGGTGCTGTTGTTCTTCATTCTATAAACAATGTAAAAGCTGCAGGAACCGAACTTTTCCTTTAAGGGGGTGTAAGGTCTTGTTTTCAAATTTATTATATGATATGTAAGTATTAAATCATGCATCAGCATGATATGTCTCCTTTAAAGCTGCATTCACAAACAGATTTGTTGGCCAACTTTTGCAGATGTATGGGAAAATTTTAAGCCAAGTCAGGCCATGCAATGCTAAGTTAACATCAGTTGAGCAATGTCGCAGTTCTTGAGTACATCAAAAAATTGTATTCATGTTTTGAAATTTCCAATATTTGATCCAGTATGCTGGTACTGGCAAAAATGGACCTCCACTACCCTCAGTTATATCTATCTATACTTCTGGGACTGTTGGAAAATGCTGTACTCCTCCATAACAGTGTTTTCTCTGCTTTAGATATACCGATATGTGTTGAACACAGTAGAATTGACCCCAGGAAGGAACTTTCAATGATTTCTCCAGCTTGCTCAATGTCAGCTAGTGTGTGCTGATGTGTGAATGTTTCTTAATGTTGAGTAATAGAGCAGTTTTCCACATTTTCAGTAACAACTTGACTAAGAAATGTTTTGGCAGAGGTTTGTGCTAGGAGTGCTTCTAGTTAATACCACCATCATAACAACCTTTACAACCACAGGAGGACCCCCTTGACAGTGAGATTCTACTTCCTAATGGGCTATCTTCTAATAAATACCAGTTCAATCCAGTGATGTATGGTAAGGACATGTTTATGGTCCGGGCAGCCTTAACTTTACTGTTATCATAAAATTTGAATTGTAGTTCCTCCTTTTTGCTATCCTCTCTCTTCCTTGCCACTCACACTCCAAACACAGCTTTGGATGGTTGTTCAACAGGAGTCAAGATTTCATGACCACCTGACATAAGTGTTTTTTTTCTTACTGTTGTAACTTCTGCTAAATCTTATTACGTGCTGTACTCATGATGGCTTCATGCTGGTTCTTGATTAATAAAATAATACAGATAAAAAAGATTATGGCTTTGACCTACTCTTTAGAAATAGGGCAGTACATAAAATATCTTATGTTTTGTTGCAGCACAAATAAAGATTGGGTGTTTTATTGATTGGTTAGAATATGCAACGATATAATGAGTCACAGGAAGTTAGAATCGGGGTAGAACAGGAACTTGCCTTTTGTAACCTTAAATTTTTCTGTCAGGAAATAAAAAGCAGCTGTAGATAAAAAGTGACTAGGACAGTAGGAGGGAAGGTGCTTTGAACTAAAGTGCTTTATTACTAAAATGACCTACAACATGTAAGGACTTAACCCAGATTTCAGGAGGGACGGGTCCTCCACCTGTGTCAGCATGGAAGCGCACCCTTGAGGCAGAAAACAGGCAGGTAGGAGACTAGGTCAAAGAAATCTAATTTAGTAACCAAATTTGGTGCAAAATAACCATCAATTGCTAACAAAACAGTCATTTGACTTCAAACATGTGGCTGCCACCAACCCACTCAACAAAACTGCTACCTGGAATGATAAAAAAGTAAGAACACATTTGGGTGAGGTGCACTGCTTTAACCCTCAAGGGCATGAAGTTCACCAGATCTTCACAGGTTGCCACTGGTATCCTCTTCCACTCCCCCATGACGGCACTCCGGAGCTGGTGGATGTCACAGACATTGCGCCCCTCCCTCCCCTTCCATTGGAGGACACCACACAGATGCTAAACTGGGTTCAGATTTGGAGATATGCTTGGCCAGTCAATCATCTTTACCCTCAGCTTTTTTTTGCAACGCAGTGGTTGTCTTTGGGATGTGTTTTAGGGTCATTATGATGTTGGATTCTGCCTTGTAGGGCTGTAAAGTCCTAGTCGACTGGTCGACTAATTGGTCGATGCGTGCTCAGTCGACCAAAATTCTGATTGGTCGACCAAATGTGTCAATTAATTTTTTTCCCCTGCAGTTCATTTCATCAGGAGAAACGTGTCAAGTGAAATGGGGGTATTTTCTGAGCACCCCAATCATGTCTCAGAACACCATTTTAATGTATTTATCATTCATTTCAATATTTTTATTTAAGAACATTTCAATATTCAAGTCTAATAATCATTTATTCGTTTTATAACTGCACACGCACCTGCCCGCTGCAACAGCAGCATCCCTCACCCAGTTCACGCTGGATTTTATGCCTCATATAAACATCCAAATGCAAAAACGACATCACAGAATAAATTGACAATTTTATTTCTGAGGGTATGAGGCCCATTGGTGTCGTGGAAGGCCAAGAAAACATTGAAACCTGGATATTCAGTGCCAGCGCGCCAGACAATTACGCATGCACTGACGTCAAAATACGAGGGAGTAAAAAAATAGAAAGCTTCCGAGTTCATAGATAAAGATAACAGATGTGTGCGTCTCTTTGAATAGAGTCCTATATCAAAGCGACTGCCCATTTCTTTGATTACAGCCCTACTGCCTTGTCACCCAGTTTCCAAAGTACATACTGGCATTCGTGGTTCCCTCAGTGAAGTGTAGCTCCCCAGTGCCAGCAGCATTCATGCAGCCCCTGACCATAACACTCCTACCCTCATGCTTCACTGTAGGCAACACACACTTGTCTTTGTGCTCCTCACTTGGTTGCCACCTCTTGGTCCAATTAGACCAAAGGACATGGCACTACTAATCCATGCCCTTGGTCTATATGACTTCAGTAAACTGTTTGTGAACTTTCTGCAACATTATCTTTAGAAGAGCCTCCTTCTGGGGTGACAGCCATGCAGTCTAATTTGATACAGTGTGCTGCGTATGATCTGAGCACTTACAGGCTGATCTCCCACCCCTTCAACCTCTGCAGCAATGATGCTGAGCTGGTGCACTCAACTTCTTTAGAACATGGCGAGGCCTGTTCTGAGTGGAACCTGTCCTGTCACAACTCGAGAACACACCTCCATGACGACCACTGCCTTGCTAAAGAAGCTGAGGGTGAAGGTGATGGACTGGCTAAGCATGTCTCCAGACCTATTGAACATCTGTGGGGTGTCCTCAAACAGTGGAGGAGTGCACGGTCGCCATCATCCACCAGCTCCATGATGTTGTCATGGGGGATGGTAACAGATTCCAGTGGCAACTTGTGAAGCTCTGGTGAATTCTATGCCCAAGAGGGCTAATGCAGAGCTGAAAATAATGGTGGCCACACAAAAAATACAGACAATTTGGGCCCAAAATGGACACTTTCACTTCAGAGTGTACTTACTTTTGTTACCAGCAGTTTAGACATTAATGGCTGTGTGTTGAGTTATTTTGAGGGAGCATTAAATTTCCACTGCTATCCAAGCTGTACACTCACTACTTTAGATTGTTTCTAAGTGTCATTTCTTTAGTGTTGTCCAATGAAAAGTTAAAGTAAAATATTTGCAAAAATGTGGAGGGTGTACTCACTTTTGTGAGATACTGCATTTCCACAGTGTGAACCTGTCAGCCAAACAGAGCAGCCTGGGCCCACGTGGGGAAGGGAGACATAAATGGGTAGGAGCTTCAGGGGTACTCAGTATATAATAAATAAATGTCCCTTGTTATCAGATGTTCTAAGGCAAAAAGGATATGCTACAAGACTGGGGGTTTATCTGATTGTTTATTCGGCCGGTTCAGAGGTAGTCTGACAGAGAGCAATAGGTAACCACCGCTTGCATAGACATTCATGTCACATGTATGGCAACAAAACATGAAGACATCAACATCACGTCTATATGAACTTCCATTCCAAAGATGGTCAGCTGTGAGACTTCTCAATTCAGGCTTTCTATTTCTGGCGAGCTGCCAGACTTACAGTCTCCTTGCTCACAGACACATTCATTTCTCTTTACATAGTTGACGACACAGAGAAAACTTCACGATTCAAAATCATCCTTACATCCCTGAAGTAAGACAAATAATGGACTCTTTAAGCATTCCTTTTAAATCAACACTTTTCCGGTGAATATTCACTCAATCGTTTATTTGAGATAATTTTGTTCACTGATATTTAGTGTTGAGGAAAAAAACATGGCCAGGTCATTGTCAGGTCATCAGATCTATAACAAAAACTTGGAATTTGAATAGTGAAAAAGGAGGCTAAAATTCTAAATTTAAAACTAAAACTCGCTCTTTTCTGGTTTATGCATGTCAAAAACACTGTGTAACCAATTTTAATATTAATTTAGAAGTGCTTACAAAGTTACTGTATAATGTTTTCAGTTCATATGGCAGCCATTTACAAGGTGTAGGGGCAAAAAAGAAAAGGTTTGGACCCTAGAGGTGTGGACAGGGCCAACTGGGGTCAGACAACTCAAGCTTCAAGCAGCAGCATGGCTACAAGTTGTCAGAAGCTCATTGCAGACTGTGATTCCACAAAAGCACTGAAACTCAGTTTCACTACAGTGACATCTTTTTTTCACATATCACAGTGGAAACACTGAAATGCATGTTACAGAGTTGTGATTCCACTTTGCTTCACTGCATTGCGGATGCATGACAGTCATGGCATGTTTCCTCTGGGTGCTCCCTATGCAAACATACACTTTGGTAAAAGTAAAAATATTCGTGTATGTAATCTAAAAGTAATTAACAAAAAATAAATGAATGAATGAATTAACATGCTGTACAGGCATTCCTGAAACATAACACATCAAATTTAGCTACAGACAGACAGACAGACAGACAGAAAGGATTTTCTGCAGGACGTTTGTGCAGACATTAAACAAACAGGGCTATGACTAAATCATGAAACAAAACTGTCACTTTTAATAAGTCTTCGGTAAATAGGTTAAAATAAAACAATCCAAATCATTTTGAAGGCTGATAATATAAAACTCTCTGCTGTCTCACACAGTTTAATTCACTTTGTACATCTTAGGTTCACAGTGAATTTCTGACTGATTATTTCGGTAATATCACAGTATGTGGTAAACAGTAACAAAATGTTAACTAGAACAATTTGTGTTTTCAAAGTTACCTTGATAAAAAAAACTGAATAATTACAGATTAACATCACAGTACTTTGTGATTCACAGTTATATGAAAGTACTTTAAAGTTTTTTGCTGCTTTTTAACAGTATTTTACTGTTATTTTCAAATTACCCATAACATAATATTATTGTTGAATTACAGATACATGTCAGAAAATTAGTTTTGTGTTTTAAAATTAATACAGAGTACTGTGATCATACAACACTCTTAACTTTACAGTAATCTGAACAAACATGACTGTAAAATCCAATTTTTAAAAATTTAAAATTTCAGTTTGATGATGTCGGTGCGCAAAATATTCATTTGTCACTAATGTATAATCTCTGAAACTCTGTAGTGTGTAAGTTCCTGTTAAAGTACAGTTTGCATACTGCAATTAAAAAAGCTATTTAACTTTCTTTTACCCATTATGCACCACAAAAGCCTGATTACAATAATTGACAGTTAAAATTTCCTGTTAAAACCTGTGTGAGTTTTGATCTGTATTCAGAAGTACAGCATGATGTTCAAACATTTGTAATTACCTAAAGATTTTTCTAAGGACTGGCATAATAAATTAGCTCAAGCCTGAAATGTTGTACTGTGCAGTAATCTTCCCTTGCTTCATACTGTCCCAATAAAAACAAATATCAAATAAGTTAAAATAAAAAGATTAGTTTAAGTGAAAGTGGAAGAGAAAAACTGACAACTGTGGAATTTTTCTTCATCAGAAACAGTCCAGTGGTTGTGAATATTTTTGGCTGCACTGTTTTGTAACTGAATCAACAGACACACACGTCCACAGAGTAACACAGTGATGAAATACAAAATTGAAGAAGTTACCGAATAAACTTCTATATTTATTTCACTTTACTGAAAGCCACTTGGGTAGTTAATATTAGGTAAATGTCCACCACCACAAAAGGATTAACAGTCCACTTTGAAACACAGGAAGTTGACGTGGTTGTAAACTGCATCAGCTGAAGGGAAGTTGGTCATTTCATGTGTTGTACTTCAGCTTAAAATCATTCAGTGGAATATTTTACAGTATTTACACAGTGGAACTCAACTGCAGACTTCTCCTTCCGAGTAGATGCCAGAGGTAAGACTTTTACTAAAATTATGGTTTGGATTTTAGGTTAAAACTTATTCACTTTTATAGTTTTTATTCACAATCAAATTATGAGAAACAAACATAAAAGGGGAGCATTGTTTCAGCAGAACTGAGAATATAAGGTTCACATCAGGCTTACATCATGTGTATTATTAATTCATATGTGATGAATCTTTAATTCATTTGCACATTTAAATATGAGCTTTTGTTTCCTATCTAACTTAGCTCTGACATTTCTTTAATTGTGAAAAAGTCTAACTGCATTTTTTTTTGTTTGTACATATAAACAGAGCATGAAGGTCACTGAAGAACTGTTGGTAAAGATGTTGGCAGGCATCACCATACTGAGTGTGTTTTTTCTCAGGGGTGAGTATTTTAAGTCTCCTTTTTTCTCTCTGAGGTGTTCCATTTTTAAGTTGGTGATTACTTTTATTCAGTTTGTCAAAAAAAGCAGCAAATGTTTGATAAGTCAACAATTCTTACATTTAATAAAGACCAAAACTTAATAAAACACAGCTGCAGGCTAAAATAAACAAAAACAGTCCACTACCAGACACTTCTTTTACCATTCAGAGTAGATAGATATTTGCCTTAGCCCCACAACACAAAGCAGAACAGTAACTGTATTTTCATATTACCTTATTTCTTAACATACTGACATAACCTTTATTTTTATAATTATTTGTGAAATGTGATTAGATTAGATATTTGGGGGTTTTCTCTTAAGATGTAACCTTCAATCAGTGTGAATAAAAGTCTAATTTCATCTTTAATATCTCTGTTGTTGTGAGGCTGCTTGGTGGTGCAGCAGGTAGTGCTTGTGTCTTACTGTAAGAAGCTGTCAGTTGACCTGCTGGTTGGTTGGTCTTTTTGTGTTGAGTTTGTTCTCCCTGTGCATCCTTGGGCTCGCTAATTAACTTGGTTTCTTCCCCCACACACAAACAGCTTTGTGGGACTTTTTTTTAAATACTTTCTGAATACTGGTTGGAAATATATCACAAAATTTACTTATTTATTTAGATAAAAATATTAGTAAAACTGACAATTCAAACTATGAGATGGATGGATTGTTCATTCAGTTTTTACAAACTGGTCGTATGGCTCTTTTTTCAAACAAAATGTGAGCAAGTGTTTATTGTACATGCACTCCCCACCCTGTGGGTGAAACATGGAACAGTTATTAAGAACCATAAAAGCTACAGTGTTTTATTGCCTAACCAGACCTTTACTTTGTGTAAAGTTGTACTTGTTTATAATGTTCCCTCTTTATGTGATCATATGTGATTTTAAAGTCAGATTTGTATTAATCATGAAATTTAAAGGTAATTTTAAGAAAGCTGTCGGGGTGTAACCAGTTCCATGACAATATGATACTATATTGATTATTTGGACAACAGTACAATATTTGCCAATATCATAAAGTCTATTTCAAGTCCATTTCAATTTCGATTCAATTGGATCAGGGGCCTTAGATCAATTAAAGACGATTTTATATAGTCATTGAACACAATCAGCTACACTTTATCTAAAGGAATAGGTGAAATTTTATTATGTGAAATAATGTGCTGACCTTTGGGTATGATAGTTTAAAAAGCACATAACCATCTGTATGAAAGAACATAGATAGATAGATAGATAGATAGATAGATAGATAGATAGATAGATAGATAGATAGATAGATAGAACTCTTCAGTCTAAAAAAAATGATATTCTCTATGGCAATATTTTAATTCTATAGTGCCAGATATTTATTTCAACAATAAAGAAAATACAGGCTATCTAGGTGTGTATAGCAATGACACATTGTGATTTCCTTTTTGAATTCGTTTTTATACCAATATAGACTCAATATTCAATACAGTATATAATACAGACAATATAAATGTACACAGCAAGAGGAGCAGTCACACATTTAAGCTGAAATGATAGCACAAAAAAATCCTGGGGGCTTCTTTTTATTTTGGTTTTAAATATACAATATTAATTAACTTGGATGATTGTATCACTGTTCTATTATTCTACTATTCTGTCAATATTCAAATAAATTCAACAGTTAAAGGAATTCTAGTTTTAAAACAAAACTGACTCCCCTCCTTGATTGCCCATAAATTAAAAACATAGACAAAAATAGATGTGTGATACACACAGGCAGACAACAGCAGTATCACTGGTCTGGTTTCTAGCATACATTCCCAGGCGAAATTTAAGATAATTTCTGAATGGTAAAGTATAAAAATGGACATCATTAAAAGAAAAATAGATAGTAAAGGGAAAACAGGATTGATGTTAACAGTACTTTCAAGTTTTAAAGCCAATACCCTGCAATGGCTAACCTGGAAGTAAGCAGGAAGTTGAGTGACATCAGTGTGAATATGGTCTATTTGGCAGAAACTATGTCATGGATATCTGGTCAGAATTTCAACATTAAAAGAGTATATTGAAGATAACGGTGTTGATCAATGTCTTGAGTTACATCGATTTGATTGGTTCATTTCTTAACCAGTCGATGTATCAATCCAGACTGATGGATCATTACACCCCTAGAAAGCTGCAGGATGAAATTATTTTTTGTATCACTGGCCCAACTGTCAAAATCTTATGATAGAAGCCACGTGAGAGAACAATACACACCTGTTCCCCCTATGTGGTCTGTATTCAGCCCCTAGAAAATCTAGTAAGGGACAGACACTTTTTTGCCAATCAGAAACAGTGCTCTCTAAGTGCTTATTAAATCTAAATAAGCTTTGGCTGTTGTTTAGACTGCACAGGTAGTATTAATTTTACAAAGGGATATGATGTCTGTTATGTTATATTATAGAAAGAATGTGTTATGAGTGTCCATGTTGAATATGAATCTGCTTTCAGGTGCAACAGAGTGTACCTTTGATTCAGATCTCTCCATAACAACACCACGGAACATGGAAGCACTGAGTGGATCTTGTTTACAGATCCCATGTACCTTTACACCTAAAAAGGCCTTTGACAGAACAGGAAAAATGTTTGGAGTTTGGATTAAAGGTTTTCCATTTCCAAACCCAGGTGTTGTGAGCATTGTGATTTTCAACAGCAGTGGGACAATCAGAACCTATCCAATGAATATTACTGGAAACCTCAGTCAGAAACAGTGCACCACAGTGTTCTCAGATATGACCTCAACATATACAGACACATACTACTTCAGAATTGACGGCCCAATAATTCCAGTAACAGCTGCTTGTGATCCTCTGCAAATTACAGTCAAAGGTAGGACAGCGTTTTTGCTCTTAATCATTTTTAAATGAACTTTCCTCAAGCAGTGGCTGTGATTGTTGTGTCATATGTATATAAACTGATATTTCCTGACTTGAATTCAGATTCCCCACCAGCCCCAAGCTTGGTGATCCCACGTGATCTAAAGGAGAAGGAGACCATCACTATAACCTGCTCAGCTTTCACTCCCTGTCCACACTCTCCTCCAAAGCTCACCTGGAATCTCAAAGATGCCTCCAAAAACATAGAGATAAACACAAATGGAACATTTTCAACCCAAATCCAGGAGAGCATCACTCTGACAGACAAACATGATGGATACAACATCACCTGTTCTGCCACATATCCAGTGAATGAAGGGAAAGACTCCAAGACAGCAGAGGAGACAAAGACTCTCAGTGTTTCATGTGAGATGACTCCAGTTTTATATTGGATAAACAGAGCACATGAGTTTTTGATGTTTGAAATTAGAGGTGTTCATTTCATATTTTCCCAGATGCTCCTAAAAGCACGTCAGCATCCATCAGTCCATCGGACTTGGTGTCAGCTGGTGTTTATGTGAATCTGATGTGTTCCAGCAGAGCCAAGCCTCCTGTCAGCAGCTTCACCTGGTTCAAGCTCAGCTCAGACAAACCCATGAAAGTATCTGAAGGAGAGGTTTACAGCTTTAATGCCACAGAGGGAGGAGCTTATTACTGTGAGGCCAAAAATGCTCTTGGAGGAGAAAGATCACCACAGATTCAACTTTATATCAAAGGTAAATATAATAACCTTACAAGTAAACACAAGACTGCTGTGTATTACGTTGCCCCAGTTATATTGCATGAATTTGTGCTTCTCAGCTAAGTCACAGTCCAGCTGTTTTCAGAGGGTTGTAAACATGTGCTTTTCAATAAAATAGCAAATAGTCTTTCTTGTAGAGTAGCTCTAAAAAATGTATAGTTGCTCTATTTGGACACATAGTCATATGTTTTATTTACTTTATTTTGCACAGGACTAAATCTTTTTAACTTATTGAAACAGCAGCAAAATCACTGTTTTTAAACATTTTTCTTCTTTAAAGTGGGCAAATTCATGAGCATGTTACCCGCAGCTGATCTTGACTTCCTGATCCTACACAAGGAGGGATTAAAGAAGTGATCAAATAGAAGTATATTTATGTAACACATTAGTTTTATGTGAAGTTTTACTCATTTAGAGTGATGACAGAGATCGATCAGTATATTTGAAGTTGAATTGTATCAGGTACTTGGCTATTGTCAGTGAAGTAACTGTAAAGGCTCCCATCAGCAGTGCACCTTTAAGGAGAATGAGCTGAGACTGATAAGCTACACTGTGGGAATATTATGTAAAAATTAGCCACAAAACTGATACTTTTATGAATGGGTGTATTCAGAGGGGGAAATTCTCCAGAATGAAATAGTACCAGAACCAGAAACTTCCTGCGGGAAAAATAAAGTCTCTGAAATATTTGCCAAATCACACATTTGTCCTCTTATGTAAAACGAACACAATAATAACACAATACAAATAACTGTACCTGACAACAGGAGTATATCTTAGCAGATGTTCTCAGCTCATTCTCCCTAAAGGTACAGCAATGTGGGGAGCCCTTTCAGCCACTTCACTGAATATTGTTAAGTATTTGATGCAACACTAAATTATTCCCTTAAATATTGAAGACAAAGAATAACCCTGCTCCTGTGTTACAGGAGATGATCAGCCTGGATCTTTGAGTGTTCCAGCTATTTTGAAAATCCTGGGAATTACAAGTCTGATCAGTGTGCTGATCATCTTTGAGTGGTGAGACAGAACTTTCTTAATCACTTAATTGAACAATGAAATCTTAATGACTGATTGGTTTTTGTTTTATTTTATAAAAGCTGTGAGACACAAACCACTAAAACAGAATGACATTAATGATCTTTTGTTTTAATGTTTTTGCTCTTAGTTGGTGGCGATCCAAAGGTTCCATTAAACCAACAAAGGTAATGTGACAGGGAGGTACATCTGTTTTGTTCACCTATAGTCAATATGTCTTGAGAGAAAAAGAGAACTACACAGCACACAATCAAGCCCTGAAGAGCCCATTAACAGGTGTATGTATTAGGACATTTCAACATTAGGAGCAAGGTGCATGTCAAGTGCACTTACACCAGACAAATAGCCAGCACATCCCACTTGTCTTTCTTTCATAATAACATGAGATTTAGAAAATAAAGCAAATACTGATGTATTATACGTCTTGCTGGTTAAGGCAGCGCAAAGCCAATAAATTGTCATTCAACTAACAACTTGTGGTTTAAAGTCCAGTCCAATAGACTTAAATAATTACTATGCTCCTTCTGAAGGCCAAAAACAATCCACTAAAGACCTGTATCCAGAGAAATTTAAGTCTGATCAGAACGAAAAGATGTAATCCAGTTCTACAGCAGTTTCATTTGTTTCCAGCGTCTCTGTCTGAATGTGGATCGACTTTGAATAGGGCAAGAAAAAAACCTCTCCCTTTAAGGTCACAGTGTCTCCGTGTAAACATGGCCTCAGACACAATCTCTCAGCAACATACAATGCAGTACTAAGCTCTCTCCCCAGGAAGTTCTCCAAACATTCACACCTGGGAGCATGTGACCACAACCCCTCAGATGACAGGTGGAGTTAATGACCCACTCAGGTATCAACTCTGGGAGTTGAATTACCCTGTGATGAGTTTCTACGAGTCCTTTCTCCAACTCCTCCCTGTCTATTGCAGTTGTCTTTCCCTCTAGTCAGTTAAGTGTCTGCTTCCCTCACCTCCCATTTAGAACTGTAGAAGCTTCATGAATGAGACGTGAAATGTCTTCCCAAAACTCAACACAGTCCAGTTGTCTCGTTTTTGAATCTTCACAAGATAATCATGACCTGGATAAATGAAAGTCCACACAGACAACATATGACTTGTATATTACTAGTTTTAAGGGTCACATTTTGGTGGTTGCTCATTCCACTTATGTCAGGTGGTGTGAATACCATCGACACTAAGGTCATGTTTTGTGTATTCAAACTCGATCCGCGTTCATATAGAGATGCTAAAAACAAAACAAAAAAAATGCTGTAGTTTGCTTGGCAGCCTAGTTGATGGTGATGTATGTTTGCAGAGAAACAGCCCCGCAACAACACAAGTACAAAGATGAAAAACTTTTCACAAACAACAATGGCAGATGGATGTACAAAGATGCATGCGTTTCTTTTTTTGACAACAAACCTGTCTGGATAGTTTCGTCTGGATAACAAACCGAGCACAGTAAGCAGCACACATGTTGCTCGGTAGACGGCTGAAACTGTTGTTGTTCCCTGTATGCACAAACAGCCTTCACATGAAAGAGTACTGCTCATGTGGTGAAGTCAGTGTTTCACCCTTAAACGCTCTGACACTGGTTTACACAGAGCTGCATGAAGGAGTGCTTTGAAAACTCTCCACCCCTGACCCTGGTTTCAAAAGTTTGTGAGTTCACGCACTCCAGGTACCATTCCCATGCAAATGCCAAAATGCAAAAAAACTCATTGGATTTTGCCGTATTAGGCCATGTGTAAACGGCCCCTAAGACAGCTGTGTTACACTTCATAAATATGTAGCTCTACGGTGTGAAGAAAACATTTCATTCAGACATTAAGGCTTCTTTCTCTTGTTTGTTTTGTTTTTTTTTTGCAGGAAACAGCAGAATCAATCTATGTAAACCAAGTGGCTGAGATGGAATTGTCACCAAAGGTGCTGTTGTCAAACCAATATCATCAGAAGAAAAACAGAAGAGAAAACTTTCAGTTCAGGGACTGCTGCTGATATCCCAAAAGCTCTCTGTGACAAAATTCAACGAAAATTCTCTGAAATATGTCATATTTCAAAGAATTCTTGCCCCCTCCCCAAAAAACAAAACAAAAACAAAAACAAAAAAAAGACCAAATCCTTGTAAAGGCAGAGGCTATTAACACAGGATTTGTAACCCTTCACTTGGGTGAAAAAATGCTAAGTACAGTACAAAGGGGCTTACAGCTTCTAAAGCTAGGGACAAAATGGAAGAAATCTGAGAGGTAGGCACTCAGACAGCTCTGCAATAGCCTGAACATTAGTAAGATCTGACAGAGGTCCAACAAAGAAATAAAAACAAAGGACTGAGGGAGCACAGATGAGAGTTCTAATTTGTTTATCCTGAACCATGGTCAAATTGAATACATAAAAAACTCAGATTATACTTTTTTTTTGTAGTTTTTTTTTTGCAATTTTTTTTTTTTTGACTTATTTGAAGAGACACTCATCCCAAGCTTCCCAACAGGTTAATGCAAGAGTCAGTATTTGCAGGATTTAATGTGCAAGTGGGCCTGATTTATAAACTATTTTGAAGGCTTAACTTTAGATAGGGGAAATTACTCTAAGTGACAAATACTCAGACTAGTTTGTGTTCTGTTTGTACTCTGCTACATGAGAATAGCCAGTATCCTTAAAGAATTATTAAGGCAGAGAAACAAGTGTTTAAATATATTGGAAGAGAATTGAGATGTATATATTTGTTTTAGGCCCACCACCTACAGCCCTGTTCAATAACATTGAAGGAAACTCCTAATATTTATGAATGAAAAACCATGCTACTAATTAGCATGCTAACAAGCAACTAGTTATCATTTTTATCATTGTTGTTTCTGATAAATTTGTTTTCTTCTCTTTCAGTGAACTGACACCCATTATCCTTTTTCTTCACAGTAATAGTAGAAGCAGACTACTTCAACAAACGGTGAGAAGACGTCACAAGAGGTGCTGATGTCAAGGACCACATCAATAAAAGAAGTCTCTATAAGCAAATATTAGAATAGATATTGGAATGTACCATGTAATCACATGATTAGTGCCAGACAAGATTTCAGAACAAGTAGAGGTCAAATGTAACACTTGTAACATGTCTATAGCGACATTTTTGTATTAAATTCAAATTTTTATTTTTATTTAGGCCTAACATAAGAATCATCTCATTTTCAAAGGGGGGCTTAAGCTCTGATAGATTTCTTTAAGTTCGTTTTTCTAAGCAAAATGTATGAATGTTGTTGCTTTGCTGGAAGTTTCACAACATATATCCATCATCATTACTTATTTTAGAGCTATGCTGGAACACCATGTTTAATGCTTTACAGAAAACTAGCTTTATTTTTGATCTTGGTTTTGCTAACAGACCAACATTGAGCTTAAGTATCTGTTTATATGAGACATTTTATCATATCTGAAGCTTATAATTGCTGGGGGAGATGTAGTAATCTTTTGTTGTTACCAGGCATATATTTTTTTATGGTTTCATTAAGGGCAACATGTTATTTGCTTTGGCTAGTTTGTCTTTTGCCGTCATAGCTCTTTTCTGAGTTGATGAAACAAAAATGGCAGCAAGGGACTCTTACATGCCAGTCTTACTACCAAAATTAAAGGCTTGATGATGCTAAAAAAAAGAATGTTTCTGTCTGGTTCATCGCACAACACAGCAGACAGGGTATACCACATTAACAGGAAGGAACTGTTGTGTGGTTGGTTTGGTAAGTGTCAATAAAAGGACCAAAGCTGCAGCTGACGTGAAGCAGTCTTTTGGTGAACTCTGGTGATTAGATATAAAGCTAATGCTGACGTAACAGAAACTACAGGACTTTCAGGACTTTAGAATTTCTTGTATGTCAGTTTGATGAAAGGATAGGTTTACAAAAAATAATCATAAATACATGCATCATTATGTATTTCCCGGTATAATCGTTTTTATTTTAAGTCTTCGAATCAACTGGTGGTCCTCTCAGCGGAGCGTATCCTTACAGTGCAGGACTGCAGCCAGACTGTCTTGCAGAAATTATAGTTTAGGGTGGTCTTTGTCAACAATGTACTAAGAGCCCCTGTGTCAATTATCAAGCATGATGTAATTTTAAAGGTGCTATGAGGAGAATCTATTATCGGCGACACAAAGACTCTGCTACCCATGAGCACGCGCGGCGACTGTCGTAATGCTGCGTTCCAGTAACCTCGGAACTGTGAGTGACATCATCTCCGATTTATCGGCGTTCCAGTTGAAGTCAGAAAAAAACATGCCGATCTACCAGGCTATTGTTAGCTGCTGTTGGCACGCCCTGTGTTATTGTTCACAATTATCACATGAAGAATGTAATTATCACTATGGCAGCATTTTTGTAAATATAAGTCTAACAATACTATGTATACAGCTGATCTAGAGCAACACACCCCAGTCAGAAGTGCAAAAAAAATGATTAATACAGGAGCTAAATAACTGTTCACACTGGGGGCATCCATCTTCGATTATCAACTCGGGGGTGGTGAGGTTTCACCGAGTTCCCAGTAGGAAATTCCGACTTCGGGGGACGTTCCAGTTGCAGATTCCTACTTGGAACCCGGAAATTCCTACTTCTGACTACAACTGGAACGCACCAAAATACCCAAGCCAAAGCGTGTGTGTGTTGTGATAAATGCAGGTCGGACCTTCCTCAGAACTCTGCATTGCTTTACAACTTCTTTTTTCAACAACTTACAGGATGCAAAGCGATGAGGCAATGTATCGCTTTCTAGTTACGTAACGGTAGTTTTTGATGTGTGACAACAAGCAATTTTTGGAAAACATATTATAGTAGTTGTAGCCGGTTATATATCGCTACTTACAGCCCGGTGCTCTAAGACGTGTAATATAAATAATAAAATAATATAAATTTGCTCTAGTTTTAATTGTCTTGTTCCCGAAGTTGAGTATCCAGGCCAGTCCAGTCCTGTCCGACCCGACCAGAAGGCTAAGGAATCGCATTTATAGATAAACTATTTTGATGCTGTAAAACTCATCTGAAAGTGTGTATTTTGATCAGGCATATATCTACAAGTGAGACTTTTTTGTAATTACTTAGAAACTCCTCACAGTCCCTTTAATCAATGTGCAGTTATCCTTCTATTAATGCTGTCATTAGTGTATAATGTGAACAAAAGAGGTGAGAGGGTGCAGCCTTGTGGCACCCCAGTGCAAGTACTAAAATAAAGATGACTGTTTTCCATTGACTTTCACAAACTGTTGCCTGTTTGTAAAGAAGTTAAATATCCACCTGGTAAGAGTGTGATTAACTCCCATACCACACAGCTTTGAAGCAAAGTATCTGCTCTGACTGCTCCACCCCTGAGGCAGAAAACATGCAGACAGGAGACAAGCCCAAAGAAATCTAATTTAGTAACCAAGTCGGTGCAATGTTACTTCATCAACTGCTAACAAAAAGTTCTTATACTTCAAACACGTGGCTCTGCCTCCAAGCAACTCAACAAAACTAACCTGGAAAGATAAAATAGAACTAATTTGTTCTATTTTCCAAATCGCTGCACGGTTATGGCCAAAATGATTAACTCAGTTATTTTTGATCAATATTGTTATCACGAGTATTAATCATGTTAGGGAAAACATCTGCATTTTTATTGCACTATTTTAAAACAATATGTGAACAGGGATTGTTAGCTCACATCACGGCAGACATGGTAATAAAAAACATCTTCCTTACATATTTGTGTAAAAATCCCCCTCTTCAAAAACGAGGTCACATATCTGCTGAAATTATTGGCTCCAGCATTTATCTCATCTTTGACAAAGCTTTATCACGACATGCCTCCATTTTAAAATTTTGACTCTCCATCTCGCCACAGCAACAGCTGAAAAACTTTAAAAGTAAGAGATTTCATTAAAACATTGGCTGGACAAAATGTTTGGAACAATGTCACAGGTGAGCTCACAGCTAAAGATGCAGCTGCACCCTACTCCCCAAGCTGCTTCAGATTACACATCAGGAGAGGTGCACACATGAAGCATGTTAAAGTTTACAAGATGTAAAAGAAGAGGAAATAATCGTTTAATGAAAAACGCACAATGTTTGCACATGGTGCTCAATATCATCAATAAATTTGAGTTTAATGCAAAACAAAGAAAGAGTTGTTTGCTTAGTTCTTAGACACTGGTGAGGGGATAAAGCGCCTCATGCTGCTCTGGAGCCAACTCCTAATGTAGGTAATTAATTACAGAGTAATTAAATACAGAGTACTATGGATTCAGATCAGTTTACTGTGATCCTACAGCACTGCATATTTTACAATAATCTGAACAAAAATGACTGTAAAATCCCATTTTTATTAAATTTAAAAACAAACTTTAGTATGAAGATGCCTAGTGTCATAGTCATTTGTTGCTAATGTATAACCTCTGCCAGTCTGTAGCAATTAAATACCTGTGAAATTAAAGCATGCATGTGACAGTCTTAAAAACATTAGTGTGGATTTCTGCAAAATGGATGTGGTTGTCGTATTTATGTGATATTGTTGCCACCTGGTGGTTTGAACAGTGCAACTGCAGCATTAAGGCTCTTAGCTGGCCTGGCAACGGTGCATACCCCATTAGTGGACACAAGTGGCGATTGCTCTAAGACTGCAAGGGAAGCTCAGCTTCCCCTAAAATATCCCCAAAAAAAGTGGTGATATGTACTGCTGTGTGTACATTTCATTGACTAAATATGCACTAGAATACCTTCATCTTTTGTTCAGAATCAGCTACTTATCACAGGTAACTGGCGCGACTTCCTTCTCATTCATCCCCGCAGCGTCTCAGCGCTCTAGTTGGAGTCGGACGCTGAGCGTCTTCAGACTTCAACAGGAAAACTTAGAGTGGGTTGTTCCACTGTGGAAACTGGACGGTCATTGGATAAACGCTGGGCTTTGTCCCGCCCATCGGACGCTCAGCGTCTCTGGGGGTCAATGAGGCAGTGGGCTGGCCTGGACGCTCGGCTTCTGTGTGGTGATTGGATGATCTGTCTGGGGCCGAATCCCTTTTTGATTGACAGTGAAATGAGCCAATCAGCGATCTTGAAGTATCACCCTTCACTGCAGCATCTTCTAAGTTTTACATTCAGTTGTTCTGGACTGATCCGGAGGCTTTATCGATCTCCAGAGACTTTATCTTTCCTAAAAATGACTAGCGTTGTGTTTGAAGACTCTCTCCTGCCACTTTTCTTTTAACCAACGAGCAGATGCGGATCTTCTCTCCCTTTCACTCACACTCACAGCCAGTCAATAGTCTCACGTAGCTGCTCCAGCTGCTAGCAAGCTGCACATCATGGCAGATAGTATGAATGTTGTAGACCAGATTTTGGCGAAGCCATTTGATAGTTTTCCTTACAAAGAGAAAATTAGAGTAAAACAGCAGGGCAGATCAACTCCTAAGACTGATTTAGTGCAAAAGGTGGGGAAAAGAAACAGGTCTTTTCAGCATTCCTGTTAATTACAAGGTGAGCTGGCTCATTGGAAGTGCTGTCACAAAATGTGTTGTCTGGTCAAAAGTGAGTTTTGGGGAATAAAATCCCTGGAAAAGACACCAAACAGGGTCATAGATCATTTAGATAAATAAACAAAATTATGATGTAGGCCGGAAAAAAAATGAGCTTCTCCTCCTTGACTGACCAGCAGCCGCCACTGGTGGACACGTCAACTGGGCTGCAGGTGGGTGTGTGTGTAAAGCTCCGCCCAGTTTTTGAAAAGTAAGTGATTTATAAATGTCCTAGGAACTGTCAGTAACATGGATTTTATAAGCATGAACAGAACTTGTGGCGACAGATACATCAGACAGATGCTTAGGTGCAAAAATTGTAATTTTATACACAGGTTCAGGGCTGCCAACTTTGAACAAAAAAACTTGGAGTGAGATTTGGTGGAGCCAGCCAAAATTTTGATGCATACAGGAGGACATTTAACAGAATATCTAATTTTGTGTTATCATACATAGCACTCAGAAGTAACAAAAACAAGCAAGTGTAAACAACTCAGGCAAAAGGTAAAAAATAAAATTAAAATAAATTCTTTTTTGTTGCTGTATTGTCTTGTACTTCCTCAAATGTCCTACATAGTGATAATAACTGTGATTACACCATTGTTTAATAAGTCTATATCCTAGGTTTGTTTATTTTCAATCAGCATTTCCAAAACGAGTGTTTTGCTCACCAAGAACACTGGACTGATCACCATACAGAAGATTTACAAGAACTGAAAGGTCAATACAAGTTCTCAAATGAGAAGAAATACCTTAATGAAAAACAAACTGCATCAAACTACACTTTATTTTTTTTTATCAAACTGTCAACAAGCAGCAATAAAACAAAACTGAATATGTCACAAAACTTAAACAAGCACAATCTTTACATAGCTAAATTATAAAGTGCAACTTGTTATGCGAAATTAGGCCTAGGTTAAATTTCCTCCAGTATATGAAAAATCTTTTAGCGTAAATGTGAAGGCTACAAGTCCTCAGCACTATGAACTAAATATCCAGTAAAAAAGCATCTGACTTGAAAGTTAATGTAAACAGTGGTGATTTTAGTTGGAGAACAATAAGGAGATTACAGGAAACTAACAGTCAGAATGTAATTACAAACTTGATTTGTTCTAGTGAACATCTAAGTCAGAGTTATCACTACTTAATTTTTAAATCAATAAATCTATAATAGAACAACTCAAATACTAATAGTTCACATAAATGAACTTATACATCTGGACAGGCATATGTCACTAGAGAAATCTAAAAGAGTGTCATATTTGTGTTCTAAATGAGAGGATGAGTATGTCAGACCCTCTGGCTGTCACAGCTTTTCGATCGTTAAAATTGTCAAACAATGTGTTTAGAAGTAGCGTGAGTTGTACTGTACAGTCACCAAACTTAACTATAAACTATACCGTTGGAAAACTTTTATTTGTGTTTACAATGAGAGGTTTTTGGGTCCAACTTTATGGTGGTGGTGGAACTTCTGTGGAATGATCAAGCTTTGCTTTCAGGAGAAGGATCTCGAGGTGTGCTACTGAGTGTTTAAGTAGAGTTCTGAAGAGGTGCTTTGCATGCCTCACATACTTGTGAGTGTTACCCCAAGGAGCGTGCAACATTATACTTCTTTGTATTATCCTGCACAACATTGATACAAAGTGGAAAGTCCCTCTCTATGGGGCCAATGATGCACCTGAAAACTGCTTTCTCTCAGAATGAGAGAGTGACTGAACATACAGAAAGGGATGCCATTGTCAGAAACTATTTTCATACAAGGATTTTTGGATGTCTATAAATATTAACTTTACTATTAGAGTTCGAACTGAATACTTTCTTGTTTGATTTTGACAGCTTTTGAGAGGATTATAATATTTCTACCTTACTGGTCTTTTGTGTTAAACAGTCTTTCATTTCAACCTTATGGTTTAAAAAAAATCAGTTGAATAAATATCAAAAATAAATGCGTATCTACTGCATGATGAATGTTATTTATTTGACCAGTTAGAATTTGAATTACATTTCATTTTGGTCCCTGAATCTACCCCGGAACCCTGATTTCAAAGTTATCCCAATCCTATTAAAAAGTCTTGAGCAACACAAACTTGGCTTGACCCAGATCAAAACCAAAATTGGACTATGTCTAATCTGATTTCTGAATCCATTTTTGGTTTTGGGAAACCCATTTTTTAAGATTTGATCCAATCCATTATCCATCAGATTACCTTTGAAAAATTGGACCCAGAACATCATCAAGTTTAAAATGTGTGTGTGTGCACACTCTTGTTTTCATGACAGTCAGGACATAATTTCTGTGAATACACACCAACAGTATGAGGACCTTCTTAAAAATGAGGACTTGTTTTAGGTCCTCTTTTTTCTGAGCATGCTACAGTATTATAGAGCATCCAAGAAGTGACTGGAAATCTCACAAATCCCAACATTTCACAATTTTATGTCATGAAGTGCGTGTGTATATTTTTGGGCTTTGCTCATCTATCATGTCACCACCACCTAGTGGTCAGTGTGGGTACTCTTACACACTTTTCACACACTCTTGGCCCTTTTCCATTAGCCCTACTCTACTCTACTTGACTCTACCCGGCTCTACTCTACTCGCCTTGTGCTGCTTTTCCATTAGCCCCAGTTGCCTGTCCAACGGGGTGCAGTGTCGCTGAAAACAGCTGAACGGCACTGTGGTGACATCATTTTGAGCACGACACAACAATCTGTGGCTTTTCGTCATAAACCGAGTAAAAAAGGAAAGCAGAAGAAGGCTGCAGGTGGCAAGAAGAAATACCCCTTGAGAAGCACAGGAGACTTTTGGAAGCTATTCAACAGAATGGAGCCATGGATGAGAGCAATCGAGCTGCAAAGAAAAGACGTATGAGGGTAAGATAATGGTAACTACCGTTAGCATGCTAGGTCATAGCGCTCATGACTCATCGATGACGACATTGTCTGATCAATCAGTAGCCGGCAGTCGGTGACGTCATCTTTTAGTATCGATTCAGCTCGCTTGGAACCAGAGCGGAGTAGGTACTAAAACTAGCTTGTTTCAGGAGGTACCAGGCTAGTGGAAACACGCTGCTAATAGAGTAGGGCTGGGTAGAGTAGGGCCAAGGCATGCTAGTGGAAAAGGGCCATAAGTCACCAACCAGGTTCTCAATTGAAACCTTATGTGGATGGTGAGACTGTTCCATAGTCTAGGAGCAGCAAGGGCCCTGTCGCCCCTCGACTTAAGTCTGGTTTTGGGGACCACCAGTAGCAGCTGGTCAGACCACCTTAGGGCTCAGGTTAGGGAGTGTTAATGAAGGATTTCAGACAGGTAAAGAGGGGCAAGACCCTTGAAAGGCTTTAAAAGTGATTAAAAGAAGTTCAAAATCGATGCGAAAGCGGACTGGGAGCCAGTGAATGGTGTGATGTGGTCATGCTTTTTCTTGCCAGAGAGGAGTCGAGCAGCAGCGATCTGGATGAGCTGAAGGCAGTAAATGGATGACTTATCCATGCCAATGTATAAAGAGTTACAATAGTAAAATAAAACACACCTTGCAGTCTGAGACAAAATGAGGACGTGAAATAGACCACGCTGCAGTCTGAGGCAAGCTGTGACAAAATGTGGTTGGTGCTGTCATTTACATTTTGACATGCCGGTAAGAGTAAAGACTCAGCACAGGAGACAGTGATCATTAGTCCCTTTGTGTGTTTATACAATTTAAAAGGTGTCTTGATAGTTCATGTGCACTGTTTAAGTGAACACAAAGATAAAAAGGACCAGTCCTTATTTTGATTACTAAAAACTCAACTTTCTTCAGTACAGTTCCGAGCCGCTGTTTTCATACATTCCCCGTTTTCCAAATAACAAATTAATCCTGCGGTCACCTTCATCATTCATTCTCCGTGTTGTAAGATCAGTCGTTGAACAATTAAGCTCAAAATGCAGTTTACTAGTGCAGTAGTTCACAACTGTTGAGTTGATGCTCAAAAGTGGGTCTCAGCTGTTTTCAGTGGATGGTGTATACATCAGGCAAAAATGTGTCAAACATGTCTTCAGGCCCGAAGTGGACAAACATCCATCTACTTTATTACCTCCGCCAAGGAGGTTATGTTATTGCCAGTGTCTGTTTTTTATTTGTTTGTTTCTCTGTTAGCAACATAACTCAAAAAGTTATGGACGGATTTTGATGAAACTTTCAGGAAATGTCCGGATTGGGACAAGAAACAAATGATTAGACTTTGGGAGTGATCCGCAAATCACTGTCTGGATCCACGAATTTTTTTAAAAGGATTATTTAACAGTGCAAGATAGGACCAATTTTGGGCATTTGTGCATATTACTCCACCAAAAATAGACAGGGCATCTGGAAAAAAATAACAGCACAAGTTTCCAACAGGTTCTACAAGATATCAAAGACTGATCTGGCAAAATTCCGGATTATCTCAACCAGAACAAGAAAAGTTTAGATATCCTTGGGATTTTCATCATAGCAAGGGAACAAATAAAAGGGCAGATTTGCAACAAATGCCAACATATAGTCAAAATTCTGTGGAATCTGGAGTGTTGTATCTTCAAAAACTTTGGAGCTAGATCCAGAAGAAAACTGCCACGACAAAAAAAAGAAAAATGCAATTTTCATGAAAAACTACTGAACTGAAATATATATCATTATGAAACCAACTGGGAATGGCATGTTTTCATGGTCAAGGAATCTAAATCTTTAGATGAAATAAAGGTAGGACTAATATTTATGGTGAAATTCACAAAATGGATGAGGCCTGTGGCGCTGGTGGAGGTCTGCTCTCTCCGAGTGCTGTTCTAGATTGACTCTGTTGTGCTGTATTAAGTACATGTTCGTTGCTCTCTCGGGATCTCAGCATATCTAAGGATAAAAAATTGGCTTTTCTTTTGACAAACTTTTTCTTTGGGATTGCTAGAAAACAACCAACATATAAATGTTATGATGGGAAACATAGTGAGTAAGATTAATGGCTGTATGATCTTCCAGGGCTCTTATTATTATTATTATTATCTATAACCCTCTTTGTCCCATCCTTTCGCTCAGAAACTATACGCCTGCTTTTACCTGAAGACTCAACATGACTTTTCTGTCTCCAGACTGGATTTGACTTTGGACTCGAGACCAAAGACTTAGGACTGGCTTGAGACTTGCAAAGCAATTACTTGGTCCCACCTCTGGCAAAATTGGAAGACAGTTTAATATACAGTATTCAAAATGATCAATGTTATCAATGAAGTTGTCTCAAACTGGTATTAAAGTTTCCCTGAACTCTCCATTTAATAAGAATGTGATTTTGACTGTAGTATAGGCATTTAGTCACTATTTAAATTGTTATGATTACACCTTCAGGCACCTCTGATATATGTAATACTGTCATGTTGAAGTCAAAGATTTTTTGAATCAAAGCAGTTATTTTGTACCATTTGTATCTTATTGTTCTTTTTAGACAGAAGAGAGCTGACTCCATTCAAAAAGTAACTTTTACTCTGAGCACATTTTGAACAAGCTACTTTTGACTTTTTCTTGAGTACATTTGTAGGCCAGTACTTTTCCTTGTACTTAAGTTATTTGTCATCCAAGTAGTGGTACTTTAACTTGAGTAGAATATGTCAGCACTCTTTCACCTCTGCAATAACTGTATATTTTTGAGGCAGATTTGTACCTGAATGACAACAGACACACACTTCCACAGGGTAACATAATGATAAAGTACAGGAATGAAGAAGTTACAGAACAAACTTCACCTTTCATTTCACTTTACTTAAAGTCACTGGGGTAGTTAATATTATGGAAATTCTCACCACCACAAAAGTATTAATAGTCCACTTTGACTATCATGAAGATGACCTGGCTTTCAACTTCATCAGCTGAAGGGAAGTCGGCCATTTCATGTGTTGTACTTCAGCTTAAATTCAATTAGTGGAGTATTTTACAGAATTTAAACAGTGGAACCTTGCAAACCTCCTTTGGCATAGACTTCAGAGGTAAGACTTATACTAATATTATGGTTTGGGTTTTAGGTTAAAACTAATTTACTTTATATCCACAATCAAAGTATGAGAAATAAACATAAAAGGGTGTTGAAAATATAGGGATTACATCAGGTGTGTTATCAATTCATATGTGATGATTCTTTATTTCATTTGCACATTTTGATATGAGCTTTTGTTTCCTATCTTACTTGGTTCTAACATTATTTTTAATTGTAAAAAAGTCTACTTTTTTGTGTGGAAAAACAGGGTATGACGGAAGAGCTGTTGGTAAAGATGTTGGCAGGCATCACGATAATGAGTGTGTTGTTTCTCGGGGGTGAGTATACAAGTCTCCTTTTTTCTTTCTATAGTGTACCATTTTAAGTTGGTGTTTGAAAAGTCACTCAAAGCATTTAATAAAGAATAAATATTAAGAAAACAGAGCCACAAGCTAAAAAAACATTAACAACCCAACACAAAATACTGAATTACAATTAATTTTCTACTGTTCAAAGTACAAAACAAGTACCTACCTTAGCCCCACAACACAAAACAGAACAAAAATTGTGTTTCATAATTCCTTACTTATTCTTAACATACTGACATAAACTTTCTTTTTTTTTTCATGTGTAAAATGTGATTAGATCTGATTAGATTTTTGGGGTTTTCTCTCAAGATGTAACCTTCAATCAGTGTGAATCAAAGTCTCATTTCATCTTTAATATCTCTGTTTGTTCTGGGGCTGGTGCAGCAGGAGGTGCTTGTGCATCATTGCAAGAAAGCTGTCAGTCAACCTTTTTGTGAGGATTTACATGTTCTCCCTGTACATCCTTGGGTTTTTGCCAGCTCTCTTGGTTTCCTCCACAAGACACAAACAGCCTAGTGAGAAATTGTTTTCTTAAACTATTTATGAATATTGCTTGGAAAGATTTTATTACAAGCATCACATATGACACATGCTATTTTGTTCAACTGACACATGCAGTCCTGAGTGCACCCAGTTAGAAGATCACTTTTGCATTAGCTATCAAGGTTGCACAGTAGGTTAGTCGATCACCTTCAGTAGATCACACTCACAGTGTGATTACAAGTCTGATTGTATCAATCATGACACCTTAAAATAATTTTATTAAAGCTGCAGTATACAATTTATTTACTTTTATCACTGGCCCAAAAATATAATTACCTGTCACAGTTTGATTATAGAAGCCACATGAGAGATCGATAGACAAGGTCCTAGAAAATCTAGCAAGGGACAGATACAGTGCTCTTCACTAAGGTATACGTGCTTGTTAAATCTAAATAAGCACTGGCTGTTTAGATTGTACAGGTAGTGCTAATTTTATAAAAAGGATATGACGCTATTGGCTGCAATACATTACAATTACATAAGGGTATAACAGCTAAAGACACACAAACACAGTGGATTGACTGGTGCACAAAGGAGATGATGTAGTTTTAGCATAGCCACACAAGGGATGGGGGAGTAAAACTGCTTCCGCTGCAGTCAAACATAACCTAGATATAAAGTTCAGTACCTACTACATCAACTGAAACATCAATGTTTCCCTCTGTCATTATCATGAAGTAAAAGTCTTTTAGAAAGTGGTGAAGATAGTACTGACAATGTTATAACACAGTCCCTCTATAATATATCATATGTCCATTTTAAGTATGAATCTACTTTTCAGGTGCGACAGACTGTCCCTATGTTTCACATCTCTCCATAACAACACCACGGAACATGGAAGCACTGAGTGGATCTTGTTTACTGATCCCATGTGACTTCAAGCCTTACAACGAGGAGGCCTTCTACAGAACAGGACAAATATTTGGAGCTTGGATGAAAAGTTTTCCAGTATTTGGAAGCATCTCCCAGAACGTGATTTTCAACAGCAGCGGGACAATCAGAACCTATCCAATGAATATTACTGGAAACCTCAGTCAGAAACAGTGCACCACTGTGTTCTCAGATATGACCTCAACATATACAGACAAGTACTATTTCAGAATTGACGGCCCAGCATATAAGGCAACAGCTGGTTGTGATCCTCTGCAAATTACAGTCAAAGGTAGGACAACTTTTTTGCTCTTACTCTTTCTTTCAATGAACTTTCCTCAAGCAGTGATTGTTCTGTCATATGTATACAAACTGATATTTCCTGACTTGAATTCAGATTCCCCACCTGGCCCAAGCTTGGTAATCCCACATGATCTAAAGGAGAAGGAGACCATCACTATAACCTGCTCAGCTTTCACTCCCTGTCCACACTCTCCTCCTAAGCTCACCTGGACTCTCAAAGATGCCTCCAAAAACATAGAGATAAACACAAATGGAACATTTTCAACCAAAATCCAGGAGAGCATCACTCTGACAGACAAACATGATGGATACAACATCACCTGTTCTGCCACATATCCAGTGAATGAAGGGAAAGACTCCAAGACAGCAGAGGAGACAAAGACTCTCAGTGTTTTATGTGAGATGACTAGAGTTTTATATTGGATCAACAGAGCACATGAGTTTTGGTGTAGGCTGTTTTTAATGAAAGTTGTTAATCTTGTTTTTTTCCCAGATGCTCCTAAAGGCACATCGGCATCCATCAGTCCATCTGATGAGGTCCCAGCTGGTGTTTATGTGAATCTGACGTGTTCCAGCAGAGCCAAGCCTCCTGTCAGCAGCTTCACCTGGTTCAAGCTCAGCTCAGGCAAACCCATGAATGTATCTGAAGGAGAGGTTTACAGCTTTAATGCCACAGAGGGAGGAGCTTATTACTGTGTGGCCAAAAATGCTCTTGGAGAAGAAAGATCACCACAGATTCAACTTTATATTGAAGGTAAATATAATAAACAGCAAACCCAAAGGATTTAACCGAAATTGATAGGTAAACACAAGACTACTGTCTGTTATGTTGCTCCAGTTTATATTGCATGAACATGTGTTTCTTTGATAAGTCACAACCCAGATGTTTTCAGTGGGTCGTAAACGTGTGCCTTTACATAAAATAGCAAAAGTCCATGATGTGAGGTAGCCCAAACTGGACATATATTGATATATGTCAGCTACTTCGTTTAACTTCCTTATTCACCTGATTGGGCATTGTGTGCCTTTACTCATAATATCAAATCTGTGCTTGAGGAAATATAATTTAAATTTGTGTCAAAAGTTTTGACAAGAATGACAGAGGTTCTGAGACAGCTGTCTGAAGATCAGTCGAAACAGTTCATGTTTAATAAAACTGTATCACAGCATTCGTTGTGCTGTTATCTATGGAAGCGTATTGCTGCCAATACTAAAATGAAAATGCAAACATGAAAATGAAAATGCAATACACTAAATGCATTTTCAATTCAAGATTGAAGGTGCATTATTTGCGTCAAAATGAAAATTAAATGTCAAATATACCATTATCATTTTCATTTTCATCTACAAGACTGCAAACTGTGTGACATAATTCAAATTTAAATGAAAAAGGGTGTTTGCATTTTCATTTTCAAGAAATGGTCCTGTATATTCATGACATAATTCAAATGAAAATGCAAACATGAAAATGAAAATGCAATACTGACTTAACATTTACATTTCAAGATCAAAGGTGTATTATTTGAGTCAGAATGAAAATTAAATGTCAAATATACCATTATCATTTTCATTTTCATCCTCAAGACTGCAAACTGTGTGACATAATTCAAATTTAAATGAAAAAGGGTGTTTGCATTTTCATTTTCAAGAAATGGTCCAGTCAATACATGACATAATTCAAATGAAAATGCAAACATGAAAATGAAAATGCAATACTGACGTAACATTTACATTTCAGGGTCAAAGGTGCGTTAAGTGTGACAAAACTCTAATGAAAATTCAAATGACTCCTTGGTTGTACATCATACTCAACACTAGGTGGCAGTGTGTACATACGGCACTGTCATCAATCCAACAAGTAGCCTACCAAAAGATGAGAAAAGGAAGCGCCAAGTTCTACCGCGAGCGGAAAGAGGACAGGCAGAGAGATGGCAAGTCAGCAACAAAATATGTCATACTTTGGCAGAATCAAACTTTCCATTGAGGAATTGGCTCTTTTGGTAGAGCAGAATGAAATCCCCAAATCAGATGTCCACGACCGGGTGTCAATGCTGATTGAAAACTTGGCAGAATACTCTGCTATCACCTGCGTACCCCACGCAAAATTTCGGGAAATTGTCAATTTCGTTAGTGCTTCGTTTGTGCTGTAAGATTGGCGTTTGTGCTGCTATGTTTTTTAAGTTATTACATATTACTTTATAGGTCATCCAGAGTTCACCCAGCCCCCCATTTCCTCCAAACGGACCCGAAATGGTGCCGTTTGTTAGTGCTTCGTCACAAACCGCTGCTACGGTTTTATAGACGTTATACACTTTATTTTCCAATGATGACGTCACGACCGGAAATGCTCTCATGTTGCTGCTCTTCATTTGTTTTGGCTGCGCTCACACAAGGATCGTCTCGCGCGGCCACGCCGAGTGGATCGCTCATCTGGATTTTAATTCCATGTACCTTTGTATGTTTCTGTGCATTTTTCATACTCAGAGCACCTGGGGTAGCACGTAAAAAAACTTTTTCACGACGGCCAAACAGCATGAATATTGTCCCGTATTTCGAAACATTATTGAATATGACACGGAGGTGAAACAAAACAGTCAAATCAACTAATAAAGACCTTCACATTTAAAGCTGTTCGTCCAAAAAGTTTTTAGCATATTACTTCTTTCAGTCCGGTCAAATATCAATGAGAGCTCTGATAATTTTTTCATTTCTGATCAAATAACCAAACCTGTGATAGGTGACAAAAATCTCACACAGGATTCTTTTCTCTGGTGTCTGACTGTCATCCTGGAGATTTTCAGTAGATTTTACCGGACAGTTTCTAAGTCGTTTATATGGTTGAAAGGATCTGTGGTAGATGACAAGGGTAACTGGATTCTAGCTCCCCCGCTCTCTTGACAGTCGTCTCTTAACTTTTTAACAGCATTAACGTTATAGGTTTTTTTTAATCATTATTTTAGGAGTAATCTGTTCAAATTGGATTGAGATGCCTGATTATTTTAGTCATGTTTCATAATTAATCTCCAGGATGACAGTCTGGGACCACCTATCATCGATTTTATTTTATAATGAAATATGACATATATGAAAGCATGGCAGTTTGATTTGATTAAATACTAACAAAAAAATTATATATATATATATATATATATCTATATCTATATCTATATATATATATATAAATATGTATATATATAAATATATAAATATGTATATATATATATATATATATATATATATATATATATATATATATATATATATATATAATAATAGTAAACATGAAAAATTTGATCAGAATTAACCTTTAACTACTTAGAAACTGTTCGGTATATATATATATATACACATATAAATATAAACACATATAAATATATATATATATATATATATACATATACATATAAATATATATATATATATACATATATATGAGAAATAGAATATACATTTATGAAATACATAGATATAGATCGCTTTATGTCTTATTCTCTGCAGTTGAGCTGGTAGTAAAGGGTTAATATTGAAGCATCAGTGTTAGATCAGCATGTTAAATGTACCACAAAGAATATGACAAACACACCACCATTAATATTAATTTATTTTATTTAAAGACATTAGTGCTGCATTTCCCCAGCCTCCAAACCCCAGGCTGCACTGTAAGCTTAGTGCCACTCCTGCCGATGTTCTTCGATGGGGAGAGTGACCTGCGGCCAGACTTCACCTCACCAGGGAGTCCTTTGGGGGTCTGATGGTTCCCCTCGGCACCCAAAGGCCCATCAGCAGAGGACCGACTTCAACCGGGTGCAGGTTTCACCTGGTTGGCTGGATCAGCAGCATTCAGAAAGGTTGTTGGCAGCATTGATGTGTGGGTGAAGCCATCAGCCCAGCATGGAGCATGTTACCTGCTCATTAAATTTTTTTAATCAGTTCAGTTTCAGGCTGTGTGTGATCACAAAATTTCAGGACATTTTTGTGGGCTTTCCAGGTCAGCACAACAAGAGGGTGCTGAAGCACAGCCCCATTTACCTCCAGCAGAAGTATCCTCTGCCAGTCTTCTGCATCCTTGGTGATGGTGGCTACCCCTGCCTCAAGCAGTGCCCTCATCACCCCCCACGGACAGCCTCTCCAAAACCAGCGATTTAATGGTCACCTGTCCAGAGCCAGATGTGTGGTGGAGAGAGCTTTTGGTACCCCAAAGACCAGGTGGAGGTCCATCTTTGGTTTTGGGGCACTTTGGGTCCTGTGCAGGAAGGACAACACAGTACAGAAAAACACAATTATGTAGTTATGACTGTACACTCACATCATACAGAATCCACTTGTTGATCACATCACAGCAAACCAAAGTTTACTCATGTTTTTTACTGACAAGGGCTGGGGTGAATTTCCCCTCCAGCCCCCTTTCTGCAATGAACCCCCTACAGGATTTTATACAAAAAGTTAAATACAAACCATAACAATCGTGTTGTATGATAACCTGAGCTGTCACTTACTCCTAGCAGGTAACTGTGGCATTATGCCTCCCCGTGAACAGGCAGCAACCCTCCAGGCTATCAGGCCCCTGGTTTACTCATCCGTCCCTAGAAAGACCAAAACATTTAACCTTACAGATAAGACATCGAAGGGGAAACATGACAGTAATGACATGATATGCTACAGATTAACCTCCGTGGCGGATACTGGCTTTATTCACAGGCTATCTGCCAAGCTAAAGGTAGCTAATAGCTGCCGTGTCTAACGAGTTTTTATGACCGATAGAGCTCACCCCACACTTCTAACATCAGTATCCTCTACAGCGAAGGCGAACATTAATCCCATATTAACCACATCACAAACAGCGGTGGAGTCACAGGTATGGGTGTTTTACTGATACCTGTGTTTACAGGTATCTGCAGCTGACTGAGGCAGCCGAGAGCTACGAGGGGCGCCGCGACAATTAAAATACACCAATAAACAGAAATGTCCGAGTGGTGCTTCTTATCATATAGTCCCTGTGCAGGATATAGCCCGCTGGTTAATTTTATTTACTCGATTATTCAGGGTAATGCTCGGACCTCGGCAACTGTTAGCCCAACTAGCGTTAGCATTCCAGATAGCTGCTAGTCCAACTAGCGTTAGCATAACTGATAGCCGACCATTCGTGGCACAAAACAAACAAGAAAAACAAAGAACACAAAAAATGCACTCAAAGGACAACAGCGTATGGTGCTTGGTGGAAACAACACGTGTTTATAACTTACATTTGTGCAGCGCAGTCACATCCTCTGTAGTCAGCGCAGAGCCACAGCTCCCCGTTGCCATCGTCGCATACTGTTTTTCATTTTGAGTATTTGAGTATGGAAGTATGCGATTTGAGACACACTATCAGACATCTGATTTGGCGATTTCATTCTGCTTTACCAAAAGAGCCGATTCCTCAATGGAAAGTTTAATTCTGCCCAAGTATGACATATTTGTAGGCTACTTGTTGGATTGATGACAGTGCCGTATGTACACACTGCCACCTAGTGTTGAGTATGATGTACAACCAAGGAGTCATTTGAATTTTCATTAGAGTTTTGTCACACTTAACGCACCTTTGACCCTGAAATGTAAATGTTACGTCAGTATTGCATTTTCATTTTCATGTTTGCATTTTCATTTGAATTATGTCATGTATTGACTGGACCATTTCTTGAAAATGAAAATGCAAACACCCTTTTTCATTTAAATTTGAATTATGTCACACAGTTTGCAGTCTTGAGGATGAAAATGAAAATGATAATGGTATATTTGACATTTAATTTTCATTCTGACTCAAATAATACACCTTTGATCTTGAAATGTAAATGTTAAGTCAGTATTGCATTTTCATTTTCATGTTTGCATTTTCATTTGAATTATGTCATGAATATACTGGACCATTTCTTGAAAATGAAAATGCAAACACCCTTTTTCATTTAAATTTGAATTATGTCACACAGTTTGCAGTCTTGTAGATGAAAATGAAAATGATAATGGTATATTTGACATTTAATTTTCATTTTGACGCAAATAATGCACCTTCAATCTTGAATTGAAAATGCATTTAGTGTATTGCATTTTCATTTTCATGTTTGCATTTTCATTTTAGTATTGGCAGCAATACGCTTCCATAGTTATCACCCATACCCTGTTCATGAAAAACTACGGACATATTTTATTCAGTAAGGGGAAATTAAAATGAAAGTCAAACAATACTTACAGGAAGGTGTTTTAAATGTTTGATGAAAAACTGGAAGGTAGTGCATGGAAATAGTTATGAAAATTATTGGAAAATAGAAATAATTAACAGTAAATCTAATAATGGAAATGATTTCACGGGAAAAGTGAAAGCAAGAATTGATGGGATATTATAAAAGTAAAATAAGCCTAAGACATTACTACAAAATATGAGCTTTACAACTGCTCCAGGTTGCCTTTTTGAATAGTGCAAAATGAGTTTGATATATTGTCTAATAACATGTTTCATTAATGCATCCTATGTATCTTGTGTAATTTGTTGAGAATTTCTTGATAGATAAGCAACAGCCATAATTCACAATAATCTTACAGTGTTACTCATTTTCATGTTCCTTTAGGAGAAAAAAGCTTCTCTCTGTGGTGGGCAGTCATAGGAGGATTGCTTGGCATTACAGGCCTCATTTGTTTGGTCATTTTAATTTGGTAAGTACCTGGACTTAATTTAATATTTAACATCCAGTTTGGGGGTAAACCCTTTGGATAAATCATGTGTCATGGTGTTTTTACACAAGCATAAGGGAAGAAAAACATTACAAGACTACGACACTATTAATAAATAAATAAAACAAAATAACAATCAAGCATGCATAGAAAGCTCCCACATCTTGACCACTTCTTCACCCAGCCTACCTTAAAGTATAAATATACACAAGAAGTGTACTGGATCAACAAGTTGAGTCTGTTGCTGGATGTTATTGTACCATTTAGTTTTGTTTGCATGGCCAGAAACAAAAATCAACTAAATAATTGGAATTGGTAGGGAAAATGCATGGCTTTGTTTGTTCTTTGTAATCATTGATATGTGTTTAATGTAGTTTTTGCCTCACAGACATTGTGACTCTAATCAAATCTATAGTATAGTAAGGGGCAGATAGTTGCCACCTAATAGAAAACAAAAGATAAAGAAGAAGAATTAGCTTGGCTTTGTGTAGCATACTACAAGATAATAGCCATTAGGTTGTCATACTTACTACTACAAAATACACTGGACAGCAGAGGTGTGGACTTGAGTCTCATTACTTCGACTTGAGTCACAATTTCGAGGACTTTTGACTTGACTTGACCACATCCCAATTTGACTCAATCAATCAATCAATCAATCAATCAATCAATCAATCAAACTTTATTTATATAGCACTTTTCATACAAAAAAAGTAGCACAAAGTGCTTTACGAACAGACAGATGAATTAAAGTAAAGGATTTATGACCCAAACCCACTCCACCCAGCCCTTGAACCCACCCACACTGCAATCCAAACACAGTGTTGATTAAAAACATCATGAAAAAAAGAACAGTAATAAAGCAAACAGCTGTACCCAGTATGTACTGAGGAAACTTGACTCAACTTGACTGAGTGACTCTTGACTTGACTTGGACTTTGGCCTTATGACTCGAAAGTACATGATGTTTTACAGTGCATATTAAATTAATGCCCGGGACGGTTTCCTGACTCTCCTTCAACCTGACATCTATACTGTTTACACTGCACAAGCCATCCACTCTGATAAACTTGACTTGAGATAGGTATAAAGTTAACATTTAAAAGTTTAGATTGGAAACATAGTGAGTAAGATTAATGTGGGTGATCTCCCAGGGCTCTGACTATTATTTAATGTCTTGAAAAAAAATCCTCAAGTCTCTTTGCACATAAAAATATGTTTTTGTCCATCTGAGGTTCAAATTGACAATTTTTTTCATTAAACAACTTAAAGTGGTTGATCTTTTTGGAGATTTGGGTCATGATGACTGTTAAGATGGTGAGTGTTTCTCATGATAGAGCTGTAAGAGCCATCCCTTCTGTGTATGTTTTACCTAAAAAGTGCAAAGTGTCAATGCTTTCTTCCATTTCTCAAATTAACTGAAGCTAAAACCTGTTATACATTTACAGCAAGATGACATAGTCCCCAGAATTTAAGTTGTTTGACAAATTTGCCATCATACTGTAAATCAGTGATCATCCACTGGTGTCCTTAAGGCCACATTAGGCCCTCCACAGCCTCCTACCCGCCCCAGAACATTAACAAGCTCAAAAAATGTGAAGGGGGGAGTTACTTGTAGCTTGAAAAGTATATTATTCATTGGTTCGCTATAGCTGTAAATGCACTCCCTGAAAGTATAGCATCTATTTTACAGAAATCCAGCTGTCAGCCAATATTAGCCATAATCTAGGAAAACAAACATATTTCAGTCAAACCCAGTGACAACATGACAGACCAGAGAGAAGTAGCCAAGACAGACTTGAAAAAGACTCAAAAGGACTCAAAACTCCAGCTGTAGGACTTAGGACTTGACTTGAGACTTGTTGGTCTAAACTTGAAATGCACTTGTGACTTGCATAACGATGACTTGGTCCCACCTCTGCTGTACAGTATGCATACTGTTATCATAACAAGTATGTAGGCAGATTCAAAGACAATGTTTTGTCTCTCATTCCTTTTCAAGATTTTTTTTCATATGACACTTGCTTTCTATGCGTTATTTTATTATCTGTTACTTTTTCCATTTTCTGTTGCTATTCTTTTCCAAGAGAAAGATAGTACATTATTTGATATCAAATAATAATTTTGGAATAGAGCCCAAATAGCTTTTTGGATAAAGACTGTTCTTCTTTGCAAAGGCTGCAGTCCAATTCCTGGCTGCTAAATCTCTATCATGAGGGCAAAATGCCAACAAAAGTCTTTAGAAATGATGATGAGAAAAAATCTGAAAGTGAATGCTGAGAAAAAAAATGACACCACACTTATTTGTTTGAATTTCAAATCCAGGAGTTTAAACCTGCACATTTTATTTTGTGAATTATATTTGTAGACCCAATGAAGTCTGGTAGAGAAGTAACACAACCTCCTTTCTGCCCACTGATCAAATACTCATTTGTCATTGATTTCTACAGTCTAAATTTATGAGTATAAAAATAATATTTTAATGTCCCAATAGACAGATCAATATTTGATTGATTCATCTATTAATATGGAACTGTCTTACACCAGGTGTAAAGGAACTGCAAAATCTGTGCTTCACCTTTAAACTCTCTGTAAAACACTTTATATCGTACATTGTTTTGTATTATGACTCTTATTCAATCTGTTATTTCGATTACATTTTTTTCCATTGCACATAAATCAAAACTTTGTACCCTTTTGGTTGTTAGTGATTCATTTTATCTTTTAGGTGGGGCAAGTCAAAACATACAGCTTTCCAAGAGACACAGGTAAGAACATAATGTTCAAATGTCTGCTGTTCCTTTCTTTCAGCACGTTTTTTCTCATGAGAACTTTTTTTTATCCTGCATAGGTTCCTTAATAGCAGATCAACAGGAAATGAGATAAAAACTTGTGAATAAATTTAGCTTCCGTTCTTTCGCCAACACACACAACAGTTCAGTTTCCAAGTCTTGGCAAAACAAATTTATTTTTGTAAACTGTGTCTGAATATGAAAATACTGTATATTTAAAAAAAATTTTTTAGAGAGCTGTTGGATCTGAGTGAGGGGCAGAGTAAGGCTCAGGACTTGTGATTTTTCTCTGTTTTTGACAGGGTTTAACAGCTGGAGGGCAGACTGCAGATGAACCAGAGCAGAGAGAGAAGACATACATTATGGAGAGACTGAGATTATTTGAGACCTGAGCCATCCTCTGACTCAGCACAGAACATGAACGTGCAGCAGGAAACAGTGTATGCACAAGTCAGAGTGTCCAAAGCAGAGAAGAGTTTCTCACAGACTGCTGATACAGAAGGTCTCTAAGCTCAAGTGAAAAATCAACTCATTTATCTTTTTTTTTTTTTTTTAAACAAATAGATTTTCTGTGCTTTAACAGAAAACTAATTCTTGGCTATACCTGTGGTCTTTTAAACTAGATCTTAATCGTGACGTTTTCTTTGTCTTGTGTGTGCTTAAAATGTCACTGATATCAGTCCTCTTCATTCATCTCTTCATAAGCACGATTGTTGTTTATGATAAAATAGAACAACCTCTATCCATGGTTGTTCTTACCTCCACCAAGGAGGTTATGTTTCAGAAAGCATTTGTTTTTTTGTCTGTCTGTCTTTCTGTCCATTCCAGATCAAGATAACCCAAAATTTTTTTACCATATCTGAATCTAGATGCTGATCCAGGAATGTTTTTTTAAAGAGGACATATCATGCTTGTTTCTCCTTTTCACTATGCCAGACTAGGATGCCTGTAAAGCATTTCTGCCCTCAGTACAAGTCATTTAGTTCCTTCATTGCCCCACAATAGCATTCTCAACATCCTCATTTTAGGCCATTATGAAGCCCTCGTTGAAACACTCGGATCTGAGGATGACCTAAAGTTACCTTGCAACGTCACAGCCCTTTGTGCTCTGATTGGTCAATTCTATCGGGGGCTGAGCCAGCCTGTCCTTCTTCTTCTACTGTATTTTCCGGCAGGCTCAATGCAGCGACCGCGTATTGAGTCCCCCTACAGGCCAGAGCTGGTAATGAGTGAGTGTGAGCTAGGGAGCTATATACTGCTGCTGGATGTGTTCCTCGGTGACGGTTTTGTGGCTAACGGACATCACAGAGGAGGAAGTGTTTTATCAGATTACTCCAATAAAAAAAAAGGTACCTCGTGATGTCACGACGTTTGAAATCGTCGCGGACATCTCGCAATGACCTATTTTCAGAGGAATCAAATCTGGTTCTAGGATATCAGAAAAAATACAATATCTCATTTTTTGAAAATTAAAGGAAAAGTTCGGTTCCTGCAGCTTTTACATTGTTTATAGAATGAAGAACAACAATCTACTCACCCAGAAGGCTTTCCTGATGCAAACGGTGCTTCGGGAGATATTTAGATCCAAAATCGAGCAGCGGACACCGATATAATGGTAGCCTGTAGGGCATGTTAGCGCCGCTCCTAAAACTGTATTAATCGTCCAAAAACTCCTGTTTTTCACCAATATTCCATCATGATTTCCTCCGAATGGACCGCCATTGCAGCCTGTGTCTCTCCACAAAGCGCAGTGTGGCTGAACTAACCTCTGAACTGACGGCTTGTTTACATGCCCTTTGCGCATGCGCAGTGCGGCTCATTGCTTCAGGGGAAGACTGGCAGCTACAAATCAACTTTCTTCTTCCAGTTTTGTGCAAAATGGACGAATATCTATGGGATGAAGATGTTGTGGAGGAGGACTTTGAATATGATGGGTGTCCTTACAGTTTGGAGCCACAGTATACAGATAAGGAGCTCTTAGAAATGAAGAAGCGAACGCCCGGAGAGTACTGCGCATGCGCAGAGGTACCCGGTCTTCACAGTTCAGAGGTTAGTTCAGCCACACAGCGCTGTGTGGAGAGACACAGGCTGCAATGGCGGTCCATTCGGAGGAAATCATGATGGAATATTGGTGAAAAACAGGAGTTTTTGGACGATTAATGCAGTTTTAGGAGCGGCGCTAACATGCCCTACAGGCTACCATTATATCGGTGTCCGCTGCTCGATTTTGGATCTAAATATCTCCCGAAGCACCGTTTGCATCAGGAAAGCCTTCTGGGTGAGTAGATTGTTGTTCTTCATTCTATAAACAATGTAAAAGCTGCAGGAACCGAACTTTTCCTTTAAGGGGGTGTAAGGTCTTGTTTTCAAATTTATTATATGATATGTAAGTATTAAATCATGCATCAGCATGATATGTCTCCTTTAAAGCTGCATTCACACACAGATTTGTTGGCCAACTTTTGCAGATGTATGGGAAAATTTTAAGCCAAGTCAGGCCATGCAATGCTAAGTTAACATCAGTTGAGCAATGTCGCAGTTCTTGAGTACATCAAAAAATTGTATTCATGTTTTGAAATTTCCAATATTTGATCCAGTATGCTGGTACTGGCAAAAATGGACCTCCACTACCCTCAGTTATATCTATCTATACTTCTGGGACTGTTGGAAAATGCTGTACTCCTCCATAACAGTGTTTTCTCTGCTTTAGATATACCGATATGTGTTGAACACAGTAGAATTGACCCCAGGAAGGAACTTTCAATGATTTCTCCAGCTTGCTCAATGTCAGCTAGTGTGTGCTGATGTGTGAATGTTTCTTAATGTTGAGTAATAGAGCAGTTTTCCACATTTTCAGTAACAACTTGACTAAGAAATGTTATGGCAGAGGTTTGTGCTAGGAGTGCTTCTAGTTAATACTACCATCTTAACAACCTTTACAACCACAGGAGGACCCCCTTGACAGTGAGATTCTACTTCCCAATGGGCTATCTTCTAATAAATACCAGTTCAATCCAGTGATGTATGGTAAGGACATGTTTATGGTCCGGGCAGCCTTTAAAATTTATTGTTATCATAAAATTTGAATTGTAGTTCCTCCTTTTTGCTATCCTCTCTCTTCCTTGCCACTCACACTCCAAACACAGCTTTGGATGGTTGTTCAACAGGAGTCAAGATTTCATGACCACCTGACATAAGTGTTTTTTTTCTTACTGTTGTAACTTCTGCTAAATCTTATTACGTGCTGTACTCATGATGGCTTCATGCTGGTTCTTGATTAATAAAATAATACAGATAAAAAAGATTATGGTTTTGACCTACTCTTTAGAAAAAGGATTGTACATAAAATATCTTATGTTTTGTTGCAGCACAAATAAAGATTGGGTGTTTTATTGATTGGCTAGAATATGCAACGATATAATAAGGAGTCACAGGAAGTTAGAATCGGGGTAGAACAGGAACTTGCCTTTTGTAACCTTAAATTTTTCTGTCACGAAATAAAAAGCAGCTGTAGATAAAAAGTGACTAGGACAGTGGAAGGGAAGGTGCTTTGAACTAAAGTGCTTTATTACTAAAATGACCTACACCATGTAAGGACTTAACCCAGATTTCAGGAGGGACGGGTCCCCCACCTGTGTCAGCATGGAAGCTCCACCCTTGAGGCAGAAAACAGGCAGGTAGGAGACTAGGTCAAAGAAATCTAATTTAGTAACCAAATTTGGTGCAAAATAACCATCAATTGCTAACAAAACAGTCATTTGACTTCAAACATGTGGCTGCCACCAACCCACTCAACAAAACTGCTACCTGGAATGATAAAAAAGTAAGAACACATTTGGGTGAGGTGCACTGCTTTAACCCTCAAGGGCATGAAGTTCACCAGATCTTCACAGGTTGCCACTGGTATCCTCTTCCACTCCCCCATGACGGCACTCCGGAGCTGGTGGATGTCACAGACATTGCGCCCCTCCCTCCCCTTCCATTGGAGGACACCACACAGATGCTAAACTGAGTTCAGATTTGGAGATATGCTTGGCCAGTCAATCACCTTTACCCTCAGCTTTTTTTTGCAACGCAGTGGTTGTCTTTGGGATGTGTTTTAGGGTCATTATCATGTTGGATTCTGCCTTGTAGGGCTGTAAAGTCCTAGTCGACTGGTCGACTAATTGGTCGATGCGTGCTCAGTCGACCAAAATTCTGATTGGTCGACCAAATGTGTCAATTAATTTTTTTCCCCTGCAGTTCATTTCATCAGGAGAAACGTGTCAAGTGAAATGGGGGTATTTTCTGAGCACCCCAATCATGTCTCAGAACACCATTTTAATGTATTTATCATTCATTTCAATATTTTTATTTAAGAACATTTCAATATTCAAGTCTAATAATCATTTATTCGTTTTATAACTGCACACGCACCTGCCCGCTGCCCGCTGCAACAGCGGCATCCCTCACCCAGTTCACGCTGGATTTTATGCCTCATATAAACATCCAAATGCAAAAACGACATCACAGAATAAATTGACAATTTTATTTCTGAGGGTATGAGGCCCATTGGTGTCGTGGAAGGCCAAGAAAACATTGAAACCTGGATATTCAGTGCCAGCGCGCCAGACAATTACGCATGCACTGACGTCAAAATACGAGGGAGTAAAAAAATAGAAAGCTTCCGAGTTCATAGATAAAGATAACAGATGTGTACGTCTCTTTGAATAGAGTCGTATATCAAAGTGACTGCCCATTTCATTGACGAAGACTGGAAAGCAAAGAGTCTTGTGTTGAGAGAAAAGAAAGGAGAGGCGCACACAGGGGATAAACATGGTGGGGGGGGGGGGTCGATTGGTCGATTTTTGGTCGACAATTGCTGTGTTTTAGTCGACCAACAATTTCTTTGGTTGATTACAGCCCTACTGCCTTGTCACCCAGTTTCCAAAGTACATACTAGCATTCGTGGTTCCCTCAGTGAAGTGTAGCTCCCCAGTGCCAGCAGCATTCATGCAGCCCCTGACCATAACACTCCTACCCTCATGCTTCACTGTAGGCAACACACACTTGTCTTTGTGCTCCTCACTTAGTTGCCACCTCTTGGTCCAATTAGACCAAAGGACATGGCACTACTAATCCATGCCCTTGGTCTATATGACTTCAGTAAACTGTTTGTGAACTTTCTGCAACATTATCTTTAGAAGAGCCTCCTTCTGGGGTGACAGCCATGCAGTCTAATTTGATACAGTGTGCTGCGTATGATCTGAGCACTTACAGGCTGATCTCCCACCCCTTCAACCTCTGCAGCAATGATGCTGAGCTGGTGCACTCAACTTCTTTGGTAGAACATGGCGAGGCCTGTTCTGAGTGGAACCTGTCCTGTCACAACTCGAGAACACACCTCCATGACGACCACTGCCTTGCTAAAGAAGCTGAGGGTGAAGGTGATGGACTGGCTAAGCATGTCTCCAGACCTATTGAACATCTGTGGGGTGTCCTCAAACAGTGGAGGAGTGCACGGTCGCCATCATCCACCAGCTCCATGATGTTGTCATGGGGGATGGTAACAGATTCCAGTGGCAACTTGTGAAGCTCTGGTGAATTCTATGCCCAAGAGGGCTAATGCAGAGCTGAAAATAATGGTGGCCACACAAAAAATACAGACAATTTGGGCCCAAAATGGACACTTTCACTTCAGAGTGTACTTACTTTTGTTACCAGCAGTTTAGACATTAATGGCTGTGTGTTGAGTTATTTTGAGGGAGCATTAAATTTACACCGCTATCCAAGCTGTACACTCACTACTTTAGATTGTTTCTAAGTGTCATTTCTTTAGTGTTGTCCAATGAAAAGATAAAGTAAAATATTTGCAAAAATGTGAAGGGTGTACTCACTTTTGTGAGATACTGCATTTCCACAGTGTGAACCTGTCAGCCAAACAGAGCAGCCTGGGCCCACGTGGGGAAGGGAGACGTAAATGGGTAGGAGCTTCAGGGGTACTCAGTATATAATAAATAAATGTCCCTTGTTATCAGATGTTCTAAGGCAAAAAGGATATGCTACAAGACTGGGGGTTTATCTGATTGTTTATTCGGCCGGTTCAGAGGTAGTCTGACAGAGAGCAATAGGTAACCACCGCTTGTATAGACATTCATGTCACATGTATGGCAACAAAACATGAAGACATGAACATCACGTCTATATGAACTTCCATTCCAAAGATGGTCAGCCGTGAGACTTCTCAATTCAGGCTTTCTATTTCTGGCGAGCTGCCAGACTTACAGTCTCCTTGCTCACAGACACATTCATTTCTCTTTACATAGTTGACGACACAGAGAAAACTTCATGATTCAAAATCATCCTTACATCCCTGAAGTAAGACAAATAATGGACTCTTTAAGCATTCCTTTTAAATCAACACTTTTCCGGTGAATATTCACTCAATCGTTTATTTGAGATAATTTTGCTCACTGATATTTAGTGTTGAGGAAAAAAACATGGCCAGGTCATTGTCAGGTCATCAGATCTATAACAAAAACATGGAATTTGAATAGTGAAAAGGGAGGCTAAAATTCTAAATTTAAAACTAAAACTCGCTCTTTTCTGGTTTATGCATGTCAAAAACACTGTGTAACCAATTTTAATATTAATTTAGAAGTGCTTACAAAGTTACTGTATAATGTTTTCAGTTCATATGGCAGCAATTTACAAGGTGTAGGGGCAAAAAAGAAAAGGTTTGGACCCTAGAGGTGTGGACAGGGCCAACTGGGGTCAGACAACTCAAGCTTCAAGCAGCAGCATGACTACAAGTTGTCAGAAGCTCATTGCAGACTGTGATTCCACAAAAGCACTGAAACTCAGTTTCACTACAGTGACATCTTTTTTTCACATATCACAGTGGAAACACTGAAATGCATGTTACAGAGTTGTGATTCCACTTTGCTTCACTGCATTGCGGATGCATGACAGTCATGGCATGTTTCCTCTGGGTGCTCCCTATGCAAACATACACTTTGGTAAAAGTAAAAATATTTGTGTATGTAATCTAAAAGTAATTAACAAAAAATAAACGAATGAATGAATTAACATGCTGTACAGGCATTCCTGAAACATAACACATCAAATTTAGCTACAGACAGACAGACAGGCAGACAGACAGACAGACAGAAAGGATTTTCTGCAGGACTTTTGTGCAGACATTAAACAAACAGGGCTATGACTAAATCATGAAACAAAACTGTCACTTTTAATAACTCTTCGGTAAATAGGTTAAAATAAAACAATCCAAATCATTTTGAAGGCTGACAATATAAAACCCTCTGCTGTCTCACACAGTTTAATTCACTTTGTACATCTTAGGTTCACAGTGAATTTCTGACTGATTATTTCGGTAATATCACAGTATGTGGTAAACAGTAACAAAATGTTAACTAGAACAATTTGTGTTTTCAAAGTTACCTTGATAAAAAAAACTGAATAATTACAGATTAGCATCACAGTACTTTGTGATTCACAGTTATATGAAAGTACTTTAAAGTTTTTTGCTGCTTTTTAACAGTATTTTACTGTTATTTTCAAATTACCCATAACATAATATTATTGTTGAATTACAGATACATGTCAGAAAATTAGTTTTGTGTTTTAAAATTAATACAGAGTACTGTGATCATACAACACTCTTAACTTTACAGTAATCTGAACAAACATGACTGTAAAATCCAATTTTTAAAAATTTAAAATTTCAGTTTGATGATGTCGGTGCGCAAAATAGTCATTTGTCACTAATGTATAATCCCTGAAACTCGGTAGTGTGTAAATTCCTGTTAAAGTACAGTTTGCATACTGCAATTAAAAAAGCTATTTAACTTTCTTTTACCCATTATGCACCACAAAAGCCTGATTACAATAATTGACAGTTAAAATTTCCTGTTAAAACCTGTGTGAGTTTTGATCTGTATTCAGGAGTATAGTATGTTGTTCAAACACTTGTAATTACCTAAAGATTTTTCTAAGGACTGGCATAATAAATTAGCTCAAGCCTGAAATGTTGTACTGTGCAGTAATCTTCCCTTGCTTCATACTGTCCAATACAAACAAATATCAAATAAGTTAAAATAAAAAGATTAGTTTAAGTGAAAGTGGAAGAGAAAAACTGACAACTGTGGAATTTTTCTTCATCAGAAACAGTCCAGTGGTTGTGTATATTTTTGGCTGCACTGTTTTGTAACTGAATCAACAGACAGACACTTCCACAGAGTAACACAATGATGAAATACAAAATTGAAGAAGTTACCGAATAAACTTCTATATTTATTTCACTTTACTGAAAGTCACTTGGGTAGTTAATATTAGGTAAATGTCCACCACCACAAAAGGATTAACAGTCCACTTTGAAACACAGGAAGTTGACGTGGTTGTAAACTGCATCAGCTGAAGGGAAGTTGGTCATTTCGTGTGTTGTACTTCAGCTTAAAATCATTCAGTGGAATATTTTACAGTATTTACACAGTGGAACTCAACTGCAGACTTCTCCTTCAGAGTAGATGCCAGAGGTAAGACTTTTACTAAAATTATGGTTTGTATTTTAGGTTAAAACTTATTCACTTTTATAGTTTTTATTCACAATCAAATTATGAGAAACAAACATAAAAGGGGAGCATTGTTTCAACAGAACTGAGAATATAAGGTTCACATCAGGCTTACATATGTGATGAATCTTTAATTTATTTGCACATTTAAATATGAGCTTTTGTTTCCTATCTAACTTAGCTCTGACATTTCTTTAATTGTGAAAAGTCTAACTTCATTTTTTTGTTTGGACATATAAACAGGGCATGAAGGTCATAGCAGAACTGTTGGTAAAGATGTTGGCAGGCATCACAATACTGAGTGTGTTTTTTATCAGGGGTGAGTATTTTAAGTCTCCTTTTTTCTCTCTGAGGTGTTCCATTTTTAAGTTGGTGATTACTTTTATTCAGTTTGTCAAAAAAAGCAGCAAATGTTTGATAAGTCAACAATTCTTACATTTAATAAAGACCAAAACTTAATAAAACACAGCTGCAGGCTAAAATAAACAAAAACAGTCCACTACCAGACACTTCTTTTACCATTCAGAGTAGATAGATATTTGCCTTAGCCCCACAACACAAAGCAGAACAGTAACTGTATTTTCATATTACCTTATTTCTTAACATACTGACATAACCTTTATTTTTATAATTATTTGTGAAATGTGATTAGATTAGATATTTGGGGGTTTTCTCTTAAGATGTAACCTTCAATCAGTGTGAATAAAAGTCTAATTTCATCTTTAATATCTCTGTTGTTGTGAGGCTGCAGGGTGGTGCAGCAGGTAGTGGTAGTGTCTTACTGTGAGGAGGCTGTCAGTTGACTTGCTGGTTGGACGGGGTCTTTTTGTGTTGAGTTTGTTCTCCCTGTGCATCCTTGGGCTCGCTAACTAACTTGGTTTCCTCCCACACGCACAAACAGCTTTGTGGGACTTTTCTTAAATACTTTCTGAATACTGGTTGGAAATATTTTATCACAATATTTACTTATTGATTTGTGTAAAACTATTAGTAAAACTGATAATACAAGCTGTGTGAATAATGGGTTGGATGGATGTTAATTCAGGTTTTACAAACTGGTCTTATGGCTCTTTTTTCAGACAAAATGTGAGCGAGTGTTTATTGTACATGCACTTCCCACCCTGTGGGTGAAACATGGAACAGTTATTAAGAACCATAAAAGCTACAGTGTTTAATTGCCTAACCAGACCTTTACTTTGTGTAAAGTTGTGCTTGTTTAGAATGTTCTCTCTTTATGTGATTATATGTGATTCAATAGTCAGATTTGTATAAATCATGAAATTTAAAGGTAATTTTAAGAAAGCTGTTGGGGTGTAACCAGTTCCATGAAAATACGATACAATATTGATTATTTGGACAACAGTACTATATTTGCCAATATCATAAAGTCTATTTCATTTCGATTTTGACTCGATTGGATCAGGGGCCTTAGATCAATTTAAGATGATTTTATATAGTCATTGAACACAATCAGCTACACTTTATCTAAAGGAATAGGTGAAATTTTATTATGTGAAACAATGTTCTGACCTTTGGGTATGATAGTTTAGAAAGCACATTACCATCTGTATGATAGATAGATAGATAGATAGATAGATAGATAGATAGATAGATAGATAGATAGATAGATAGACAGAACTCTTCAGTCTAAAAAAATTATATTCTCTATGGCAATATTTTAATTGTATGTTGCCAGATATTTATTTCAATAATAAAGACAATATAGGCTATCTAGGTGTGCATAGCAATGACACATTGTGACTTCCTTTTGGATTCGTTTTTATACCAATATAGACTCAATATTCAATACAGTATATAATACGGACAATATAAATGTAAACAGCAAGAGGAGCAGTCACACATTTAAGCTGAAATGATAGCACAAAAAATCCTGGGGGCTTCTTTTTATTTTGGTTTTAAATATACAATATTTATTAACTTGGGTGATTCTATCACTATTCTATTATTCTACACTTCTGTAAATATTTAAATAAATTCAACAGTTAAAGGAATTCTAGTTTTAAAACAAAACAGACTCCCCTCCTTGATCGCTCATAAAATAAAAAATAGACAAAAATAGGTGTGTGATACACACAGGCAGACAACAGCAGTATCACTGGTCTGGTTTCTAGCATACAGTCCTAGCCGAATTTAAAATAATTTCTGAATGGTAAAGTATAAAAAATGGATATTATTAAAAGAAAAATAGATAGTAAAGGGAAAACAGGATTAATTAATTAAGCAGGAAGTTGAGTGACATCAGCGTGAATATGGTCTATTGTCGGAAACTATGACACGGATATCTTGTTGGAAATTCAAAATTAAGGTGTATATTAAAGATAAAGATGTCGATCAAGGTTTTGAGTTTCCATCGATTTGATTGGATTATGCTTAAACAATCAATGTATCAATCAGACTGATAGATCATTACACCGCTAGAAAGCTGCAGGATGCAAATTATTACTTGTATCACTGGCCCAAACATATGATTAACTGTCAGAAATCTTATGATAGAAGTCACGTGAGAGATTAATACACGCCTGATCCCCTCTCAGCTCTGTATTCAGCCCCTAGAAAATCTAGCAAGGGACAGATACTTTTTTGCCAATCAGGAACAATCAGGAGTTCTCTAAGTGCTTATTAAATGTAAATAAGCTTTGGTTATTGTTTGGACTGCACTGCTAGTATTAATTTTACAAAGGGATATGATGTCTGTTATGTTATATTATAGAAAGAATGTGCTATATTATGTGTGTCCATGAAGAATATGAATCTGCTTTCAGGTGCAACATGTTGTGGCTATCGTCAAGATCTCTCCATAGCAACACCACGGAGCATGGAAGCACTGAGTGGATCTTGTTTACAGATCCCATGTACCTTTACACCTAAAAAGGCCTTTGACAGAACAGGACAAATGTTTGGAGTTTGGATTAAAGATCCTCCATTTCCAAACGATAAGGAGAATGTGATTTTCAACAGCAGTGGGACAATCGATGAGTATCCAATGAATATTACCGGAAACCTCAGTCAGAATCAGTGCACCACTGTGTTCTCAAATATGACCTCAACATATGCAGACACATACTACTTCAGAATTGACGGTCCATCATATATTGCAACAGCTGCTTGTGATCCTCTGCAAATTACAGTCAAAGGTAGGACAGCGTTTTTGCTCTAACTCTATTCTTAAATGAACTTTCCTCAAACAGTGGCTGTGATTGTTGTGTCATATGTATACAAACTGATATTTCCTGACTTGAATTCAGATTCCCCACCTGCCCCCAGCTTGGTGATCCCACATGATCTAAAGGAGGAGACCATCACTATAACCTGCTCAGCTTTCACTCCCTGTCCACACTCTCCTCCAAAGCTCACCTGGACTCTCAAAGATGCCTCCAAAAACATGAAGATAAACACAAATGGAACATTTTCAACCCAAATCCAGGAGAGCATCACTCTGACAGACAAACATGATGGATACAACATCACCTGTTCTGCCACATATCCAGTGAATGAAGGGAAAGACTTCAAGACAGCAGAGGAGACAAAGACTCTCAGTGTTTCATGTGAGATACTAGAGTTTTATATTGGATCAACTTTGCACATGAGTTTTTGGTGTTTGAAATTAAGATGTTAATCTCATATTTTCCCAGATGCTCCTAAAAGCACGTCAGCATCCATCAGTTCATCAGACTTGGTGCCAGCCGGTGTTTATGTGAATCTGACGTGTTCCAGCAGAGCCAAGCCTCCTGTCAGCAGCTTCACCTGGTTCAAGCTCAGCTCAGGAAAACCCATGAAAGTATCTGAAGGAGAGGTTTACAGGTTTAATGCCACAGAGGGAGGAGTTTACTACTGTGTGGCCAAAAATGCTCATGGAGAAGAAAGATCACCACAGATTCAACTTAAAATTAAAGGTAAATATTAATCACCCTGTCCTTATAACTTAAAGCCTCTTTGAGGAATTTGGGGTTTTGTGTCAATTCAAAAAGATATAAAAAAAACTCAAGTTTTTATTTTATTTTACTGTTTATTTGACACGGACACACAGTGACATTGATGCTGCGAAATTTAAATATCCACAGATCCCAGATGCACTGCTAGAAGTGTTTATAGCTCAGTGCTAATTTTCCACCCCAGTCCTACGGAGGCTTTTACAGATTAAAAATGTAAAAATAGATATTGAAAGAACAGAGATACCTAAGACACAGCTCAAGTTATGCTTGTGTGACAAAAGATGTAATCATGAGAAAAAAAAGCCACACATGTGAGATGAAAAGTCAAAATAATCAGAGACTAATTTCAAGTTTTAAGATGCAAAATGACAATTATGACACACTGACACATATTTATGAATATGAAGTCATAATTCCATGATACTTTGCAAGAATTGAGATATAAAATACAACTGACAATTCCTGACACAAAATTTTGAGTTCAGATATTACAGCAAAAGTGTGAGATATAAGTCTATATTAACGGTAAATTAACTTTTTACTCCTTTTCTAGTGTCTCTGTTAAAGTGTTTTCGTAGACATGAATCGGATCCAGCAGGTGTTTGGACAATTGTGTTGACAATTCATGTTTATTACAGGCCAACAATATAATGAGGTAGTCGAGAGCTACTGTGCTACAGCACGTGAGGCACAAACTCTCACCAATCCATGTCAGAAGTGGAGTGAAAATGTCTTTACTACAGAGACATTTGAAGTGTTGGTTTGTTTTTTTAAGCAATGCGTTCACAATCTGATAAAGCTACTGCTTCTGTTAGCATCTATGCTAATCCCTGAAAGCACAGTCACTTCCTGCCGTCGTCTCGCTCTTACTTTCGTCCCCTCACTTATTACTCACCCCACTGGAGTGCCATTGAGGAACGTTTCCCGCTGCAATCTCTGGATACCTTCTTAATTCTCTAAAGGTCTCTGATTGGACCTTACTGCTTTGGGCTGCTCTGCCTGATTACAGATATTGAATCAGGCAGGTCCCGCTGTTGTGCAAGGTTAGTCTCTCAGACCTCCCAAAGCACTTTTTACACCTCAGATCATATACAGCCATTCACACTCATTCAGTCACATTCATTCCCTGATGGTTCTGAGTTTCTTTGTCAGTGATCCATCGGTATTAGCTAACACATCTATGCCCTTTAATACCCATTTGCATGGTACTGACACAGCAGTGAGAGCTACTTAGGGTTAAGTCAATCATCAATCAAACTTTATTTATATAGCACTTTTCCTACAACATATGTAACTCAAAGTGCTTGAGTTACATATGTGCTTCAGTGTCTTGCCCAAGGACACATCGGCATGTGACAGCTGGAATAAGGATCAGACCTACTACTGTTGGATTTCTGATAGAGTACACCATCAGACTGAGCCTCTGAGTCCCATCAAGAAACAAAGAAAAACAAACAAACAATAAGTCATGAGCTACTATGTAGAGCTGGGCACAAAATCAATTAAATCGATTAATTCAAATTATTTTTTAGAGAAGATTAAAAAAATTTAAAATCGAGATTTTTGTTCTTGCCTTAGACCAATTGTAAGTAGTTACAATTTTTTTTAAAAAATTACAATTTTCATGATGGTCGGCCTTGTAGGGTTTGCACAAGCACTTTTATAGGCTTGTATTTGTCATTTAAGTAGATTAAATATTGATCAGAGAGTTTCATGCTAATACTGTAAAAATACCTTTGTTTATGTAGAAAAACCTGCCTATGTTTATATTCCATAATCAACCTTTTATGACCCAGACTTTGACTTTAAGAGGCAAACATTTTGACAACATAAAGGCAAAACTTGATTTGTTTCATTTTTATGTCACTGGGAGTTTTTTTTCTTTTAGGGAGGGAAAAATCAATTAAATCGTAAATTGAGTGTTGTGGAAAAAAATCTGGGATTTTTTTTCTAGGCCATATCGCCCAGCCCTACTACTATGCCAAAATGATGAAAACCAAGAAAAAACTGCAAGATATAAAGAGACGATAATGAGGTTATAAGGCATACTTTTGAGAAAGAAAGGCACAATCATGAGATACTTAGGCATAATTATGAGGCATTAAATCATGCTAATAAGATGGTAATTTGTTATTAAAAGAAGGCAAGTCAATAGGATGAGTTAAAAATGTTAAAATAATGACATATTTAGACAACTATTTGAGATATATAGTTATTGTACTTATATCTGGACGCTAAGACCGTATTATGAAGATCGAGCCATGATTACAAGATACTTTGAGATGTAAAATAATTAGACAAGGTTATGAGATAAATACAGATGGGAATCAACAGGATTTTTTCATTAGTGATTTTGTTTATCCATTCAACTCTTTACTGATTCCCTTATCGATTCCTGTTGACTTTCATTATGTAATTATTCAGAGGCATAATGTCAAACAAATGATGCTCCTGGTTACCAATGCCAAGCTGCTGCATGGATAATTGTTTTTCAAGTTGCTCGTATTTCCACTTTCTGAAAGATGTGAAGTAAATGTTTTTGTCTGCTGACTGCCTCTGATGTGAACCCGCTGACTTGCAAATTGTAAAAAAACAAAGTGGAAGGAATTGATAAGAGAAATAGAGAGCAAATAGACTAATGAGACTCTTTGGGGAAGTTGTTATCGATCCTCAGTTGAAATTGGTTCCCAATTCCCATCCCTAAAATGTCAAAGTTACAACACAGTAGTGTAAAATTGTGAGAAACTAAGTGAGAAACTATCATACTAAAAATGACAATGAGACAGGAGATTAATAACCAGATACTGGGTTGAAATATTAAGTTCTAAGTTAAACTGTGGAATACTGAAATTTTTGAGAACAAAAGGAACACTCATTTATCAATATGTCATAATCGTGAGATAACTGTGAGATAAAAGAGATAATTATGAGATTCAAAGCCAAAACTCTGAGATATTAAGGCACTAATGTGAGATGGATATGTACAATTACAAAATAAAAAGTCAAAATGTGACATATGAAGTTATGATTTGTAATTCTCATAATCAGAACTTTTTGCATATGCCTTAAGGATTTGGATGTTTTTTTGATTGATGTTTTACCTCTTCTTTTCAGTGTTGGTAATGGGCTTCACTGTTATTTCACTCATGGTGGTAGAAAAAAAATAGTTTGGAAAATACCAATCTGATGCCTCTACAGCAAGGGATTCTATGGCATAAAGAGCTGCTTACCTAGAGGGCTCTGTAACAAACTGACAGAAATGAGGCCTATGGGTGCCAGCTTGTATACCAAGGTAACTAAAAAAAAGCTAGAATGACCCGAGATAAATGGTACCACATCAGTGTTCGGCCTGACCTAGAACAATCCTAACATACAGAATTTGCTACAGTTACTGCTGCACCCACAGGATAGCTTAATACTACTCAGACTAACTGTGAGGACGATTAATGCCATATTACAGATGCTCTACTTGCTTTTCAAAAGTTATAACATCCATGTTTGACAAACCTTCCTTAACTGTGAATTGAGATGGGCATTAATATAATTTGATTAATACCAATGCCATTAATTATTCTTTACCAATTCCCTCGGATGTTCTGTGTGGACAAGTGTTAGCCTACATAACTGTTTAGTGACAACAACGTCAAACACATGTCACTCCTGATACTCCATGTCGTGATGCATAAATGAATGCTGCTGCAAGTTACTGATGTTTCAGTCAGCGTCTTTCTTGAAAAAATTAGTCAAGAACTCTGATCACTTCTACTCCATGTTTTCTCTGATTTTTGACTTCTTGATTAGCATCCCTGCTGACTGTCTCTGATGACAGCCTGACATCTTTTATTTGCAAAGCATGCAGACCAAAGTGGCAGGAGTTGATAAGGTCATTCATAGGCAAGAACACTGATATTGATTGCTTGGGGGAGCTGTAATCGATTCTCAACTGGAATTGGTTTTTCGATTCACATTCCTAACTGTGAAGCGTATGGCTACTGACACAGAAAGTCACTCATGGTAAATGTATCAATGGACATCAGTGGCTCATATATTCATGGTGTCAGAACAAAGTCTTGTTTATGTTATATTCTAATGCTGTCCCTGAATTGTTATGCGAGCAGGATTGTCTGATGGACCTCTTATCGGAGCAATTATAGGAGGAGTTATTGGGATCATCTGCTTGGTTGTTGGTGTGATTCTGTAAGTGACTCATATTACATCTTACTGTGTGAATCAGTTTATGATTGACTGTATACTAACATTAATTTCTTACTGTTGGCTTATTTTGTAGTGTTTTCATGTGTTGGAGGAGGTCAAAGTCTGCTGGGAGATCTGAACAGAGTCTGGTAGGGAACTACTCCTCTTGTGTTTAACTCTAATTCTCAATAGGCTATATGAATTTTAAAGGAGGTGTGTGTGAGGGGGCAGGGTAAACAATATTGAAAGGGGGAAATTTTCCCGTAAAGCTCCAAGGGAGAGAGGTTAAATGTTGAAAATACAGTTGAATTGAAAATGTTTACTCTTGTCAATATTGCATTTCAACATTATTCTCAACATTTAATTTAGACTTTTTTCTCAACATGTTTACTATTTTATTGAAGTGCATCATTAAAAAGGCACTCCTCCCATCATGCTTTTGTCCACACTCGACCCAAATACTCATCTAGCAGTTTACTTGCTACTATTAGCCAGTATTAAGAGCTTACTACACCAAATTCTGCAGGATGACTGTGTATAGCTAGAAGACAATTCAAATATTTTTTTTCTTAAAACCTACTAATTACAGCTCACTGGTAATTAAGAGGTTGCATTAAAAATATAATCTAAATTTGCTTTGTTTAGTAAAGCCTCTATAGGATAGTAGTCTTACAATAATAGTTATTCCCCCTAAAATACTTGTATGTTCTCTTCCTATGAAACCAATCACAAACTTTTGGTCTTAGTTGAGAGTTAGTTATTCTTAATTTAGAATCTCTAACTCAGAATATGTTAACAAACTAAAGTGTGGTCTGATTTTTTCTTATTTACATGTAGTTTCACACATATTGAGTAGCATCTGCTCCATAAACTAAAATGAAGTCTGAGTGGTGAAAATTGGCACATTACACTTTACAAGAGGAGGAAGTGTAACGAAAGAACACATAACACACATCCTGTTTGCAAATCATTGGGTTTATAGCAGGGAAGCCAACCTCAAAGTCAAGATACTTCTGCAATTCTGTTGTGAAACTGTCATTTTTTTGTTTAACAATGACAGATTGTCCTTTTTCTGAGCCAAGATTACTGTCTATAAATCCATACTAAAAAAGTTTCCTGTTCTCAGTGTCAAGCAGGTGAAGACCTTGCACAAAATAAAGAAGATGAAGCTGGCATCCATTATGGTGAGATTGATTTCTCCAAGCAAAGACCTCAACAATCCTCCAATATACCACAGCAGGAGGAGACATTATATGCACAGGTCAAAGGACCCAGCTCTACAGGGGGCACTGAGATTCCTGGAGATTTGTATGCTACTGTGACAAAAAAATAAAGAGAGCTTTTTTTTTATGTTTGCACAGAAAACCTTCACGCAAAAAAAGCGAACCGGTATTTGCTACTTTTATCCATCAAATGTTTGTTATCATAAGAAAAAGTTAGATCAGTGCTCTGGTTCTCTGGTTCTAGATTAGAGCTGTTTTCCATTGGTGACAAATGAGTGTCTTAAAAAAAGTCTATCAAGCATTGAACATTTTATTTACTCAGTTTATGGGAATAAATGGATTTTAATGGTTTGAACGATGTAATCTGCATGACACTGGCATCAGCAGATGTTAGCTTAAAAAAGGAATATCAGTATTGGCAGGTGTTAAAATAGACAATATTTTGGCCATGCACATAGCCATATCATGAGAAAGGTCTTATTTCTTGATGGACACATCTATGTTAAGTGAATTAGAAATGTATATAAAAAAAATCAGTCTAAAGACAGCTGCTGGCCCCAACTCTTTTTATGGACGCACACAGCGTTTCTAGGCTGACCCAAATATGTCCTTGCTAGATATATTTGGAAAATTCTACAATCATTCCTGTGCCTAAATTCAACAAACCCAGAGATTTTAATGATTTTTGACCAATAGATCTTCTCTGGTGTGATAAACTCTCAAGAAAATCCTTAAAGATGAACTGGTCTTGTAATTGATGTCAATCTTGATCCACTGCAGTTTGCTTATTGGGCTGGTATAGGCATGTATGTTTTCATTAGCACCTTGAGAATCGGAAATCCCATCGGAGACTTTTATTTGCTGGCTTTACTTCAGCTTTTAACATGATGATGATGATGATATGATCACTAGAGTTTATTCTCTCATATAAATGTCCTGGGTGAGATTTCACTGTAACATTAAAAAAAAAGGTATACAATTCAGCAGATTTGTGAGAATGGTGTATGTCCATAGTCATTGCTTCAAATACTGGGTATCCTCTGGGCTGTTTCCTTTCTCCCCTGCTACATATCTTGTACACAGACAGCTCCAGATTAATCCAGCAGGTATAGGCCCTCTGGCTAAATTCCTAGATGACACAGCTCTACTGTCTGACCTCCATTAGCCAGTTTTTATCAAACCATGGGTTGAAAATTACTGAAATCTTCATGTAACTAAAGCAAAGATGCTGATCGATGATTAAAGGAAGAACTGCCCAGAACCACAGCAGCAGGAGAAAATGTAGAAATGTTGATGTTTGTTCCAAAGATCTTGGAAATGAGTATGATTCCGAGCTGAGTCCACAATCAAACATTAACCTGACACACAGATAGTGTTCGGGAGGGCACAACTGTTCAGAGGCATATCTGGTGACTGAACAATTGTCGCATCAAATAACATTTATTACGGGCCAGTCAGGTTATGGTAGTGGACAGGTGTAACAGAATGTGAACCACTTAGTTTAACAAAAGCTCATTAAAACATGTAAAAGTGGACTGAAAATATCGTCGCCATTGTTTTTCATTTAATAAAGAAATGTGGTCAAGCTCTGATATAACTGCAACTGAAGCTGTTAGCATCCATGCTAATCTCTGTATAAGTGGTTGCCCTTTGAGGTAAACTCTCTTGTATCTCCCACCTCTTCCTGCTTTAAAGGATTCTGATTGTGCTATTCCCTATTAGGCTGCTCACAGTTATTGTAGATTTGAGCTTGGCAAGATGGATCTGTGTGATTATGGACATTAAATCAGACAGGTCCAACTACTGCACATGGATAATTAAATGTGTCCATTAAAGAATTTTCTCATTGAGCAGGGTGAACTCCTTAATGTCTTCAAAGACATTTTATGCAGTTATATTATTATTTTGCTCTAAGTCTTTTAACTTTTGATTGATTGTACAAATGTTGTGATTATGTTTGTTCATTTGTTTGTTGTCTTGTAAGACTTGGTATCTGTAAAGTGATTTACCTGTATGGGATAAATAAAGTTTTCTACATCCAACATACACCAAATAAATTGGCTTTAATATCCAAAGAATGTGTAAATAGAGCACAACTGTTCACCTGGTTATTGCTGAATTTTTAACAATAATGTCTTCTATTTGAGAATGTCTTTAAACTTTTCTTTTTATCTTGGTCCACATCAATTTCCAACAAAAATATTCTGTCTCAATGAGAGGAACAGGTCAGTCTTAGTAAAGGAGACCCCTTGTTCTTTTGCCAAAAATTATCAGCATCAGTGATAATAAGTTTGGAAAAATGTACTTCTGGCAAAAATCCAATATTATGTATTCCTAGATTCAACTTATTTATCTCCCTTTTGAGAGGTTTAAAAAGCTGGTTTCCCCATGACCTGGGTTATTTCCTTGAAATCTCTTGAATTAATAAAAAATACTTAAATAAAATATCAAAGCATTATACAAAAATTAAAATGAATGCATGGAATTACTGTCATTTAAAAAAATAATAATTATACTACATTTTATTTAAGGGCACCTTTCATGACACTCAAGGTCACCTTACAAAAGTACAAATAAAAAAGTGCATCAAAACAGGTATAAAAACAAGCAGTACAATACAACAGACAGTGCAAGAGATCAGAGGGAGAAGGAGAGCTTGAATTGATGGGTTTTGAGTCTGGTTTTAAAGAGGGGTGTTGCGGAGGTCAGGGGGGAGTGAGTTCCAAGACCTGTGAGCCGATCGGCTGAATGCTTGACCCCTCATGGTGACAAGGCGGGCAGAGGGGACAGTGAGTAGAACAGATGAAGAAGATCGTAGGGTACGGGTAGATACAGAAATGTTAATGAGGTCAGAGAGGTATGGAGGGGCGAGGTTGTGAATGGCTTTGTAAGTGTGGAGTGGGATTTTGTATTGGATGCGGTATGTGATGGGAAGCCAGTGGAGCTGCTGCAGGATGGGTGTAATGTGGTGAGTGGTGAGTGGATGGTTATTTTGTCCCGTCCCTCTATGTCCGTGATGTTTGTTCTATCAATAGGTTCATACAAATACATTTATACCAATAAAGTTAAATAATAAAATATTTGTGGAAATTTGGGTAGTATCTCTAATCAGTTATATTTTCACAAAAAAGCTCAACTGGTCTTAAGATTTTGATCAGGAGTGTACATGGCAATATATATGATCAAAATGGATGCAATATCTGCAGACATGTTGATATCCAATACCGATAGTGCCAATAATATCATCCCTTTTAATAATCCTGATAAAACTGTTTTCTTTGCACTTGTTACAGGGGTTGCGCTCAGAGTTATAAACAGTGCTCATAAATGAGTACACTTCCTCAGATTTGTCAGAAAAACCTTTAGTTTCCTTTCTAAATCAACATTTTCTTTGGCATACTACACCACAAAATACTCCCCCAAATGTGGGCCATGGATTGCAAACAAGACTTTTTGAAGTTGCACATAAAAAAGTATTTTTCTCAATTTCGGGAAGCAAAAATGAGTGCACCCCAATCAAAGGGGTGGGAGCAAAGATAGATTTTATTTATCATATTACCCATATTTTCATCTTATGTTAAAAAAATGTTACTTAGGAAATGGTTCTTTTGTTTATTTAGATATTGATTAATTTATTACTTTTAATAGGGGGTCTACTCATTTGTAAAACTGACTGATAGAGTAATGAAACAGCAAAATGATACCTTCATGGTTAAGAAATATAATTTAACTCACCTATTCAGAATTGGATCATTTTGCTGGGACGGGGTGGGTCAAGAAAGTTTTGAATGGTGGGTCCAGGCTGGGACACAGACCCAGGGAGGGGTGGTACATTTACAGACAAATAAAAACCTACCATTGAAGAATAAGCCGTGATCCTGATGATTAGAAAATACTGACATTTAAAGACATAAATGTTTGCAAAATAAGCAATTCCACATTTGCTCAGAGCAGCACATTGTACCTTTTGACTGGTTTAAACCTTTGAAAAGTAACACTACTGTGATAAATAATAAAATTTATATTACTGTTAACGCTCAGAATGTACAGCATTCTGTAAACCAAGTGACTTACCTTAAGGTTTAGTTTTTATCAACCTAGCAAAATATACATTTTTAAGTAATAATTTACTAAATTCAAAGCACCTTGTGACACCTGTATTGCAAGATGCCATCCAAACAAACTTTAAGTACTTGCCACTTAGACTACGGGCTGTAAAATATAAGCTAAATAATGGATAACTGTGTCATATCTTCAAACGCAAACTCAAGACCAACCATTTTAATCTGGCTTTTATCTGAGTTTTGTTTTACTCTTTTAATCTGCATCATATGGGGTTTACTCCTTTTTAGTTTCAGAGTTACTATTTAATGTTTTACCACTTTTTATTTATTTATTATTTGGTTTTAAAAGAGTTCTGTCTTAACCAACTTTTAGCATTTTATGACCTTTGTCATATCGTATTGTGCTTTTATTTATTTAGTCAGTTCAGTTTTAGCTCCTGTGTTTCCTCATTTTCGATTCAAGATAGTGCTTCCTCAGTCCTCTGTGGATTTCTGAGGAGTCCTGGCTTGAAGTCCTTGTGTGTGTGTGTATGTTTGTGTGTGCTTGAGTACATGACTTTTTGTGCGAGTGGCTGGGAGGGTGGGTGTGATTTTCTATTTTATTATGTATCCCCTTACTCTGATCTGCTTGTTTATTTTAATGTACAGCACTTTGTGATACATCTTATTAGGGCTGGGCGATATGGCCTCGAAATATAATCATTGTTTTTTTTTCCACAACACTCAATTAATGACTTGAATCGATTTTTCCCTCCCTGAAAGAAACAAAACTCCTAGTGACTTAAAAATGAAACAAATCAATTTTTGCCTTTATGTTATCTAAATGTTTCCCTCTTAAAGTCAAAGTCTAGGTCATAAAAGGTTGATTATGTAGTATAAACGTAGGCAGCTTTGTCTACATAAACACTAAAAGGCTGAGATATTTTTACAGTATTAGCATGAAACTCTGATCAATATTTAATCTACTTAAATAACAAATACAAGCCTATAAAAGTGCTTGTGCAAACCACAGACTGTAAAAAAACATGGACGCCATGTCGCTGGGCTTTTGTGAAGCCGCCGCAAAAACTGCTCCCCCTGGTGACTGGCTGCAGTATAGGTCAACTCTCCTTCTCCCCCATTCATCTGAACGGGCCGTAGTGAAACTTCAAAAAATTAATACACCTCGTAGAAATACTTCTCCCATCCGTATGCTGTGGTGATATGAAAGTATTATTGGGCAGCATTTTTTCCAAGTCCTCTTTTTTCTGAAAAGTTTCTTTTTCATCAGTTATTAGAGTTTAAAAAATAACCGCAGTTTACGGCAGTTTCACAATGATTGTGTATGCCGTATGCTGGGGAGTATTGCGACAGTTTACGACAACTAGCCTACGCTGAAATATGGTCCAGATTCTCTCTACTGGCTGCACAATGGCGGGGCCCTGACGGGGGATATTATGGCTTCAAAACCGTTACATGGTAGGAGGCGGAGCCACGCTATCCAGTTCTTATAATACATCCATGGTGCAAACCCGACAAGGCTGACCATCATGAAAATTGTATTTTTTTTTTCAAAAATTGCAAATACTTACAATCGGACTAAGGCAAGAAAAAAAATCTCAGTTTTTTATTTTTTAAATCCTCTGCAGAAAATAATTAGAATTAATTGATTTAATCGATTTCTTGCCCAGCTCTACATCCTATGTATGAAAAGTGCTTTATAAATAAAGTTTGATTGATTGACTACATGTCCTCACATATGCTTTTGTTTTACTAAATAGAAGCAGCATTGATCAATTGATTTAAAAATTCCGATTTTAAATCATAATCAGTAAATTGTTTAAAGGAACAGCAGGCACAGTGTTCATAGTTGCCTGCTACTCCATATAAATATACAAACAGTTACATAAATAAAATCGATTATGAAAAGTTTAAGCTTTAAACAATCATATAAAACATACTAGTGTGTACGGAGTCGGACTTTAATTATGATTTGTAAAAAAAAAATAAAATAAAAAAGCGCAGATACATCAGGGGTGGCCCCAGAGGCCATATGTGACCCTTCACCTCACTCAATGCGGTCCACCAGCTATTTGCCAAAAAAACCCCAAACAATGTAGAAATATGAAGAAACAAAACAACAGTTGCTGAACATGATCCATCATAAGTAACCAGTACTGCGTAATGCATAAATTAGGATAGGTGATAAAATATTTTTACTAACCTTAAGTTGTTGGCATTTGCCTTGTGTTTTTAGAAGTAGCCTAATTAAAGTTCTTACTTTGCTATGATTGTATCTCAAAAAATACTTTGAGATATTAAAATATAATTTATAATATTGGTAAAAAACACATTTGGAAACGATGGTAATGGTAATGACTTTGAGCTTTAAAATTTGGTTAGCATTAAATTAGTTTTAGTTAGAATATATAAGTGCTGGTATAATCCTTTGTTAAGCTATTTTTTGTTTATTTATATATTTTTCTTATTGAGAGTGTCAACAATATGTAACAGTGCGGCCCTCAGCCACTGTTACAATCCCTCAGAAAAGGTTCAGGGCATTTAAATGCGTCCTCTTTTGAGTGTTTCTTTCCGGACTGGAGGCGTGTTGTTTACGTCTGCGCCACCGTAGCACCTTCACAGCTGACTTTAGATTCATTTTGGCAGACGCTGTCCTTCCAGGAGTTAAATTCTACCTCTCACATTTAGGTTTTAAACACGGCTCGAGTTTGCTTAGGAAGACAGAAGTGTTGAGAGCTGACACTACAGACTCCCGCCCCGCCTCACTCTGCTTATGATCGGTTGAGGAACCTGACGATCTTTAACCAATCAGAAGCAGAGCGGCTACGTTTCATGGAATATGAAACAGAGCGCGCGCTGACTCGTTGTCCTAAGAGGCTGCCGTACACTCCTGCTCTAACACAACTTACCTTTAGCATCTGCGATGTTTTATGCACCAGTGGAGCTGCTGTGGTTGTTCTACAAACTTGGACGCTACTCCCCGAGCTGCCGCTTTTCTCCGCTGATTGTTTTGGTCCAATAGGAACACATGACTGGCACACAGGCTCTTTGGTTTTTATGGCGGGTGGCTCTCAGCTCAAAGGTGCATTTCTGCCACCTACTGTGTTGGAGTGTGCACTGGAGTCACAACATTTACAATCCATACAGATAAAGAAAAAAAATATATAAAGATACAATTATAACTGTTGTGATTGTTAATTACATTTTTTCCTCGTCCCGTATTTCCTTCGAGATAAGAAATATGCTTCTTTTTCTTTGACTTGATTGATAGAGGTGGTGGCGTCCGAGTACCTGCTTTGCTGCCTGCTACTGGATTTGTAGCAACACCAGCACTTCTTTACCAATTTTTAATACCCAACCCCCTGAATGTGAGGTTTCTTTACCTTACTTTAAAATATTGCCTTCCACAGTCGGCATGAGGGACATCAGAAGAGCAGATGCACTCTTCTTAGGGGGCTTTGGTTTCTTATAACATTTGTTTGTCTGTAAAGGATCAATGATTTATGCTTTTTGTGAGTTACAGTAGTTCCTTTTTTGCTTAAGCTCTTGTGCTTGGACTTGTGTAAGTTCCTGTCTGTTTGTCAAGCATTTTGTAAACCTATGTTTTTAAACATGCTCTGCAAATAAAGTAATTATTAATAAAACCCTTCATTAATTAATAATACCTTAAGTCTGAGTTTGAGGGGCCTACAAATTCACTTTTATACATAAAACTATGCTTCAACATGAGGTTGAAGATATTTCATTTAAAAAAGCCTAATGATTTTACCATTTGTTGAGTTTTTGCCAAAAAAAAAAAATGCTTGTACATGACTTTTAACTCCAATTGAAAACAGCTGCTTCATTAATTGCTTCATATATCTATTCCGGTCCACTTCTGTATTATTCAGTCCCAGACTGTTTCTTTTCAGTCCCACACCATAGAGTAGAGAGAACAGTACATTCATAGCACAGCTCTGTACAATAGTATCCTCTAGTTTATTCAATGTCAAACAGCAGAATATACAGCACACAATTAAGTCCTCCCTAAACCAGCAAAACCCGCGTTAAGGGAGATAATTAACTCCTCTAAATGTGATCACATAACACGCACGTATGAGAATGAAGGATGACGAGTTAAAGCATCACATGTGTAAATCAACTAGTTAAAGTATAAACCAAACTACAGCTCAAAGAACAACCTCCATTTAAGAACAGAAAGAAAACAGTGAAAAACAAGCTATCAACAACAGTGTCCAAGAACATGTCTATTTTAATAAATATTTATATTCTGACTGGTCAGCTTTTCACCATTTGGTGAATGATGAGCTAAACAGGTTTGAGTTCATTTCAAAGAGATTTCAAAGCTTTTCATCCTGATTATTTTGTCCTGCAAGTGACCTGGAGTCAAAGGATGCATTCTGATGAGATTTAAGATAACTTCAGAGAACAAAATCAACAAAACTGTAAGGTCATAGTAGGAATAATGGAACAGTGGAGCTGACATTACTCTCTCTTTTATCCACCTCTTTTTAATGTTTCATGACTGTAACTGCCAAAATCAGTACCCAGCCTTTAATCTTTCTTAAATTCATTTGTTTCTATATATACCAAACACACTGTTCACATTGATAACAACACAAACTGCTTGTTCATCTTCTCTTTTGTTACAATATCAACATGTTCCAGTATTACAATGCAGGTGTATTGTGACATAAATATCACACATACCATTCCCATAAATAGAAGTGTTGACAGCTTGTTGCTGTGAACCTACTCTGACTGAACTGAATAAACATGTTTTTCAATAAATAAAAAAATCTAGTATATCCAAATAATCTATATTATTGGTGGGAAAACTTGACAAGTGCTGCACTTCATCTTGCATCCTTTTCAAATAGAAAGTTTAATCCCTACAAATCTATTTTTAGCTGAATTCTGATAGAGGTTTTGCCTAGTTTGCCTATTCTATATAATATTTGAAATATTTTAAAAAGATTCATGGAAAATATATACATAGATGAATAAATAAATGAAGGTGTACATTAAGCAAATACCACAAATACTGTTTCCTCTATTACAGGCCTGTAAAACCTGCTGCTGTGCACTCCCCTGACTCCTACCAATATTATTAATAACTTTCAGCCTTCGATTATTCTATTTTATTTATTTTGGCTGATTTGAATATGAGAATCATAGTCTCTTTTTATGAGAAGTTGCATCTGTAAATGCCACACATACTCTTCCTGTTATCACAAGAATAGGTGGCCTGCTGCTGTGAACCTGCCTATCTGTACTTGTTTAATCAGCTTTTATCATAACCATAGGGAACAGTTTAAGGGCAACATCTTTTAAATGCTCTAATTACCAGCATCTTCTCCATTTCATGGTTATTAGAGTTGTTAATCAGAAGATTACAACCAACACTACATGTAACAGCAGCCTGTTATTTGAACTGCAAAAGTAGGAACTTCTGCTTTTTTACATGTAAAGTGACACTTGACTCTTGTCTACGGAAGTGCGAGGATTTTATGTTTATAAAAACTTCCCACAAATATGTAAAATGTTTCTTGTGGTGGTGGTTAATTTACTAACACACCTGACACTTGGTCAGCTTATTCTGAGCATCATTTTGGCTTGATTGTGTCAAAAGTGTCTTCTTCTGTAATTTTCTTTTGTTAATAGTCTTTATGCATTACTTATGGTAGGAGCATCAACCTCAGAATGAGAACCTCTCTCAGTCAACACTATACCACCATAAACTCAATAACTTACAAAATGACATACCATGCTACTACTCCACTATGCATGTGATGTATTATGCATAATATGGACTCATTCTTATCTTTGAGACCCACAACAGATTTGTCAGCCACAATTCCATAATGAAAACCTTGCATTTCACCATATCCAAAAGTGCACTACATGATTGAGGCTGAGGTCACTGGACCACAGTGAACTTTTGTCATGTTTCAGAATCCATATTCAAATTATCTGCGTCTTGAGACATGATGCATTATCCTGCTGAAGTGGTCATCAGAAGATGGGAACACTGGTCATTAAGGGATGCACATGCTAGCAATAATATTTAGGTGTGCTGTGGTGCTTTGTTGGTAAGGGGTTCAAAGTGTGCCAAGAAAATACCCCCTACATCACCACCAGCCTGAATCCTTGGTGAAAGACAGGATGGATCCATGCTTTCATGTTGTATTTGCTAGATTCTTTACAATCTGAATGTAACAGCAAATTCAAGACCTGCATGACAACATTTTGTCAACCTTTTGTTGTCCATTTTGGTGAGCCTGTGCAAATTGTACACTCAATTTCCTGTTAGTAGATGACAAAATGGCTCCCACTGCTCTTTTGCTGCATTTAGGTTTACAAAGTTAAAGTGCCAGCAGAATGAATGCAGCATAATACAGTATATTTCTTTACAACCATCCAGATGCATTAAGGGCCACAAGACTCCTTCTGCACCTGTAACACAATTAAGTCAAAGCTGTATTTCAACCTCAGTTGCATTGGTCTTGTAAATCCTGACAAACAGTGACCTCTGGTGTCATTAAAGGGTAATGCCAAAACTTAAGTTTTAGCCCTTTTTTCATGCATTTGAGCATAAGTGCCTCGACAGAATGTATAATCATTGTGTGTGTATATATATATATATATATATATATGTATCAGAATGTATATAATTATATGTGTGTATATATATATATATATATATATATATATATATATATATATATATATATATATATATATATGTATATATATATATATATATATCTATATATATATATATATACATATATATATAAGGACTGTGTATAGGCACATCTGTAAACATTACAGTATTGTTATGGAAAGCCAAATCCATTTTTGAAGCCAGGCAAAGGCAGGCACAATTGAATTATTATTTATTATTTTTGAAAAAGCCTTTAATAAGGAGGGCTGAATCACAGGGATTTATAACATTGCCCAAGTGTAAAATCTGGGACTTTTACATAAGTAACTTTAAAGATATGTTCTAGAGAGATCTGGGACTGGAGCAAACTTGTTGAAAAGGTAAATATGTAAACTAGTGTTTGTTACCTAGTGTTTGTTGGCATATTAATGTCCATCTTTGTGAAATGACCCTTTCCTAAGTTAAGTTGTATTCAAGTTAATTTTGAATGTGCAAGTGATAGTGGAGCCTGAATGTCTACAGTAATAAATGTGTACAATTTGTCCCTCACTATCTCTTGAACTGTGTAGTTCAGGAAACTGATCCCATCTTTAGACATGGTCCATCTGGTTTTATGCAGCTTCCTTACATTTTCTGGATTAGGCTCATTAAGTAAGTCTCTGTGATGTTTTATCATCATGTACCGTGCTATCGTTGGGTCAGGCCGAGAAATGTTCATTTTAAGGTGAAGAATTCGCCTAGCAATATCATCATCTTCCCCACCCCAGCCCCAGTAAGTGTTGGAAAAGCCATTGATTTTCAAAAACTGTGTCTTTGACAGTGAAGTAACTCCACCAAATAAGGTGCCATAGGGGAACTTGAATTTAAATTTGTCTATAGCTACAGACAAGTGTCTGGGATTGTCAAAACATCTGTAGAGGTTACGGTCATCCATTGGAACCAGATCAACATCAGAGAAGACAAAGCAATCATAATCATATTCTTTCAGTGCTTCAGCAAAGCCGATATTCATCAGTTTAGCCTTGTTAAAGACTCCCTCTCCATCCTGGTTGATGACATACACGCCGTAGTCCACCTGCTGTCTGATGAGTATGGGATGGAGGTAATACAGCCAGTGCTTCAGGTGCTCATGACGGTTTCTGAATGGGATGATGATCGCCACCTAAACAGACAAGTTAGCATTAACATATATCTCAGGCTCATGATACATACCAACCACTTTCCTCTCTTTTAACTTTGTTTTTTAATTTTTTAATTTTTTTTAAATATGACCTGATTTAGAAATTCATATCTTGATAACCTAAGCAATACATTGTAATTTAAACAATAGTCTGTAAGATATCAGGTAATTTTAGATCTGGTGCTATGTCTGTTTTTACTCAATTCAAAATGTACACAGCCTGTTCTTAAATATAACCCCTTTTTTAAACTTAATTTTTACATTTTAGACCATCAAATTGAACTTTAAGGTGCATAATGAAATACAGTATTGTAAAAATGAATGTAGCAGTATTGGAAGACAGCCTGCACAAATACCACTTCTAAAACAGAGTTACCTTAAACTATCCCATGCTTGTTTTCTTGGCTCGGCATTCAGGTCACCCTTTAGAGATAGTTTATGTGCCTTTGAAAAGCTCAAGTATTTCCTTAAATAAATTAATGTTTCTTTTTTTAAACAACACTGGGTAGGAGACATGGCACAACCCCTTTCATCAGGCAATATACAGAGGCCAAATTGTACTGTTTGAGGGCAGAAGCATAACTCAAGGAGAACTTTCTAAGTTTCTAAGAGTCTTTAGAGAGAAGCAAAGAAGAAGAACCAGATCTACTGCATACCAGGATACATATTATTCTTATAGTTAGCTTCACTAAGCTTGATACAGAAGCTGCTGTACCAAGCTTAGTGAAGCTTGGTACAGCAGCTCCTATGTGTACATCAAAAATCTCTTTCCCACCCCAACCTAGTTCAGGATACAGCAGCTACACTTTAGCTTGTTTTAACAGACAGCATCACACACCCTTTTTTATTTTTGATCATTTTAGCTTCCTGTCACTGGTTTTCTGTTACTTTAATAGTTTAAGTTAAGATCTTATGAGTCACTGTTAAAGCATTTATGGGGCTTACTTATTGACGTATTTCAGAACTGTTGATCCCAAATGAGCCAGTTTGCAGCCTCAGATCCTTGGGCTGTCTATTTACAGCGCTGAAGTGTATTTTTTGCACCTGCAATCTATTGTGAAAATACCATATGGTGCGAATGTAACATAATAATGTAGGCTATAACAATCGCAACTCAGTTGCCGTAATTCCTGTTAATTTACAGAATGCATGCCATAATCAAATACTGTAACCTTACAAATATCTAGCCCTTATATACTAAAAAAGCCTTATTTCAATAATACTGTGTGGGAAACCAAGTGATTTTAACAGTGTTAAAATGCCTTGTTTTACATGTTTATTTTGCTTATTCCAAAGTACTTTGCAAACCAATGTTTTGTAAAGAACTCAAAAAAGTAATAAATATCATTTATTTATTTATTTTATATTATTATTAACTGGAGTTTTCTGTGGACCTAGTTATGACATTTAGAAACAGCATATTTGTGCATTTTGAGTTGATACAGGCATAAAAGTATTTACTCTGATATGATTTTTATTCCCTACGCATCCCCCCAGTATATTCCTCCACTCACCTTCTGTTTAGCGATGCAGTCTTGTGGCTTGTACTTTCCTCCTATCTGAAGAGGAGCACTGACCTTATCTCTCACCGAGTCCAAAGTCCGTCTAGGATCAAATGTCACAAGTAGAGGACCCACAAGTTTTGGAGGAGTCTCGGGACAAGGTCCAATACTGTTCTCAGTGGTTTGTATCTTGGTCCTCAGTTTAGCAGCTTCAGCAGCTTCACTCCTCACCAAAGACTCACTCTTTTGAAGGCGTTCTCTCTTCCTCATCCTCATCTCCTCTTCTGTCAACCAGGAGAAGGTTTTGTTTTTGTCCATCTTATGATACTGTACTGTTGGAACAGTCAAAGCATTGTTTTCTTCATAGTGCAGTTTCCCCAAAAAACAGACATAAGTAATCAAAGCGAAAGAGATTAAAATTTTGGCGAGTTTCTGAAGCAATTTAGACATCACAGAGTAAATCACTGATGCCCAACACGTCTGAAATACGGATGCTGCTCATCTGATGTTGAGACAAAAGTCTTCTGCTATGGCAGCTGAACTGGTTTTTCATTTATTTTAGTTCTAGAAGTGCTCATGTTACTTCACAGCAGGGTAGGGCCAGGAAATAAAGCTTTACATTCAAAACATTTTTGTGTTGGGTAGTTGGATAAGGAACCGGTTCTCTTTGGCATGTTTAGACAAACAAACAAACCAACAAAAGCACGTTCATAACAGATACAAAAGGGTTGGACCTCTGAGAAGTGTTGTGTAATACACACTCAGCAGTGACTCTATTGGGTACAATTGCTCAATGGCTTATAAGTGCAAATAGATAATCAGCCAACAATAGTCAGGCCCCATCTTTTCAGTATGGGGAAAAAAAGTAATGAGAGTGATTTTGGTCATGGTGTTGTTGTTGGTACCAGATGGGCTGGTCAAAGTCTCTGGGTGAAGGTAACAGTAACTCAAATCATGATGCATTACAACCAACATTTGCAGAGAACCATTTCTAAACGCTCAGTGCCTTGAATGTTAAGGCAAATGGCTTGCAACAATGAAATGCCACACCAGGTGCCACACTAAAACACTCACCAACACCTCCATCACTTCCAGTCTCAACTATTGCATTAGCATCCTCTATGGTTGATTATATTGAATTTCAGGGCATCATCTAAAGTCTTTAACTTCAATACATGTCGAACTCTACCACCAGTCTCCTCATCCACACCAGTTCACACAAACATATCTCCTAAGTCTCCACTGGCTTTCTGTCCCATACCAATGTAAACTCTTCCTTTTCACCCACAAAGCCCTTACCCACCAGGCCCTCTGTTACTGAACTGACCTCCACCATCACACTTGCGTTTGTGATCATTGCTCATCAAATGCCAATCTCCTCAATCCACTCCTCAGAACCAAGTACAGTAGAGCTTAAGGTAGACTGGCTAGAGCCTTCTCAACTGCTGCTCCCCCCAATCTACAAAACTGCTCCAAAACTGACTCACCTTTTTAAAGAAATGGAAATTAAAGGAATTGTAAATTTAGGTGCTTTTTTTAGACTTCATTTGTACAATTTCTAGTTAATTGATTTTTTTTTTGTTTTCTTGTATTCAGTTTTATTTGATCTCGTTTATTCTCTAAAAACAATGTTTCTACCTCTGACTCTTCATCCTCTACTTACTTTGATACATCCATAATTTTTCGGTTTTTTTCCACTGTTTATGAATTATGATTAAAAAAAAAATGATGTTATGCTTTTTACCTCTGCCAAGGAGGTTATGTTTTCACCAGGGTCTGTTTGTTTGTTTATTTGCTTTTTTTTTTTTTTTTTTTTTTTAGCAACATTCCACAAGACTACAAGATGGATTTACATCCATATTTTATCAGAGGTGTAGTTTGGGCCAAGAAAGAAGCCAGTACATTTTGGTGCTGATCCGATTGACATCACAAAACAACACTGAAGTTTATAAAATCCTATAACTTAACACTGGGCTGTATTTTGTCCCACCCATAGCACCATCTGATTGGTTACATGCTCTGGTACATGTAGAGTCAGGGCACAGTGAACAGCCAATCAGCACTGAAAGCTGTGCATGCAGTTCTGCTCACAGACATAGTGGAGAGGAAAAAGCGTTTTGCAGATGGAGAAAGCCCGGCACTATTCCTGCAGCCAATTTCTAAGATAAATTTATGCAGCAGACTCCTATGAAATTGTAATTTACATCCCAGTCGTCTACAATTCACAACTACTAGTAACATTACTGTGAGCTCAGTAACATAGCAGCATATGCAGCAGCTCTATTTGCTCGCAGTCTCTCCAGACGTGCCAGTTAATCACTCGAAACAAAGCTGCTGATAGTGTCAATACAGAAACTGTCCATCAATGCAGACGTCTGTGAGTGTGTGAGTGCAAAAACTTAACCCCTAAATTCCACATAAAGCAAACACGCCCTGCACCAAAGCGTTGTGGTTTTGCTCTGTATGAGAGGCTCTTAACATCGACGACTGGAAGTGCTGAGGCGAGCACAACATCAACATCTGTACAAGCAGCACTAAATTGGTTCAGTCAACAAGTTACAAGACCTAATGCTAACTAGGTCACTCTATTGGATTATAGTTATATCAACAATAATCACAATTCTGGAAATCACAATTTATAGGTTGAACTGAGCTGTTTGGCGGAGGTCAGTGCTCCTGAAGTGCTTTTCGAGTTAATGATACATTTGATGTCCATGTGTTATAATAATGTATAAAGGGAATAAAATATTTTCTGCATAAAAGGTTGTTATAATGTAGACATAGCTTAGATTGCACAGTTCTTTAAGTTAAAGCAGGTTAAATTCACCTTGGAGCAGACAAACACATGCAGAAAAGGGCATATACTCTGTACTGTCACATACAAATAATTATCAAGCAGATGATGAAATGTAATTACAGCGTAGAAGATAACTAATGAGCAGAGAACTGGGTGTAGGGTTTTAGTTTTGCATGACGAAGATAGAAAAGAAGTCTTTTAGTATCTCTTGACAGAGTTCCTCTGGAACATGTCCAAGGGCTTGGCGTAACTGAAAATGGCACTGACTACGCACAATGGAATTTACCAGCAACAAATCCACCTTTTGTTAGAACAAAGACTGACTGTTCAAAAGTAACCTCTTAATGGAGTTAATGTATTAACTCAGGTTCGGGAGCTGGACCATACCACAAACCACACCGCCAATCAGCTGACAAGCCTACTTATACTCAGCCATGCCTCATTGCTCAGTTTGTCTGTGACTCTTCAACCCACCCTCCCACCCTTCATTTTCAATCATGTTTTTTTCTTTCTCCACACAGCTCCTCGTTCACCTAGGTGGGGGTCAAGATCAGCTCGGGCAGAACACGATGAGACGGTACCCCTACACGCTGAGTCTCCCTCTGCCTGGTTTATGACGTCCTTGTTGACGGCTCATCTCTCAACATATCTCATGTCACATGTTCATCACTGTCATTCCTCATATTCTTAATTAAACCTTCAAACACTGACATTTGTGGTGTGGTTCTTGCCAGTGAACTGACAACTTAAACATCAATATCTGGCTCACATCATGAAATCTGCTTGTGGATAGATGAAAAGACAAAAATGAAGCAGAGAGTTGGGCTTTCTTCAGTTTAAGAGAGAGAAGATCGACTTGTTAACTGCTGAGAAAAATGATCAAGAGACGGTTGTGAGGAAAGAGCGGTGAAGATCAGGAGTGGGCAGCTTGCAGCCAGGGGACTAGATCCAGTGTGGCCTCCCAGTCAATTTCAAAATTTCATAAAACTGCAATATTGCATAATGCATAATTTGTCTGAAAATCTGCCAAGAACTAGTCCAATTTATCACTTTGAAACGTGCACAGGGAAATTTATTACAACATGGCAGTCTGAAAAATGTTTCCATGATTGTTTTTAGGCCACAGGATTAAATTTAATATTTCACAGGAATTTAGAAGTCATACTATGCAACATTAGGTTCCTTCATACAGGCCTTTTAAGAAGCAGTGTTGGTGCATTTAGATGAAAAAGTATCTCAAATGAACTCAAAAAACTTGAAATGCTTTTGTGAAATATTATCTGGTGAGAGTTACAGTAAAAATAAGACAAAAAAATAAAGATATAACAAAACACAGTATGTACAATGTTCATAATTTGTGGTACCTCTGAATTTAATTCTGTGCTGACTTCTTAAATTTAGCTTTAACATTTAGTTTGAGCTTTCAGATATGAATATTAATGGTGAAAGAAGCAAGATATTATTTTTTTGTTAACTCAGAGGCATTCTGTTTTTCCTTATTAATCATATTCTTTAGTATGGCCCTCTTAAACTGAGAACCACATGTGCTTTTTTTGTAACCAACATTGTCTATCTGTAGGTTAGATTGTATTTTTAATCCCATCACATTTAAATTTGTTATGAATGCAAGATCTTCAATCCCACTTGATTTATTCACAATTAGGTAAAAAAAATCAATTGCTTATCAAGAACATTTGAAAGATATTATTCAACCAATTTAGTTGCTTCAGAATTTTGCTTACTACTGTTATCTCTCTCAAGGGACCCTAAACCCTATTACAACTGTCTTATAGAATTGACATCTAATTTTCCTGAGGAAAGATTGGAACAGTCAAAAAATAAATAAATATACAAAATACTTACATCTACAAGTTCCTGACTAAGCACTTTTATGCATGTGGGTCATTTCAGTCATTGCAGAAATATGAAAGGTGTAATTGTTCATAAGGAGGCAAAGGAAGAACAAAAACAATGATTTGGACATAACAATCACAAGTGATTCAGTGCATACTTGTAATGTTTTCTGATCAAAAGGATTAATTAAAAGAATTATCACAGAAACACTTTGTCATACATGAAATAACAGAAAATGGATATGGGCTTTTTTAAACCAAGCTGCGCATTAGAGGGTTAGTGATAAATAAGGTGTTTTACTCAAAAAGTAAGAAGGGGAAAATAAAACAAGGATACGAGATAATAAAAACAATCTAATTGAGGAATAACTTGAAGACTGAATGATTAACCCCTGTGGGTAATCAGGGACATTGTTGTCCTTACAGACAATTTTTTGCTCAACTTTTGGCCATAATTTTGGCAGTGTTACTCAGTATTGAATGAGTTTTTGTAGGAAGGTTTTTTTCATGGAAAGTCTTAAAATTCAAAGTTTGATTTTTGTCAGAGGTCAAAGGTTACCGTAGAACAAGTTAACTACCCTTTGAGGTTATCGGAGGACATTAATGTCCTCTCCCAAAGCTGCTATAAAAACATAACAGATTTTTTTTTTTTACTTTTTTTGCTCAAATCATTCAGTCAACTTCAGTTCTAATAAAAAAACAAATATGTAATTATTTTATTTTAACCCTTTAAATGCCAACTCGATAACATGATGTATGTTTTGATGAAAAAAAATACACAAAAATTGAGTTATCAACATTAAAAATGTTGAAGGGCTGAGGATTTTTTTTCAAAGATCAGGCTTATATCTACATAAGATGTATAACAAAATTGATTTTCATGCATTGTTAATTTTTTTGCAGTGCCCAATTCATGATCTACTACCCTTTAGTAGTGGCCATTAATGTCCACTCCCAAAGCTGCAATAAAAACATAACAGATTAATATCTTTTTTACTTTTTTGCTCAAATCATTCCGTCAACTTCAGTTCTAATCAAAAATACCGAATATTTAATTATTTATTTTATTTTAACCCTTTAAATGCCAATTGAAATACACTAAAAATACATAAGTAAAATGAATATTTTTTATTAGAACTGAAGTTGACTGAATGATTTGAGCAAAAAAAGGTTAAAAAAAATATTAATCTGTTATGTTTTTATGGCAGCTTTGGCAGAGGACATTAACGTCATCGGCCAACCTCAAAGGGTAGTAAGTTAACCCACAAGGGTTAAATTAGTTTATCACAAACAAAACTCTGCCAGGTCACTTTTGATCCATGTTTTGCATCAAAGGATTATTTAACTCACCCAGGTGCATGCTGAGTCAACATGTGACTTCTTTGCAAACAGTAGTAAATGTTATCACTTGCTTTATTACCTGCTCTACCTCTTGTAAGCAAAATGATTGTATGAGAATTACTAGCAGAAGGCTGAGCCAACGTTGAAGAGGAAAACAGTAACTTCCTCATTGTGTGCTTCACTTAATGGGCTGTGGTGCCCATAGACCCTTGGGGTACAACAGGTGGTTAAAAGGTAATTTGCATAAATAACGTCTATCAGCATCTTTTTTTTAAAACTGGTTTTGCTTTAAGCGGCTGATAACATGTTCTTGCTTTAAGGTCCCAGGACTTACAAAACTCAGCCTGAAAAGGGAACTATTTTATATCAATACTTAATATACTTTAATATCACTGTACGATGTACAGAATCTTTTCCCTTCTGATGTTCAGTGATAAATCCATTAAGAGCCAATGCCTTAATAGGAGGCTTTTCTAAATGTGAATTTGATTTTTTTCTATTCATATCATTGATTTAAACTGCATATGTTGTGGTAGTGGACAAAAAACATTGGCCACAGCTAAAACTAAGGCAAGCCTGATGTTTTCTGTGTGAGATGAAACTCTTTTTTTAATTCTGAAAGTAACATGAAGACAAATTATAAGTACTTTTCATTTTGAGTTGTTGTTTAATGGTAAAACTAAAAAGAGACACTTGGGCTTTCTCTCTCAGTACCTTTAAAAACTCACATGCAACATTTCACTTCAGGGTCTTTATCATGTCTGCTTTATGAAAGTCAAACATTAAATCTTTATAAATATAAAAGTGTTATTTGTGCAATGAAATTGTTTAAACAATGTGCAAAAGTTTATCTGTTAGAGTTTTATGAAGACAATGTCCCCTTATGCACCTGTTATAAGTGACTGTGCTCCCTTAGACAAAACAGGTTTTGCCAGAATCATCCATCTTCTTTTCTATATAGAAATGTTTTTCTTTCCCAGGAAACGCTTCTATCTAGACTGCAAAGCTGTGTTTGTGTCCATCGGGCCTTTCATGTGAACCAGCATGTTGCCGTTTTTCCTACATATCGCATGCAAATCAAGCAGTCAACACACGGAAACACATTTTTACCGAAGAGGATTAGGGCCCCTGAGGAAAAAATGAGGACTTCTGACTTAAATCCTCTTCTGTACATTTTTTAATGGAGTTGAATTCACAGATGTTTTATTGTGAGCTGCATGTTGGTGCAGGAAGTTGGTGCAGGAAGTTGATGCATCAAAACAGAGGGCTGGATCAGCCACTCAGCTGAATGGAGTTGTGTAGAGTTTGCTTGCTCTCTCTATGTGTATCAGGGTGTTCTCTAGAAACGTTGGTCTCCTCCCACAGAACAAGAACATGCCCATCAGGTTAATTAGTGACCAAGAATTGCCATTTGGATTGAGAGGCAGTGTGATTCATTGTTTGGAACTGTATGTCAGCTTTATGGCAAAATGTATAATGTTTTTTTTTACATAGTGTCCACATTTTTGGTTAAAAAGTGTAATTTATCAAATAATATAATGCTTTTCTTGCTTCACATCTGTTTCTAACTTAAATGATCTGAGAGAAACAGGCCAAATGTGGTTAAGATTTTGTGTTGACACAGAATATTGGTAAAGATATCAGCATTAGTTCGACATTGTGCAACCAATATGTGAGCCATTACTATTTTTATGATTATCATCATAATTATTGCAATTTTTAGGATATTTTATTATTGTTATTTTCATGAAAACTGTTATAATTGTCATTTTGTCATTGTTGCTTTCATTATCATTACGTTATTACATTTTTATGTATGTCACAAATTCAAGCCACAATCAATGTTTTTTTTTCTGTTGCTTCTTGTCTATGAGCTGTTTTTTGCTGATTGCAAAAGATAATATTATACTATGTTTATGTCAATTCAGGAATGCCTGTGTGTGTGTTCCACACTGTGTGCTCGTGCTTATTGAGGTTTAGCAATGGAGTCCTGTCCATGGAGTTCCTAGCAAAACCCTGGACAGGCTTCAATATGTGCAAAACTCAGCTGCCAGGGTTCTTACTCGCACTAAACCCTGGCAGCACTTCACCCCCACTCTCATTCACCTCCACTGGCTCCCGGTCAAGTTCCGCATCCAGTACAAGCTCCTCTTACTCACCTACAAATCCCTTCATGCACTTGCCCCCCAGTACCTGGCTGATCTCCTCCACCGGCACACCCCATCCAGGAGTCTCCGGTCATCTGATGTTTGTCTCCTCTCCATCCTGCGGACCAAACTCAAGTCGTTCGGCGACAGAGCCTTTAGTGTGGCCGCCCCCACCCTCTGGAACTCTCTCCCCGAAGAAGTCCGCAACTCTCCCACCCTGGACTGGTTCAAATCACTTCTCAAAACTCACTTGTTCTCCCTGGCCTTCCCTGTTTAAATGTTTAGCTTAGGTCTTGTTGTTGATGCTTATTTGTTTGTCCCCTCTACTGTGGAAAGCGACCTTGGGTTCTTTGAAAGGCGCTACATAAATTTAAGTTATTATTATCATTATTATTATTATTGTTAGCAGCAGCAGCACTGATGAAGGCTTGGAGGATCAGACTGCATTGACTTCTTAGCACTTTGAGATTGCGAAAATGTAAAGTGAAATACAAAGAAAATTTATAATTATTATTATTACATCATGCAAACATACAGCCACTGTCCACCTCTTTGCTGAGGGTATATGACTTGTTTAGACATTGCCACACTACTTTATCAATTAAATAACTAAGCTACTGAAAAGCTATGCCTCAGGAAACAACTACACTACTACACAACTGCTGGAAAAAGTAATTAATCCTCTAACAATGCTATTTGTGGTGGTGTTACCACCATCATTATATATGTAGTATTTATAAGTAAATGAAAATTACCACTTCTCTCATTTGATTGATATCAGTATTTTTTATTGTGTAAATAACTCTCAAACTAGACACAATACATACACCGGCATGAACACAGTAAACCTACGTCAAATGAATTTTATTTGATCAAACATATTTTAAAGCATATTTAAACTTTGATCCCTTTAAAACTTTTCGATTTCTGTTGTATTGCTGATATCAGGTCTCTTATCTATTGAAGACTTGTTCTATACTTTGTTACTTTGGAAAACTTTTATGACCCAAGACAATAATTATAGAGACCTTACATGAACCTGGTAAATATTATCAGGCCCTGCTGCTGATACAAAGGGCAACTTCACAGTTTACACAATAGAGGCACAACCACCATATGCAATGAACTGCTGGGATTATGATCGGTTGCTGTAATTACATCCTTCATAGACTTAAGGCAAACCAGTATTAAATGATAGAATGATAAAACCTTTTTTGGCATTAAGATATCAAGATGAATATATGTGCACACAGTAACTTAAAAATGAGCATCCAGTGATGTCCTGTAATCAGAGCTCACATGCATACCTCTTGTAAAGCTAACAGCATGAACATTATTTCTGGTTACTTTCCCCCAACAAGTGGTCGCATCACTCTCTACTCAAAAGCTGGAAAGACATGAAGAAGAACGCACCACTTTAAAAATGTTCAGCATGGGAAAAGGAAGAAGTGATTCAATTTTGGTGTTGATCCAGATCACTGTCTGGATCCGCCATGACGAAAAATGCGATTTTCGTGAATAACTAATGAAGTAAAATAGACATCATTATGAAACCAATAGCTAGTTTTCATGGTCAAGGAATCTAAATATTTACATGAAATAAATGTAGGACTAAAATTTATGGTGAAATTCACAATATGGGAGATGACTGTGGTGCTGGCGGAGGCCTGCGCTCTCCGAGTGCTTTTCTACTTTAAAGACGCAATGATTAAATCTTAGACATCAAAAGTCCAGGACAAAGCCCTCTCTTCAATTCATGACTGCATTTTTCTTGAAATTTTTTTACCTTCACAGAAGCATATAATTTTCTGACAATCAGTCTAGTAAATATCACATTTTTTCTCATAGTTTAAGAGAAGTTGCCAGACATCTCTTCCTACACTTTTATAACAGTCAGACTCACAAAACTTAAAACTAGTAAAAAATAAAGTGAATCCAAATATTTTTACAACATAAATATAACCCAACAAAACACTCTTAAAAACTTATTCAAACCAACAGAAACAGAAGAAATTCAAAATACAAAAACATATATCATATACAAATAATAATCTAAATCCATACTCATTATGACCTTGGTGACCAAGACAGGGAACTGTTGTACAATGGAGAAACGACTTTTTACCACAATATTTAGCAAATCAATTTACATGTCAGCTTCAATGTCATGCCCCACATTAAATATTTGCCATTTGCTCCTCATATTACCCAAAGTTAATTAGCTTCATTGCACATATAGGCATCCTCTTAACATTATCAAGCAAAGTGCTCATGTAAAAATTAAAAAAACCCTACACAAGACATCTTCATGAAAATAGTTTTCTTTTTCTTTGTCTGAACTCTCACAACTGAATTGCATCAATAGTTGTCACACATTTACACCTTCATAGGAGCCTGAATGTCCACAGTAATAAATGTAAACAGCTTATCCCTCACTTTCTCCTTGACTGTGTATGTAAGGGTATGATACCCATCTTTCTTTATGTTGATTGAGGTAGAATGTAGTTTATCAGGATTGTGTGGATTAGGCTCATTGTGCAGGTCTCTCTGATGTTTTATCATCTTGTATTTTCCGAACACCAAGTTAGGCCGAGAGACGGTCATTTTAGAGAAAACAACTCTGTTGTAGATATCATCATCTTCACCGCCCCAGCCCCAGTAAGTGTTGGGGAAGCCATTGATTTTCAAAAATTGCTCCTTTGATAGTGAAGTAACCCCACCAAAGAAACGGGGATAGGGTAATCGGAATCCAAATTTGTCCATACCCACAGAAAGGTGTCTGGGATTATCAAAACATCGGTAAAGGTTACGGTCATCCATAGGAACCAGATCAACATCAGAGAAGACAAAACAATCATAATCATATTCTTTTAGTGCTTCAGCAAAGCCGACATTCATCAGTTTAGCCCGGTTAAAGACTCCCTCTCCATCCTGGTTGATGACATACACACCGTAGTCCACCTGCTGTCTGATGAGTATGGGATGGAGGTAATACAGCCAGTGCTTTAGGTGCTCATGACGGTTTCTGAATGGGATGATGATCGCCACCTAAACAGACAAGTCAGCTTTATTAGAAATTTATGAAGTGTATCTTTCTTTGATGTTTTCTTTTCTCCTCCCTTTTATTCCATCCTCTTTTTCAAGAAATTTTGACAAATCAAGCTTTAAAACTTTTTTATTTAAGAAAAGCAATCATTGTAATTAAAGGTGGTATTTATAGAACTTGGAAGCACATCTCATTCAATAATGAAAAAAGTCAGACCACCTCACAATCACATGACACTGATCAGATCATTTCAAGATCTATTCTCACTAAGAGATACAAAGTTTATTATCACTTTTCATGATTATTCCAAATGGTAAAATTTGCTGAATAATATATAGATAATCACAAACAATTTCATCTGGATCCGATCCAGATTGATGTCAAACACACGCAGACAAAAAAATGTTGGACTTTGTAATCCCATTCATTTCTCCTCAGCTGCTGAGAGGGTTTAGCCCCCTTTATATCATTATGGGAATTGTAGTTTATTTGCAAACTCCTGTCAACGTTTTTCATGCCGATGTCACTACATTTCCCAGCTTGCCTTGCCAGTGGAGGAATTCTCCATATGGACACATATGGGCAGGGACTTGGCCGTCATATCAGAGTGTGTGGTGATCTTGTTATGTATCTTTGCGGAAGTCTGCGCTCCCTGAATGCTCTTCTAGTTTATTACAAGATCTTTATTTATCATGCCAAACAGCTCTCATACTCAAATCGTGTTTTTTCACAATAATGGCATAGGAACCCAATGGTCGCAAGATCCTTATTAAAATTATGGTCATTACAGATCTTAAAATTACAATATTTTAATTCAAAATTATGACTGATGATTACAAGAAACAAAATTCAATAACAAGGTTATTTATTCACATTAAAACAATTCTGTTCTCTTAAGTGACACTCTAAATTGGCTTGCAAGAACAAGATGCAGACCATCTTTTAACAAACACACAAGGTCTTTTCAAAATCCTTCCATATAGTTTTCAAAATTATTAACCCTTTTCTCATAATTACAAGCCACAGATCTCATAATGCTGCTCCCCTCTGACTTGCCTGTAAAGAACATTTTCCAGGTTTAGACCTGCAAAAATGCAGACAACGACCTGAAACAGAGCCCACATCAAGCCCATTGTAAACTATTCAGTACCATTATCTTTGAGAATTGTTTTTCAGATCCTCTAATTATTTATAAAGCTCCTTCTTATGGAGTAGTGAGAGTGACAAATTACGAAAATAAATCTATAAAAGAATAAATAAATAAATGAATAAATAAATAAATAATATAAGAATCCATAAAAGAAAAGGCTAATAAAAGTAGAAATATAAAGACAAATAAAAAATAAGTAGAAAAGTGCTTAATAAATAAATAAATAAGTAAATGAATAAATGAATAAATGAATAAATGAATAAATAAATAAAGTAGCTATATAAAGTGATATTAATCAACAAATAAACCCTTAAAAGAAAAGGCTAATGGTGTGTTCACACCGGACGCGAATTTGCGTCGACGCGCGTCGAGATTACATACAAAGTCAATGCAAAGGCGCGTCTTGACGTAGATTTGCCCCGGGCGGCGCGTTGGACGCGTTTGCAGCGGCGTGTTTGGGGTGTCCGGCGCGTTTGAGGCATCGAGCGTCGAGGCGTTTGACGCCCTCGACACCCCGAGGCCTCGACGCTCGAGTTGAAAATATTGAACTTTCGACGCCAGTTCGGCAGCCAATCAGCGATGAATCCCCCCCCCCGACGTCATTCATTTGATGACGTATGACGCTACGTCCCCCTGCTCCCGCTCAAAGCCCTCTGTAAGATGGAGGAGAGGTTTATCTGCGCTGTTTGCTATCATCCGGAACTATACTATTCCGCGTGTGTACTCTACAGAGACCAGAACAAAAGGGAGCAGGCTTGGGTGAAAGTCGCCGAGGAGACAGACAGGTTTGATTTGATGACGTGTGACGCCCCGGTCTCCTGTTCCTGCTCAAACCCCCTCTCAAAGATGGAGGAGAGGTTTATCTGCGGTGTTTGCTATCATCCGAAGCTCTACTACTCGACGTGTGCACTCTACAGAGACTGGAACAAAAAGGAGCAGGCTTGGGAGAAAGTCGCTGAGGAGACAGGTTTTGAAGGTAAGTTCTGTAAATATTCGTTTCCAGCTGGATTTGCCTGCACGGGTTATCACTGAGTCCGACAAGCTCCGGCTCTTTACTGCGCCTGCGCCAGGACGCGCGTCATCCCTCAGCTTGTCAAAATGTCCAGCGTCCAGCCTCGGGCGTTAAGCGCGGCGCGTCACAGGCATTACGGGCGTCCATTGACGCCAATTCGCGTCCGGTGTGAACGCAGCATAATAAAAGTATAAATATAAAGACAAATAAATAAAAGTATTTAAATCACATTATAATGTCACTTTAAAAGTGAAGGAAATATGTGCAGAAAAATATGCGCAGTAGGAATGCGGTTGCGTCACGAGCATAGGAGGAATCCCAATCGAAAAGAAACATGGCGGCGGAAAACTTGACAGAAGAACTTGTCGAAGTTAGAGAACAACATAATTATGACGGAGAATATGTTTTGGGGATGGTAGAGGACGTAGTGGAAAGTGCTGGTACTATGTGAGCTTTGACCCACACAGACTTCGATGAGCTTGTGTGGCGAAATCTTGAGAATGTAAACAAAGCATAACCCGACATTTGTCCTTCTTCCTCGATTGGGTTCCTTCTGCGCCTGTTCACGACATTCCTACTGCGCATATTTTTCACGATGTTCACCTCAGTCCATGGGCAGCCATTCTTCTTCTGACTGTTCTTGTTGACACTCCAAGCAGGGGAGCAGTCCTGGCAGCGGGTATTCCCATGAGAACGTAGGACGCCATTACATCCACCTTTATGTCGAGTGGACGTCGTCCAGGCACTGACTGCCTAGCTTGGCCTCTAAGCTGCATGCATACCTTGATAAAAGTATCCCAGACATAACATATACAGTAACAACATTTTAACATAAGGCCTGATCTATTTGGGTTGCCCGCTTCTTGCCAGGCGGAAGTATCGAAGCTCCATAAGTAATGTTTTAGTTACATTCTCAAGATTTCACCACACAAGCTCGTCGATGTCCGTGTCGGTCACACATAATACCAACACTTTCTATAACGTCCTCTACCGTTCCTAAGACATATTCTCGGTCGTAATTGTTGTGTTCTGTAATTTCAGCCAATCTTAAAAGTTCTGCTGTCAAGTTTTCAGCCGCCATCCTTCTTCCTCGATAGGTTTCCTTCTGCGCCTGCGTACAACAACATATTTTTCTGTTCACATTTCCTTCAAAATATGCGCAGAAAATATGCATGTCCATGTGTCTCCTTGATTGGGATTCCTCCTGTGCTTATGACACAACCACATTCCTATTGCCCATATTTTTCTGCACATATTTCCTTCGCTTTCTCTTCATATTTCTACTTTTATAAGCCTTTTCTTTTATGGATTCTTATATAATTTATTTATTCTTTTATAGATTTATTTTTGTAATTTGGCACTCTCACTACTCCATACTTTCTTGCCCCAGCTTATTCATCTGATTTGCTTCAATTATCTGAGGCAAAATCTGGACAAAAACCCACAGTTAGGCAGGCATTATCTTTAATGAACCATGTGTGCTGAACAGTCTACTCATGGAACTGAGGGTAGCACAGAATGTTAATATTCCATATGCAAAATTAACACCTACCTATTTAGCCGTGTTTTCGAACATGTTTTTTATGACTTTTACTTACTTATATAGTCAAGCCATATTTGTGTAATTGCTCTGAAAATCCGTGTTGTTTCAATTCAATCTATTTATTTACAAATCCTCTGTGTATCTTTTTTTCTTTTTCTGTTATTGATCTTATTTTGAATCTATTTATGTTCATTAATAATAATAGTAAGAAAAATTATAACAATAATAATACCTAGAGTAAATGTCATTGTCATAATCAACAACTGAGAGGCTGCATTGGTGATGATTAACTTAACACGTGCTTGTTGTTTCTTTTATGAGTCATCTACATACCTGTCTTCACTCCCTGCCTTTACAGCCTGCAACACAAACTGAGGGCCTGATCTACTTAGATTCCAAATAACAAGTACTATACTTCGTGTGCAAACTAAAAAATTGCACATAGTACTGGTGTGCATATTGCAGGTGATCTGCTATGACTGCATGCACAATCAATAACAGCTGCCAAAGTGGTGTGAACCACCCTCTTTTAACAAGGATTTCACATGTGCTACTGGCCGTCATCATGGAGAGTTTGGGAGAGCAGAGTGGCTGTAAACATAAAATGAAGTTTGAAGTCATGGAGTTTGAGGCAAATAAACACACTGGTGAACTCCTGAAGAGGCATCGCTGCATTGTCAGAAGAAAGGGCATTTGGGAGGCCATCTGTGAAAAGCACACAGCTGTCATTTCTCCCTCTTGCCATATTTGTATTCATCATTTGTTATTTTCTTTTTCTGATTCCAAATAAACATAATCTAAATGACTGCATTTACATAGTTACTAGCTTCACCATCAATAACCTCTCATGCAAAGAGCAGTCTTATAGTTATGCACACACAAGCTCCCTTAACCTTTTACTACCAGCTCAACTGTTTCGCAGATTTCAATATATTAAGGATATTTCCTCCCTCTCCTCACACAGCACTCAGTCATTACTGTAATGCATGTAAAGCACCAGAAAGCCACGTTTCACAGCTTTTAGGGGCAGATTGAATGATTAAAATTGCACGAAGTAGTGAGGAGTTACAGTGATTTGAAATACACATTTGCAGCGGTGTCACCGGTGATCCCTGTGGTTGTAAGAGGGTGAGACATTCAAGTTTACAATCTTATATTTGAGTTAAGCAGTGTCCCCCATCCCTCTGGAAGGGACTTGCCATTTGTACTACCAGATACTGGGGAGTGTTGCTGTTATTATTATTTCTCCCAGCTCAACTGTTTGGCAGAAGTCAATAAATTCAGGAATAGCCTATTTAATGTGTCAAAAAATGTCATTGTTTATTTCTGCAAATGTTTAAGGATACAGAAAAAACTGCAAAAAAACAAAATAACTGATATTTTATATATGTAGGTTTTAAAAAGATATAAAAAATATTATTAAAATCATTATTATTGTTAATACTTCACCGTTTACCAATATGATATATTCATCAAAAATGTATATTTATGTAATTTATTTTAAGATATTTTTGCTATTGTTTCCCCAAACATTTCATTTGTAATGGATTTGGTTCCAAACATTTAAGCTTTTTATGTCATCACAGAATTAACTGTTTGTTTTAAAACCTTTAAATCCCACATCAAGAAAATATATGGTTTTTGGTTTGTTTGAAGTTTTATCTGTTCCCTGAAATGTTAACAGTATCAAACAATTACTTGATTTTTTCTTTTTTTAAAGAAATATCATTGAATTTATTGATGACCTCTGCCAAAGAGTTGAGCTGGTAGCTAAAGGGTTGAATGTGCAAGTGTATTTGTGTGTGCAAAAGAAAGAGAGAGAAGGTTTGTATGTTAAAGAGGCAAAGAGAATGAAAAAAAACAAAAAACAAACAGAACGTACAAACAAAAAAGCAATGGAATGGATTCTCTTGATATGTTCACAATAGCCTCCATGGCCTCAAAAACAGAGGAAGTATAAAAACAGGAGTATGAATAAACAAACAAACAAACAAACAAACAAACAAACAAATAATACCGCTACTAATAATAATAATGAAAAATAATGGTACTAATGATAATGAAAAATAAGATTAATAATTAAATAATTAATATACAGGTTATTTATAAATAATGCTTTCATTGGCAATTAATAAATAATAATTAATTCTTACAATCACATCATCATAGTCAACACACACATAGACAAACTGTGATATCTAACTGGATAATTGTCTATGTTTTCTAATTTGCCATTGCATTAACTTATTTGCTGTTGTGATTAGTTATTTGCTGTACTTTTTTTTTTTAATTGCCATTGTGTTTAGTTTTTTGTTGTGTTTGTTATTTGCTGTATTGTTTTTTAATTGAAGGATGGAAGACTTTTATGCTCTTTTAGCAAAAATGATTTATTGATCAGTAAATAATATACAGATATAGGCATATGGCAATGAAATGTTAGTTATAATAACAATAAAGTTGAGAATAATGATAGAAGTTGTTGTCACGGTCATTATTTAGAGTGTTGGTTTGGCAATTTGACAAACACAACTGCAGTCATAATCATCAACTGGCTGAGTTAAAGCTGGAACATAAAGGTCATTTCTGATGCAAGTTTTTGGTCTGAACTGGACAGAAAGAAGTGTCCTACCTCCTGAAGTGAAGTAGAGGTATAACAAAGAGGCTTTTAGCATAAAAGCAAAGAAATGTTATAATGTTCAGTCCAGTGAACATTCACCTAAGTGCTTTTCTGGACCTCTTGATCCCATCTGCATCATTCTCTGGCCCAGCTGTGCCTGTTCTCTCCTTACAGGGACAGAGCTGACCGAGGTTGCTGTGGCTAATGTATGAACCGTTGAAATAAACTTTATACAGCCATATTTCAAAAACACTGAACCATCTCAATTCAAAAAGAGAAAAAACACACTTGTTTCCTTAAGGCTACTACAAAAATGATGTTCTGAAATATACTCCACATGAGACACTGCTGTAAGATTGTCAAGAATAGCTGTGTTGCAAGTTCAGATAAGATTTTAGTGCTCTGTTGAAATTAAATTCCAAGAAATCACAGTACATTGTTTGAAACCTGATAATGTTCCGTTTACTTTTCACTTGATTTTCCACCTACCTTTTGTTTAGCAATGCAGTCATGTGGTTTGTATCTGCCTCCTATCTGAAGCGGAGCACCAATTTCTTCTCTCACTTTATCCAAAGTCATGAAGTGATTAAAATCCACACGCAGGGCACCCACAAGTTTTGGAGGGGACTCAGGGCAGGGTCCCAAAGTCCTGTGCTCATAGGCTGGTGGTTGGGTCTTCTCTTGGACACCTTTGGGGGTTTCAGTCACGCGAGAGGCTTCAGTTCTTGTGGTGTTCCTCATGAAGGATTTACCATCTGTGGCTTCAGCAGCTTCGCTCTTCATAGAAACTTTATTCCCAGTGGAGGCTTCGCTGTCATGAGCATCTTCACTTATTCTCAAAGTTTTGGAGTCCCTGTTGCTTTGATTCTTGATAGCTGGAAAATATATATTTCTTTTTTGGCTGTAGTACAGACATAGCAAAAAACTGATGAGACTAAAAAAGGCCACAACTTTAAAGAATCTATGATTCATTTTGTAAAAAAGTCACAGTTAAGCACTGTGCTCCCGACCTACAGCTCCTGCCCTGAAACTCCACCTGCCTCACTGTTTTGCATGTCAAAGTTGTTCCTCAGAGAGGAGTGGCCCAACAGGTTTCAATTTCTTGACGGAGCCCCTTTGTTCCAGTCACGTGACTGGGTTGGGTCTCTTACCCTTGTCAATGATTAATAACCTGTTTATTGGTTTTCTTTACTGTAAGTCAGAGTATTCAAGCTGATGCTGCTCATGAGTGTGTTTTACAATATCTGTTTATTTTCAGTTGTACAGCTCTATGAGAGCTAAGTGAGTAAGAGGAATGA